>SJYQ01003887.1:0-19448 GCA_006410935.1 Redunca redunca | reverse complement strand
AAAAAGTTTTAAATTATATATTGTTTCCTCTGGTCTCCTCTAACATTAATATTTAAGACATATTTAAATATTTTTATATTAGAACTAGTATTAGACTTAAGTTGGATGTCCTAAGTTCCATTTCCCTTCTAACTAGTTCAGTCATTATAAAGCTAAAATACCAATTTTCCAACCTGCCTTCAAACTGCATGCTGCCGTGAGGTACAATGAAACATAACGGCTGGTTAGCCAGTGCGACCTCTTCTCCTCATTCCTTCTGTCTGTCTGGAAGGGGGTCTCAATGCATGAAACTGAAGCAGCCATCACTAAACGCTGTGAAAAAGAAAGAAGGAGCATCTCTCTAAAGGTGATAAGTTGCTAGAAAAACCACCCCTGGTACTTCTTGGTGCATAAATTAAACTCTTGTGAAACTTCGTACAGGTTTTCTTTTACTTGGGGCCAAGTACATTCCTAGCTGATGGAAGTAGTATGGGTAATACCTGCTATTACATTAGCTTTTAGTATGGATTGGATTTCATAAAAGCCTTTGCATCTGCTTGAGGTTAATCACATGTACTTGGTAACTTAACTCTGGTTTAGCTTGCTGTATGAGATCATGAATGCACCTTTTATTTTTTCTCATCAGCAACTAGAGAAAGCTGTGTGCTATTCTGTACTAGATGTTTTCTTACAAAAAAGCTGGCATACACTACACAAAATTCACTTTCATCTTCACCATACACTTAAAAAGCTTTACCAGACCAAGAAGCATTACTGTTTGTTGAAACAAGTTCCAGTTTTTCAATGTACTATCTGTCCTGTGCAAGTGATAACTGATAAATGTGGGACTATTCAGGGATGGAAACTGGAAATGATTCCCAGATCTGGAGAGTCGATGTCCCCAGACTCCTGTGATCTAAGCCTTTAGATAGCAAAATTTAGACCTTGCTCATGTTCATAGTCCCAGCTGCTTCTGATGAACAACCAAGAGGTTGATAAGCAATCTCTGCCATCAATGTGCTTTGCCACCCAAATCTGATTGCTATATTCCGCATTTTGTAAAACCTTGTGTTTATTTAATGAAAAAGTGTTGGAGGCTGGGCTAGCTCCTAAGACCTATAAGGCTAAGAAGATCTAAACATTTTTTTTAGCATTGCTACTCTTTTAAAGATCTAATTCATGTGCTAAGTTTCTTTGTAACATTTTACAGAAAAAAGCATTTCATAATCAACATTTTTATAAAATTAAAAATTGAAAGCTTATAGAATAATGTGCTTGGATAGACACGTTAACTTGCTTTCCTTTCTAGCATCAACTCATCATGCTATTTGCATTGTACTTATCCACTTGAACAATTAACTTGTAATTTTCTGACTTTGGAATTTCTGATTTTTGTCTTAATTCTTCCAATTTGGGCTTAAAACAATAGTTGATGTCCTTTTTCTCTTCGTCCATTCCCTGTAACACTTGAATTCAATGTGTGTTAAGGATTCATTTTATACACTCACTCACACCGACACACACTTTCTTGCATTCTCCCCACATATTATAATGCTGTTTCTCCCAAAACTTAAAATTTGTATACCTTTGCTGAGCCTAAATTAGTCTGAGTATTGGGGATATAAGTGGATGTTTTTAGTGAGTTCACGATACAATGAGGATGAATTTCTTAGATCAGAAATTCTGAGTGGTGGGATCTAGTAATTTATATATATATATATTTAAATTTTTTTCCAAGTGATACTGATACACACAAGGTTCAGAAACATAGGTAGCCTATATTTTTTGTTGCTTGGGCTTCCCTCGTAGCTCAATTGGTAAAGAACCCACCTGCAATGCAGGAGACCCTGATTTGATTCCTGGGTCGGGAAGATCCGCTGGAGAAGGGATAGGCTACCCATTCCAGTATTCTTGGGCTTCTCTTGTGGCTCAGCTGGTAAAGAATCCGCCTGCAATGCAGGAGACCTGAGTTTGATCCCTGGGTTGGGAAGATCTCCTGGAGGAGGGAAAGGCTACCCACTCCAGTATTCTGGTGTTGAGAATTCCAAGGACTGTATAGTCCATAGGGTCGCAAAAAGTTGGACACGACTGAGCAACTTTCACTCACTCATTGGTTGTTGTTCAGTTTCTAACTCATGTCCAATTATTTGTGACCCCATGGACTGTAGCAGCTCAGGTTTTCCTGTCCTTCACTGTCTCCCTGAGTTTCCTCAGACTCATGTCCATTGAGTCAGTGATGCCATCGCAACCATCTCATCCTATATCACCCCATCATGCTCTTGCCCTTAATCTTTCCCAGCATCAGGGTCTTTTCCAGTGAGTCATCTCTTCACATCAGGGGGTGAAAGTAGTGGAGCTTCAGCATCAGTCCTTCCAATGAATATTCAGGGTTGATGTCCTTTAGGATAGACAGGTGTTCAGCCTACTTTATGGCCCAACTCTCCCATCCATATATGACTACTGGAAAAACCACAGCTTTGACTATATGGACCTTTGTCCACAGAGTGATGTCTCTAATTTTTAATACACTGTCTAAATTTGTCATAGATTTTCTTCCAAGGAGCAAGTGTCTTTTAATTGGGTGGCTGTGGTCACCATCCACAGTGATTTTGGAGCCTAAGAAAATGAAACCTGTCACTGTTTCCACTTTTGCCCCATCTATTGGTCATGAAGCGATGGGACCAGATGCCATCATCTTAGGTTTTTTTTTTTTTTGAATGTTGAGTTTTAAGCCACCTTTTCCACTCTCCTCTTTCACCTTCATCAAGAGACTCTTTAGTTCCTCTTCACCTTCTGCCATAGTGTGGTATCATCTGCACATCTGAGGTTGTTGATATTCCTCTCAGAAACTTTGATTCTAGCTTGTGCTTAATCCAACCCACCATTTCACATAATGTACTCTGCATATAATGTAAATAAACAGGGTGACAATATACAGCCTTGACATACTCCTTTCCCAATTTTGGAACAGTTTGTTGCTCCATGTCTGGTTCTAACTGTTGCTTCTTGACCTCCTACAGGTTCCTCAAGAGGCAGATAAGGTGGTCCTGTATTTCCATCTCTCAGAATTTTCCACAGTTTGTTGTGATCCACATAATCATAGGCTTTAGCATAGTCAATGAAGCAGAAATAGATGTATTTCTGGAATTCCCTTTCTTTTTCTATGATCTAGTAGACGTTAGCAATTTAATCTCTGATTCCTCTGCCTTTTCTTAAATCCAGTTTATATATCTGGAAGTTCTCAGTTCACATACTGTTGAAGCCTAGTTTGAAAGATTTTTAGTGATACCTTGCTAGCATGTGAAATGAGCACAGTTGTGTGGTAGTTTGAATATTCTTTGACAGTGCTCTTATTCGGTATTGGAATGAGACTCAATCTTTTCAGTCCTGTGGCTACTGCTGAATTTTCCAACTTTGCTGACATACTGAGTGCAGCACTTCTAATAGCATCATCTTTTAGGATTTGAAATAGCTCAGCTGGAATTCCATCACTTCCACCAGCTTTTTTTGTAGTGATGCTTTCTAAGGCCCACTTGACTTCACATTCCAAACTGTCTGGCTCTAGGTGACTGACCGCACCATCATGCTTATCCATTTCATTAGGACCCTTTTATACAGTTCTTCTGTGTATTCTTGCCACCTCTTCTTAGTACCTTCTGCTTCTGTTAGGTCCTTACCTTTCTGTCGTTTATTGTGCCCATCTTTGCATGAAATGTTCCCTTGGTATCTCCAAATTTTTTGAAGAGACTCTAGTCTTTCCTATTCTATTGTTTCCCTCTATTTACACCCAGTCAAAATTTGCAAGTAATTTTTACAGTGTTTCTTACAGACGTGTTGAATTCCTGCAGTAATTTTTTTTGCTTTGTTTTTCACCCCACCCTACCATCATCTTTTATTAATAGAATGTTAAAAAATCTTAGATAGCCTTTCTCCTCAGAGTCCACATGTTAAGATGAGAAAGTTGATGAGCAGACAGGTATAGGTATAGGGGTGGGTCATTCCAATATTATTACAGGAGAACATAGGCAAAACACTCTCCGACATAAATCACAGCAGGATCCTCTATGATCCACCCCCCAGAATTCTGGAAATTAAAGCAAGAATAAACAAATGGGATCTACTCAAAATTAAAAGCTTCTGCACAACAAAGGAAAATATAAGCAAAGTGAAAAGACAGCCTTCTGAATGGGAGAAAATAATAGCAAATGAAGCAACTGACAAACAACTAATCTNGTGCTCTTATTCGGTATTGGAATGAGACTCAATATTTTCAGTCCTGTGGCTACTGCTGAATTTTCCAACTTTGCTGACATACTGAGTGCAGCACTTCTAATAGCATCATCTTTTAGGATTTGAAATAGCTCAGCTGGAATTCCATCACTTCCACTAGCTTTGTTTGTAGTGATGCTTTCTAAGGCCCACTTGACTTCACATTCCAAACTGTCTGGCTCTAGGTGACTGACCGCACCATCATGCTTATCCATTTCATTAGGACCCTTTTATACAGTTCTTCTGTGTATTCTTGCCACCTCTTCTTAGTATCTTCTGCTTCTGTTAGGTCCTTACCTTTCTGTCGTTTATTGTGCCCATCTTTGCATGAAATGTTCCCTTGGTATCTCCAAATTTTTTGAAGAGACTCTAGTCTTTCCTATTCTATTGTTTCCCTCTATTTACACCCAGTCAAAATTTGCAAGTAATTTTTACAGTGTTTCTTACAGACGTGTTGAATTCCTGCAGTAATTTTTTTTGCTTTGTTTTTCACCCCACCCTACCATCATCTTTTATTAATAGAATGTTAAAAAATCTTAGATAGCCTTTCTCCTCAGAGTCCACATGTTAAGATGAGAAAGTTGATGAGCAGACAGGTATAGGTATAGGGGTGGGTCGTTCCAATATTATTACACAGTTCCTCTAACTCAAAATGCAATCCTCTTGTTTCTCCACGCTAGACAAAATCAGTACTATTATTACTTCATTGTATGAAAGAAAAATGATCTTCTTTTGTAAAATGTTTTCCATTACACACATACACCCTGACAAGAATCATAATTGCCTTCAAGTCTAGTAATTCCTTTTTAATATAAATTTATTTTAATTGGAGGTTAATTACTTTACAATATTGTATTGGTTTTGCCATACATCAACATGAATCCGCCACAGGTANTGTTCCCCATCCTGAACCCCCCTCCCTCCTCCCTCCCCATACCATCCCTCTGGGTCATCTCAGTGCACCAGCCCCAAGCAATTCTCTACATTTTCTTTCCATACCTAGACTTTTATTTTCTATTTCCTTTAACAGGAACTGTCTGAAGATGCAGTTATTACAATATCATGGCATTTTATTTTCTATATCACATCCTGGAATCATTAGTTTTCCCTGTCATACCAGCTACTTGAAGATATATTTCAAAATAAAATTTTCAGTTGGGACTGTCCTCTGGGACAACTGTCAGAATCTTTTCTTGAATAGGTATCAAGAGCAGACCAAGAAGGTGCCATTAGGAGCAGTCTGATGATGGATATGTTTGTGGCATTGATTATGGTGATGGTTTCATGGGTGTATTTTTATCCAGAAATACATCAAGTTGTATACAATATATACAGATTTTTGTATGTCAGTCATACCTCAATAATACTCTGGTTTCTCTTCAGATCAAATAAATCATTTGCTTTTTACTAAAAAGAAAATCATATTTCAATAATGTGTTCTTAAAAAAGGAATAAAGTACATGAAATTTAACAAACTCATAGAAATTGTTATGCTTTATGTTGTTCATTATTCGGTCACTAAGTCATGCCCAACTCTTTACAACCGCATGGACTACAGGATGGCAGACTTTGCTGTTCTTCACTGTCTCCCAGAGTGAAGTCCACTGAGTGACTCATGTCCATCGAGTCAGTGATGCTATCCAACCATTGTATCCTCTGTTTCCCCCATCTCCTGACCTCAGACTTCTCCAGTATCAGGATCTTTTCCAATGAGTTGGCTGATCGCATCAGGTAGCCAAAGTATCAGAGCTTCAACTTCAGCATCAGTCCTTCCAATGAATATTCAGGGTTGATTTCCTTAAGGATTGTCTGGTTGGATCTCCTTGCAGTCCAAGGGACTCTCAAGAGCCTTCTCCAGCATGACAATTCAGAAGCATCAATTCTTCAGCACTCAGCCTTCTTTAGGGTTCAGCTCTCACATCCATACATGACTACTGAAAAAACCATTAGCTTTGACTATACAGACCTTTGTCTGTAAAGTGATGTCTCTAATTTTTAATACAGTGTCTAGGTCTGTCATAGCTTTTCTTCCAAGGAGCAACTGTCTTTTATTTTTGTGGCTGCAGTCACTGTCTGCAGTGCTTTTGGAGCCCAAGAAAATGATATCTGTCACTGTTTCTACTTTTCCTCTTCTATTTGCCATCTAGTGATGGGACTGGATTCCATGATCTTAGCTTTTTGAATGTTGAGTTTTAAGACAGCTTTTTCACTTTCCTTTTTCACACTCATCAAGAAGCTCTTTAGTTCCTCTTCGCTTTCTGCCATAATGGTGGTTACATCTGCATATCTGAGGTTGTTAATATTTCTTCCAGTAGTTTTGATTCCAGCTTGTGAGTCATCCAGCCTTGCATTTCACATAATGTACTCTGGATATGTTAAATAAGCAGGGTAATAATATACAGTCTTGACGTACTACTTTCCCAATTTTGAACCTGTCTATTGTTCCATACCTGGTTCTATTAACAATAACTGTTGCTGCTTGACCTGCATATAGTTTCTCAGGAGACAGGAAAGGTGGTCCAACATTCCCCGCTCTAAGAATTTTACACAGCTTGTTGTGATCCACACAAACACGGTAGCATAGTCAATGAAGCTGAAGTAGATGTTTTTTCTAGAATTCCCTTGCTTTTTCTATGATTCAGTAAATATTGACAATTTGATCTCTGGTTCTTATGCCTTTTCTAAATCCATCTTGTACTTCTGGAAGCTCTCAGTTCAGTTACAGTTGAAGCCTAACTTAAAGGATTTTGAACATTACCTTGCTAGACTGCAATTGTATGGTAGTTTATGAGCTAATGAATTTTAAATTTTTTCCAAGGCATAAATATCATAAAACATTATTAACAATCACATTGTTAAATACAAAACTTGTGATGAAAATAGAAAATTAAAGTTTTAGAAATCATTCCTATACATCTTCTCATACCCCCATTTGTTGTAGCAATACCAACAACCACAATCTGTGGAGCACTTTTTGATATACATTGTATGTTTTATAGTCCCTCATTTGATTGTCACAATACATTTACAAAGGAGCAAGTGTTTTCAGAGGAAAAAGTGACTTGCGCAAAGGCACTTTGCCAATAAATTCTGAAGCAGCAATTCAGTTCCAGATTTTTGGTTGGCAAACTTAAAGATCTCAGGTATATTATAGGACTCCTGTCAAAACTAAAGTGCATTTTTATAGTGAATGTAATAGTGGTTGGTGTTCTTTAGAAAGATCTGCTGCTTTTTCTCATGACAATGCAAGTGTGTAGGACTTTGTTTCATGAAATATGGAATTCATTTTAAACTACTAATGTTAGCATAAAACTACTAAATGATTGCATGAACTAATCCTTATGTGTTGATAGATTTGTTATTATTATCACAGAAGTAGTGCTGGCATCATATTTGAAAAATTTTTAATGCATTATTTTTGTGCTCACGTTATTACTAAAGATGTATGAATATTGAATCACATTTAATTGATTTCCATATTTCCCTACAGATAAGGGCATAATTGCATTAATTCTTTATGATTTTCTCTTGCAGATGGTATACCAACTTAGAAACATCCATGTATTTCTGATATCTAGTCATAGCATAAAACACTATTTTATAGCAGCTATAGTTCCACTTAAATTCAAGATAGTATTCTCAATCCAAAATAATGCCAGAAAATTTAAAAAGAGATGGACCTGGCTTGGAAGAAATACCTAGCTACCTACCTGTTGTGGAACCTTTTCAAAATGCAACCTTATACAACCTCAAATTGTCCCACAGGCTCAGTTTCCCTTTCTCCTTCCAAACATTCATTAGTATCCCTTATCTTTCTCTAGGCTCACTTTTCTTCTCAATCTAATTCAGGGTAGTATTATTTTACAAAATATAATTTGAAAAAATAAAAAGTCTGGACCAAATGATCTCTGTTTTCCTTATACTCTAAAGCTCCACTATTGAATAAAAGGAAGAGACTTACATTTTTTTTAATTTTTATTTTTACTTTATTTTACTTTACAATATTGTATTGGTTTTGCCATACATTGACATGAATCCACCATGGGTGTACATGCGTTCAAATGACTATACATTTAAGATCTCTCTTCATCTCTCCCTCTGAAATCACTCTGGAGTTTTTCTAGTAGATGTTTTGAGGTAAATTCTAAACTGTCTGTATATGTGTTAGTTACTCAGTCATGTCCAATTCTTTGTGACCTCATGGACTCTAGCCCACCAAGCTCCTCTGTTCATGGAATTCTCCAGGCAAGAATACTGGAGTGGGTTGCCATTCCCCTCTCCAAGGGATCTTCCTGACCCAGGGATAGAACCTAGGTCTCTCACATTGCAGGCAGATACTTTACCATCTGAACAACTGGAGAAGCCCCAAATTCTAACTGTATTTGTTTCTAAATGGATAACCAATACAGTTCTTTTAATAATTTCTTCTATAAACTTGTGAGTTCTTGCATCAATGCCATTCTGTTAAATACATTCAAATATCTTATTTAAGTAAATTATACATTGATTTATACTTTTTTTTCTGAAATATCTTCATTGTTCCTTCACATTTACACAATCACAAAAATTCAACTTAATTTTTAANTTACTAAGTAGGACTATATATTTTACCATTATCTGTATCTTTTGTCTTCCTCACTAATATTTCATGATTTCATTCATATGGTACTTCTATATTTCCTGTTTAATGTTTTCCTAGTTATATTTTAATATAAGGTTTTCCTTTTTATTTTTGTAATAGAATTATTTCATTATATTTTACTAAATGATAAATGCTTGTGTATAGGCAAGCTGCTTTTTAAGTTTAAAACCATAAACTATTACTGGATTTAAATACATATCTGATAACTTTCTTGGTAACCTAACAAGGAGATGATGTACTTATCATTCCTTTCAGATGCTATACCTGCTGGAATATAAGATAGTTTGGACATAAGTGTTGACAGTTTCTCATGAAAGTTAAAACCACACCTAACATTTGACCTGAAATATGATTTCTAACTATTAATACAGGAGAAATAAAATCATATGTCCACAGAAAGAACTATATCTGAATTTTCATAACAGCTTTATTCACAATAACTAAAAATTAGAAGTAGCACAAGTCTTCATCAACAGGAAAACTGATAAATGAGTGTGGTTAACTCTACAGTAGAATTTAGCACAACCATGCAAAGGATTGAACTACAACATTGGTTTCACAGAGAAGTCGAGTTAAAAGAAGCCATTTGTTCTAAGGATAGCTTTGTATGATGAATATTTTGATGATTTATTTTCATTCTTACTTGATTTTATTAAATGCATTTAAGGGTATGATTTCACCACTAACTTCTGTAGTTGCATCTGCACCCCAGAGATTTTTGACATGTACTTTTGTCTATATTCAGGTCTACATATTTTGTTAATTTCAATTATTCCTTCTTAAACTCTTGATTTTAAAACAGAAGATGAACAGTGAAAAGCGTGTAGAAGTCAGAGGACCATTTGAATTCTGAAATTCTCCTGGACAGATGTTGTCAGGTCCTCCGACTCCAGAATATACTGACTAGTCCCAACATTTTTCCTACAGAAGGGTACCTGAGTCCTTCACTCCTGCCAGCTCTTGACTCCGCCTTTGGGATGCACTTCCTTTTCCATTACCCTCCTTGGCCATGTCTGCAGAATTAGAATATGAGAGTGTGACCCTTCTTGATAGCCAAGATTTTCCAGCCTGTTCCTTCCCTTTATGAAGTTGGAGACCATATGTAATTTTGCATCTCAATTACTTTGATATTTTAGACTCAGTAGGCATTGTTTTTGCTGGTACACTTCTTTTTCAAAGACGGATCAATTCCTTTGGTAGAAGCTACATTCTTAATCCTTTTTGAGATAGTACTCTATTTAATTTCAGGTAATTTGGATACAAATGTGTATATAACAAGGCATTTAATCTTTCTAAAGTCATTTCAGTCCAGAAGAATGGTCTACTGGATACCATCTAAATATTTTCAAAAGTGTTAACAAATAACAAAGTGGTATTGAAGACACACTCTTTTGTCTTTACCTGGAGCCCGTTTATTAATGGCTGCACTGTGTTTGATCTTTTCCCTGCAACTGCATTTAAGTGGCTTACCTTTGATTTGGTGAAAAATTATGACTCTGAAATTTATCTTTAATTTTCTTCTAAATTATCTTTTAAACTAGACAGCCTTGGTGTAAGTGCCTCATTTTCTTGCATCATTGAAACAAATACAACTAGCAGGAACCCGCTCATGCTTCATACTTTTAGCATTCTCTTTCAAAACCTCATCATTCAATTTTTTGTGTAAATTTCCTTTTCAAATTATTTTAGGCAACACCTTTACCAGGTGTTTCAGTGTTACAAGTCACTGTTTTCCAGCCTTCTATGTTTCCTTATATGTGGCCCAACTATGCAAAGGCTTCAAGCTTCTGCTTATATCATGTGTGCTAGAATCCTGCTGGCCAAAGCAGTTACATGGCCAAGTCCTGAATCAACATAATGAAAAGTATAGTCTTCCAATGTAAATGGTGGTTATGGAAGGTGAATATTTCCTGAACACTAATCTTAATCTATCATACTACTCAACTGGTATCATGATACATTTTAAAGTAGTCTGTTCACAGAAAAGTTAACTAGAAAATTTGAAACTCATTCTTTATATTTTCAAATAGTCATTTGTAAATATTGGTAGGAGGGGATCTTGCCATTTTATTTGCATCACAGACATATTTTTCAATTATACTATGGACACATACTCTTCCTTGAAAGGATAGGGAGTGACTGAAATCCCTTACTTTCCTGTCACCCTATCACAGAAAATTTGGAACCACTTCCCACTATGCATTGTGGACAGACTATAATGAAAAAGTTTCTATCTGCTAAATGTGTATTACTTCTTAATCTCTTTGATATTTTCTAGTATCTTCCACAGGAAAAGTCCTTTGGTTTACAGAGGGGTTGCACATATGAACATAATCCTAATAAATTAACCGTTTTAGAGCAAAGGGAATTCTGGGAAACATACTTTACAGAAATAATTTCCTGTTATAAAAGTTATTTTGGTAATTGCAGAAAACTGTCTAAAGATGACTTAAATATTCTTATTTTTATTTTCTGTTGTTCTTGCTTTTTATGAATCATGATTGTAAGAAGTCAGGGGATTTATGGACTGGTCCAGGTAAAAGATATGACCATGTCAGGCAAGAGAACATCCGGTTTTGGCTGGCAATTCTTTGACAGGTTTGCATGTAAAGACATCCCTCACAGAATAAGCTTATCCAGAAGCTACGGCTCAGTGTCTGCTACTCAGAAGGCGAGAGAGATAAGACAACTCTAACTGGGGAGGGGAACCTGAAAGGGGGCTTAGACCTGTGTGCTCTTAGCCTCTTAGGGTCACTCTTTGGTCAGAGAATTGAAATGGAGGGACCTTATAATTTCACGGTTCCATTTGATCAACAGGCAACAGCTGGTTGGTGAGGTTATACAGTATATTCAAAGTAGGAAGGCTAGACATAGCCAAACATTTGCTTGTTTTGTCTATTTTAAAAATAACTACATGTGCAAAAATTTGAGTCTGGTGCTGGCAGGCTTTGGAGCTGGAAGGTCTCAGTTTGAAGGGAAGAAGTAACATTGGGGCCAACACACAGAGGCCATTTTTGTGCATTTACGTAACAGTGATGCAATGGGAAAAGAACAGATTAGGATACATGAAAACTTGGCTGCAACTTGAGCTCTGATAAAAAGTTTTAAGGAACTTGAGTTAACTCTAGCATTTTACTTCGTTTAGTATCTCTGAGGGCTTCCCAGGTGGCTCAGGGGTAAAGAGTCCTCCTGCAATGCGGGAGATGCAGGTTTGATCCCTGGGTTGGGAAGATCCCCTGGAGAAGGAAATGGCAACCCACTCCAGTACTCTTGCCTGGGAACTCTCATGGACAGAGGAGCCTGGTGGGCTACAGTCCATGGGGTTGCAGAGTCAGACATGACTGAGTGACACATGGTATCTCTGAACCTGATTTTCCTCTCCTCTAAACTAAAGAGATTAGATTAAATGAAGCGAACTGAAGTGAAAGTTGCTTAGTTGTGTCTGACTCTTTGTGACCCCATGTACTGTAGCCTGCCAGACTCCTCTGTCCATGGAATTTTCCAGGCCAGAATACTCACGTGGGTGTCCATTCTCTTCTCCAGGGATCGAACCTGAGTCTCCCACATTGCAGGTGGATTTTTACGGTCTGAACCACCAGGGAAGCCCCTAGATTAAATGAGTGGTCCACCAATATTAATAACTTGCATCTCAACCTGGCTCACCGCTGGTTTTGTAAATATTTCACTGGAACACAGCCACATGTGTTTGTCTGTGTACTGCCCATGGCTGCCTTCCTTCTGCACAGGCATCACTGAATAGTTGTGAAAGTTACTATGTGGCCCATGAGCCTCAGATATTTACCATTTGGCCTTTTGGAGAAAAGTTTGCTGTCCCCTGAACTAGCTTACAACACAGGCTTCCTTCAGCTTAAACCTTTTTTTGTTTTCCCCTCTGAAAACTTGTTAGAAATCCAGCTCTTATCATCTTCAAATTCCTGCTTCTTATTTTTACTTGCCCTTTGAACAATCACTCAATACTTCAGCTGTGGAGTCTATTTGTAAGTTTCATACCAAACATCACAAACATCATCTCTCCTACAGCTAAAATGATATTGCCAGTCTCCCTGAATAAATCAGTAGCTCTCTCATTTTCATGTCTAACCTGAAATGAAAATAGAAAGCAAAAAAGAGTGCAGGGAAATGAAAATATAATATTTAATTAAAATAATTTGAGAATTTTATGTTAAAGGAAATGTAATTATCTAACTGGATTTCAGTCAGTGGTTTGCCTTCCCTTTGTCTTAGCTAAATGACCAAGGTCATTCTGTCTCATCAGGGGTTCCAGCCTACCTTTTTATATCTCATCTGGCAAAGGCCAAAAATTAGTCAAAACCAACCACTCATTTTAGGCACTTAAACTTTTATTTGACACACTGCCATTAATTATTAATTCAGTACTTCAACCAGAAATCACTCATTATTGCAAGAAGCTTCAAATTGTCGAAGTCAAACTGAAACCTCTCCAAAATCATTATGTCTTCTTTTCTAATAAAAGTCAAGATTATTTTGCTATACTATGAATACAATTTTATATGGATCATCATTATTTTGCCAGCTCAAGAATAGCAAAACACATTATATAACTGTGCATCCTATATATTTTTAAAAATAATTTAAAGCATAATGAGAACACTCACCTAAAAAAGGATATGTACTCTTCTCAGAATGTTTTTGTTGTATACATTTAAAATAATCCCTTCATGAAGACTTCTTTGAGTGTGACTGAAGTCACTATTTAAATTCATTTCTACTATTCATACTATAGTGAAGGACCAGTGGAAGTAAAAAAAAAAAAAAAAAAAAAAAAGAGGCCATGGAGTTTCACTGATTTCCAAGGGCAAGATGGAAATTGAAAAATTTTAACTATACTTTCTGTTTACATGAAAAGTGCAGAATATTTTTTGACCAGGTTTTCTAATTTTAATATGTATTGTTTGCTGTCTATGCAAATTCATAGTGAACCACATCTATATCTAGTTAATATATGTTGACTTGCTACCATCTTTCAAGTACTGCTACTGGTACTTACAACTATTTCCTTATTTTATATTGAGTATAGTCCTAGTGCTATGAACTAGGTTCTTTTTGTTGTTGTTTGACTTTGTCTTATTTGCTTCCATTATGTAGTTGAGGATACTGAGTCTCAGAAAGGGAAAGAGTGCACTAAAAGCAACAACAAAAATCAGAACTAGTATTCAAACCCAAGGCTCTGAATCTCTAAACAGAATAAGGAAAAAATATTTTCTACCCCACCAACCTAAGCTCATGCTGATTCTGCCCTGCTTTGCTGACAACTGCATTCATAAGACGGATAAAATCCTGTGTAAGAATGCAGTTAAAACAAAACCTTTTATAGTGTTTTTCAAGAAATTTTTACAACAAATATCCAGCATCAGCAAAAAGGAACAATTCTAAAATGGGGGCAGAGAAAGAAAAGATAACGCTTATAAGTAAATATTAATAGTGAATTCAAATTGTTATAGTGATGATGTTTAAATCAGACATTTTTCAAATGTGCATTTCCTTTATTCCATTGCTGCTGCCAGCACTATAGCACTGTATTTTCTCTCATCCTCTAAATCCTACCGTAGTTAGGAGAGACCCCAGCAGAGTGCCTACTTGGAGCCCATTTGATGAATGGCAGTGCTGTGTAAGTGACATGGGGGAGCAGCATGTGGTACAGATACACCCAGGGACTGGCAGGAGACAATGGGCCTTTGTGGCAGCCACTGGGTCAAGTGGACACAACGGATCAGCTTCCTTAGACAAAACAGATCAGCTGCCCTCACAGTGCAGGTTTGTTGATACTGTGAAAGTCATCCCAGCCTGTCTCCAAAACAGCATGATTTTGACAAGGTTTTAGTTCCTGCTGCTGAATAGAGTACATTCAGTGTCTCCTCAGCTTGCAGCAGTGGTACAAGAACTCTTAGCCCAGCTTCCATTATGTAGAGCTGTTGGCAGGTAGGGGTTTCCATGGTAGCTCAGCTGGTAAAGAATCTGCTTGCAATGCAGGAGACCCTGGTTCAATTCCTGGGTTGAGAGGATCCAGGAGATCTTCCCTGGAGAAAGGATAGGTTACCCACTCCAGTATTCTTGGCCTTTCCTGATGGCTTAGATGGTAAAGAATCCGCCTGTGATGTGAGAGACCTGGGTTTAATCCCTGGATTGGGAAGATCCCTTGGAGGAGGACATGGCAAACCACTACAGTATTCTTGCCTGGAGAATCCCATGAACAGAGGAGCCTGGTGAGCTACATTCCAAAGAGCTATGTGGCACAATTGTATATGACTGAAGATGACTTGTGTTTTCAGGCACACCTCAAATTCCAGAAATAATAAATTCCACTTGCTCTGTGAAGCAAATGCCTATCAGGTATAGAACTTCTTTGCATAGAATTCCATTACAGAATTGGAGTCAGGTTTTCTAACATCTGAGGCTTCCCTAGTGGCTCAGGCTGTAAAGAATCTGCCTGCAATGTAGGAGACCTGGGTTCAATCCCTGAGTCAGGAAGATTCCTCTGGAAGAGGAAATGACAACCCACTCCAGTATTCTTGCCTGGAGAATATGGACAGAGGATCCTGGTGGCCTATAGTCCAGGATGTCGCAAAGAGTCAGACACGACTGAGCCAACAACACACTTTCTTTTCTAATATCTAACTGAAGTCTCTGCTGAGTACATTTTACTAAGTAGGGATTAAAAATTATAACCAGTTAAATAGTATGCTTAATATTTCTATGGCAAAGAAATGAAAAAATATTCTGTGTCTGTATCCTGCTGATACCTACTCTCTTTGCTAAAGAATTATTCTTTCTTTCGGATCAGTGGTAGGGAGGTTTGGGACTGGGAACATGAGTACACCCATGGCGGATTCATGTTGATGTATGGCAAAACCAATACAGTAATGTAAAGTAAAATAAAGTAAAATTTAAAAAATTTAAAAAAGAATTATTCTTTCTAAGATGGTTATTATTTTCTTCCTTGGTTAGAAATCCTCCCTCAACCATTAACTGCTCACTATGTGATTGCTGTCTAGGAAGTTTGTGATGAGAGTTGTGTAAGTATCAATCTAAAAAAGACTGCTTTGATAAACCAGCGATTATTTATATACTTGTTAGTACTGAGCATCTTTTGAATACTTTCTGGATTAGCAGAAACTAGTACATCAGAGGCCCAGACTGCTCAAGCTGAAAACCTGAGTTTGTCTTCCTAATCTCCTTCATTCTGAATCAGACAAATGACCAAGGTTTTGTCAACCAAACACACATGAAAGCTTGATTCAGGAGAGAGTGATATGAGGAAGAGTATGCTGGGCAGAATTTACTGAGGAGGATATATCGGTGTGATGAAAGGATATTTGTCTGTTTAGAGTTTCCACTGGAGTAGCCTGAAGTGCAATCTAGGTGTTAGAATCTTAATTTCATTCCTCCTTTTCTAAGTTTTTGGCCTTTGCAGATTCTTAGCGAGCTGTCTCCATCTGTTAATATATTTTTGTAGGTATGGGGCATAATATAGTTGGGCTAGATGCTCTTGCAAGTGTCAATAACAAATATCAAACTTTTAAACAGCACCTTTAAGTTCTTGTTTTGATGTCTCATGTAAATCTTTGTAGAGTGAAATATGGCAGATATGTCTCCTTAGCTGCCAAAATTAATTTAATTTGCTTTCTCTTTGTGTAACTTCAGGATGTGTTGGTGTATCCGTGGTGCCAGGGATTCCTTTGTGGCTCAGACAGTAGAGTCTGCCCGCAGTGTGGGAGAACTGAGTTCAATCCCTGGTTTGGGAAGATCCCCTGGAAAAGGGAATGGCAACCCACTGCAGTATTCTTGCCAAGAAAATCCCATGAATGGAGGAGCCTGGCAGGCTACATACCATGAGGTTGCAAAGAGTTGGACATGACTGAATGACTTTACTTTCACTTTCATCTTACTGCCCCCAAAATTATAATGCATGTTTTTTGTGAAAGTATTTGTATTTCATGACCTTTTATAGAGTACCTTTTATATAGTGGGTAGATAATAAATGTTGAATAAATAGCTAAGTGCTCAATAAATGTTGAATAAATAGCTAAGTGCTCCTATCCAAAACTTGGGGATATAAAGCAACTTTTATGTATTAAGCTTTTGGTAGCAAAGCAGTATCATGTTTGTCATGCACAGAAAATATAAGGTTAGAACATAATGGGTTAAAGGTAATTTGAGGGAAAGAGTAGAAAGGTTAGATTAAAAAAAATAAAAGGAAGGATCATGGTAGGACAGAAGAAAAGTTTTTTTTTTTTTAATTTTATTTATACTCTACAAATTTTTCCTTAGTTCTGGAGAAAGGGAAAGTAGTGATTTTCATAAACAATTAAAAACAGACACTGTCAGTACAAGCAATTCTGTGAAAACAAATATGGAGTTGTAAACTTTAATAACAATTAGAATGTTTTTACAAAGTTTATAATACAGTGTGGAAAATACAATACAAAGGATAAGTAAAAAGTTGAGCTACCAGCATGATAAAACATTATCAATGTCATATTTAGACTGGACTCCTACTATTTGCAGGGGTAAGGGAAGGCTAATAAAGTTGGTCTTGAGGCAGTAGGCATAAATGACTTCAATCCATGCTGCTTCAAAGGTGGAGAAGAAGGATCTTATTTACAAAACAAGAATGAGATGTCTTGTTTTCAGCAACCAAAAGCACAAAGTCTCAGACTTGTATGGTATACTGGTTTCACTTAGAAACTACTCCTTTCCATATTGAATTCTTAAAGTCCAGTCAACTCCACTTCCTGTCATGTGTTACTAATTCGATTTTCAGAGCCTGCATGTTTCCATACACTTCTGCCTAACCTAAGAGAAAATTAATAAGAATTCTTCAAATATGAAAAAAGAATTGGGTCAGAAAGCTTTTCTGTTAAAACTTTATTCTTCTCCCATAGCAGGTAAAATATCAGCAAGGTACTGTGAAGTGTAAATGTCAAAATATTGAAGGTATTCAATTCAGTTCAGTCGCTCAGTCGTGTCCGACTCTTTGTGACCCCATGAATCACAGCACGCCAGGCTTTCCCTGTCCAACACCAACTTCTGGAGTTTACTCAAACTCATGTCCATCGAGTCAGTGATGCTATCCAGCCAAATCATCCTCTGTCATCCCCTTCTCCTCCTGCCCCCAATCCCTCCCAGCCTCAGTGTCTTTTCCAATGAGTCAGCTCTTTACGTGAGGTGGCCAAAGCATTGGAGTTTCAGCTTTAATCAGTCCTTCCAATGAAGGTATAGGATCAAATAATTTTAGAGGTCAAAAGAACTTTGTAAGTCATTGTCACCAATTTTCTACCCCTTTAGTAATATTTCAAGCAGTGTCTCGAGCAGATGGCTATCTAGCTTCTGCTTAAAGACACTGTAGTGGTAGGGACTCTGCGTTCTCCTGAAGTGTCCATTTATTTACATAAAATAAGTATTGACTGGGGCTTTCCTGACTGGTGGCTCCGGTAGTAATGAGTCCACCTGTGGTGCAGGAGATGTCAGAGACACAGGTTCAATCCCTGGGTTGGGAAGATCTCCTGGAAAAGGGAATGGCAACCCACTTCAGTATTCTTGCCTGGAGAATTTCACGGACAGAGGAGCCTTGAGGGCTACAGTCCATGGGGTTGCAAAGAGTCAGACATGACTGAGCTGCTAACATGCAGCTAGAAAGAGATATGTTTGATATTATGTACTAGATGTTGTAGCGGCATATCTTTAGAATATTTGTCCCATTTTACAATGAGCTAAAATTCATCTCACTTTGATTCTCTTTAATGGACACATATTTAATATTAGTCAATATTTAAAGTGTCTATTTACCTCGAGATTCATGATATAACATTTGTCTTTCTGTCTGACTTCTCTCAGTATGACAATCTCTAGGTTCATTCATGTTGCTACAAATGGCATTATCTCATTCTTTGTTTTTTGTTGTTTTTTTTCTTTTTACTTTAATTTACTTTACAATACTGTATTGGTTTTGCCATACATCAACATGAATCCACCACAGGTGTACATGAGTTCTAAATCCTGAAACCTCCTCCCACCTTCCTCCCCATACCATCTCTCTGGGTCATCCCAGTGCACCAGCCCCAAGCATCCTGTATCCTGCATCAAACCTAGACAGGTGATTCGCTTCTTACATGATATTATACATGTTTCAATGCCATTCTTCCAACTCATCCCATCCTCTCCCTCTCCCACAGAGTCGAAAATCTGTTCTATACATCTGTGTCTCTTTTGCTGTCTCACATACAGGGTTATCATTACCATCTTTCTAAATTCCATATATATGTGTTAGTATACTGTATTGGTGTTTTTCTTTGTGGCTTACTTCACTCTGTATAATTGGCTCCAGTTTCATCCACCTTATTAGAACTGATTCAAATGTATCCTTTTTAATGGCTGAGTAATATTCCACTGTGTGTATGTACCACAGCTTTCTTATCCATTCATCTGCTTATGGACATCTAGGCTGCTTCCATGTCCTGGCTATTATAAACAGTACTGTGATGAACATTGGGGTACATGTGTCTCTTTCTATTCTGGT
>SJYQ01003883.1:55783-114363 GCA_006410935.1 Redunca redunca | reverse complement strand
GTGTGCCGGAGTACAAACCGTCCCACACAGGCCTGGGCCGGAGAAACAATGGGGAAGCAAACAGCCTTCAGAACAATGCACTCATTTCCTGTCCTCACACTAGGCTGAATGAGGCTTGGTAGGCTGGTTCCACCTCACCAAGAGCCCTCCACAGACGACATCATTTGAGCAGCCCGTTGTTCATCAGGCGTGACAGACACACAGACAAAGAAGAGAAATGACAAGCATTTGGGATATTTCTTTTCTCCCCCCTGCAAAGCAAGATCTAAACTCTTTTTTTTAGGCCCAGATAAAACAGTGTGATAAAAACATTGGAGAGATATTAGAAGCTATTTCAGGGTTAAGTCTTTCTGACATGAAATGCTTGTGATTCACTGTCTCTGATAAAAACATGGGTGTGAAGCTCTCTGGGTTTTTCTGCTTGTCAGCAAGCCAACTGGCTCTGCTCTGACCTCACCTCTCTCTGTCCTGCCCAAGCGCCCATTCTCCTGCAGGAGAAAGTCCTACTGGGAGTTGGTTTCAGATTGTTGTTTACTCACTAAGTCATGCCTTTTCATACTGTTCATGGGGTTCTCAAGGCAAGAATACTGAAGTGGTTTGCCATTCCCTTCTCCAGTGGACCACATTCTGTCCGACCTCTCCACTCTGACCCATCCATCTTGGGTGGCCCCACACGGCATGGCTTAGTTTCACTGAGTTAGACAAGGCTGTGGCCCGTGTGATCAGATTGGCCTGTTGTCTGTAATTGTGGTTTCAGTCTGTCTGCCCTCTGATGCCCTCTCTCAGGGCCTACCGTCTTACTTGGGTTTCTCTTACCTTAGATGTGGGATAACTCTTCACAGCTGCTCCAGCAAAGTGCAGCCCAGATATGTCAAACTTGCTGGCATATTGAGTGCAGCACTTTCACAGCATCATCTTTCAGGATTTGAAACAGCTCAACTGGAATTCCATCACCTCCACTAGCTTTGTTCATANTCCACTAGCTTTGTTCATAGTGATGCTTTCTAAGGCCCACTTGACTTCACATTCCAGAATGTCTGGCTCTAGGTGAGTGGTCACACCATCGTGATTATCTGGGTCGTGAAGGCCTTTTTTGTACAGTTCTTTTGAGTATTCTTGCCACCTCTTCTTAATATCTTCTGCTTCTGTTAGGTCCATACCATTTCTGTCCTTTATTAAGCCCATCTTCCCATGAAATGTTCCCTTGGTATCTCTAATTTTCTTGAAGAGATCTCTAGTCTTTCCCATTCTGTTGTTTTCCTCTGTCTCTTTGCACTGATCACTGAGGAAGGCTTTCTTATCTCTCCTTGCTGTTCTTTGGAACTCTACATTCAAATGGGTTTACCTTTCCTTTTCTCCTTTGCTTTTCACTTCCCTTCTTTTCATAGCTATTTGTAAGGCCTCCTCAGACAGCCATTTTGCTTTTTTGCATTTTTTTTTTCTTGGGGATGGTCTTGATTCCTGTGTTCTGCACAATGTCACGAACCTCCATCCATAGTTCATTAGGCACTCTATCCATCAGATCTAGTCCCTTAAATCTATTTCTCACTTCCACTGTATAGTCATAAGGGATTTGATTTAGGTCATCCCTGAATGGTCTAGTGGTTTTCTCCACTTTCTTCAATTTCAGTCTGAATTTGGCAATAAGGAGTTCATGATCTGAGCCACAGTCAACTCCTGGTCTTGGTTTTGCTGCCTGTATAGAGCTTCTCCATCTTTGGCTGCAAAGAATATAATCAATCTGATTTCGGTGTCGACCATCTGGTGATGTCCACGTATAGAGTCTTCTCTTGAGTTGTTGGAAGAGGGTGTTTGCTATGACCAGTGTGTTCTCTTGGAAGAACTCTATTAGCCTTTGCCCTGCTTCATTCTGTACGCCAAGGCCAAATTTGCCTGTTACTCTAGGTTTTTCTAGACTTCTTACTTTTGCATTCCAGTCCCCTATAATGAAAAGGATATCTTTTTTGGGTGTTAGTTCTAGGACAACAGACTGGGTTCCAAATCAGGAAAGGAGTACGTCAAGGCTGTATATTGTCACCCTGCTTATTTAACTTCTATGCAGAATACATCATGAGAAATGATGGGCTGGAAGAAGCACAAGCTGGAATCAAGATTGCCGGGAGAAATATCAATAAGCTCAGATATGCAGATGACATTACCCTTATGGCAGAAATTGAAGAAGAACTAAAGAGCCTCTTGAAGAAAGTAAAAGAGGAGAGTGAAAAAGTTGATTTAAAGCTCAACATTCAGAAAACTAAGATCGTGGCATCTAGTCCCATCACTTCATGGCAAATAGATGGGGAAACAGTATAAACAGTGGCTGACTGTTTTTCTGGGCTCCAAAATCACTGCAGATGGTGATTGCAGCCATGAAATTAAAAGACACTTACTCCTTGGAAGGAAAGTTATGACCAACCTAGACAGGATATTAAAAAGCAGAGATATTACTTTGTCAACAAAATCCATCTAGTCAAGGCTATGGTTTTTCCAGTGGTCATGTATGGATGTGAGAGTTGGACTATAAAGAAAGCTGAGTGCTGAAGAATTGATGCTTTTGAACTGTGGTGTTGGAGAAGACTCTTGAGAGTCTCTTGGACTGCAAGGAGACCCAACCAGTCCATCCTAAAGGAGATCAGTCTTGGGTGTTCATTGGAAGGACTGATTTGAAGTTGAAGCTCCAATACTTTGGCCACCTGATGCGATTATCTGACTCATTTCAAAAGACCCTGATGCTGGGAAAGATTGAGGGCAGGAGGAGAAGGGGACGACAGAAGAAAAGATGGTTGGATGGCATCATCGACTCAATGGACATGGGTATGTATGGACTCCGGGAGTTGGTGATGGACAGGGAGGCCTGGTGTGCTGCAGTTCACGGGGTCGCAAAGAGTTGGACACGACTGAGTGACTGAACTGAACTGAACACTAAGTCATGTCTGACTCTTTGCAACTTCATGGACTGTAGCCCTGCAGGCTCCTCCGCCCATGGGATTTTCCAGGCAAGAATACTGGAGTGGGTTGCGATTTCCTTCTCCAGGGGCTCTTCCTGATCCAGGGATAGCACCGAGTCTTCAGCACTGGCAGATGGATTCCTCTGAGCCACCATAGACGCCTTAACTTGAATAGCTCCCAAATAATGATGATGATAATAATAACAGCCAACAACTACTAAAGCACTTATTAAGTAGCAGGCCTGGTTCTAATTCCCTGAACCCTCACCAGAACCTTATGAGGTGAGTATGATTCTCGGTCTCATTTTACAGATAAGGAAAACTGAGGCATGGAGTGGGTGAACAACTTTCCTTTTGGTCATGCCGCATGGCTTATGGAATGTTAGTTCCTTGACCGGGCATCAAAACAGCACCCCCTGCAGGGGAAACAGGAAGTCCTAACCACTGGACCACCAGGGAAGTCCGAGGTTGACCAACTTGCCCAAGTTCATAATTTGCCTTATCAGATACATACCCAGCCTGTCCTGTGAAGCCGTCTGTGCAGGTAACCTCCTCCTCCCCATGTCTGTGATGGAATGGCATCCACAGCTCTTGCATGAGACAGGCACGTCTCAAGAGGGCATTGAGAGGGCTTGCAGGGTAGGCAGTGTTTTGAGAAGATATAAGAAAGGAAGGGGGAAGAAGCCTTGTTAATCTGAGTAGGGAAGGGATTTGGAGCAGCAACCCCAAAAGTCTGCTTATATTCATGTCTGCCAATTATTCAAACACAAGGAGACCCTCCATATTGTTCAGAAGGCCATGCCCCACACGTAGAGTGCTCCTGAGTGCTGGGGCTGGCCGGGCTGGCCGTGAGCATCCAGTATGCCTCTAGACTGCTGATGATGGTGGGAGGGTTTCCGAGAGGTCAGAGAGTGGCAGCAGGAAAGGAGAAGGCAGACTGGGGGACATCACTCAAGACAGAAATATGCCCGTGGGACTCTGGACCTGAAAGAGCCTTTAGACATGGTCCAGCCACTGACTCATTTTGTAAGTGAAGGGCCGGGGGGCTCAAGGGTGAAACCGTGGCAAAACCAAGGTCCGTTTTCTCCACCTGCAGAAAAGAACAGACCAGGAGCTTCCCTGGTGGTCCAGTGTTTAAGACTTAGCCTTCCAGTGCAGGGGATCTGGGTTTGATCTCTGGTCAGGGAACGAAGATCCCATATGACTTGTGGCCTAAAAACCAAAACATTAAAAAAAAAAAGCGTATTATAACCAATTCAATAAAGACTTTAAAAATAGTCCATCTCAAAAAATCTTAAAAAGAGACAACAAAAGAAGTTAGAACTATTTGTCAAATACTCACTGAAGCCCCAGTGCTGTGCTAATTGATGTCCTGGCAAAAATATAACAGGAGGGAGACTGAAGACACGATTCCTCCCCTCTCGAGGCTTACAATTTCCCTGGGGATACACATGATCCATAAAATTGACCACTGGTCGAAAGAGACCGCTTGACTCTTTCCTCAACTCTTCCCTTGTGAATCCAGTCACAGAAAGAACAGAGGAGACGTGAGTTCAAGGGGGTATCAGGTGGAAGCTGGGAAGGGCTTCTATTAACAGAAGTGCACCTGGCTTCCTGCTGAGGTAGACAAGAGGGCTGTGAATTAGTAGAGAGAATGTAAAACACATGCAACGTGGAAATAAATACCTCTTGTGCCGAAGGACAAAGGAGCCATCAGTGAGAGCCACCCACACAGGCAGCAAACAGGCTTGCCTGGCAGGCACGGAGAGTGCATGTCCACAAGTGGTGGGAAATGACGTGATGAAGTGAAACTGGCATTAAAAGCGTTTGTTACACCATGAGGCAGCTGGCCCTCAGGAATCTGCCCTGGTTTCATGGCGCTGAGGAACAAACCAGTCGTAGGCAACACCACGAGATGGGTCCATGCAGCGTTTCCCAGCACACCACTACCATAGCAACCCGGAAGTGACCTTATGGTGTCAGGAATGGTGATGGCGCTTCTCACTGACATCCCGGCGTGATGCTGGGCTCACACGATACATCGAGTAAGACAGACACAGCCCTGATGGGGTGTGTGCTTTTCACAGGTGTGTTGAGTCATAGGCGTTCAGCAGAAAGTCAGCACTTTTTATGTCATTCAAAAGTAAGGAGGTCTAGCAATACTCAGCTGCAGTAAATAATCAATGTATCTCATGGATGTTTAAACGTGTGAATAGCGTCCTGGGTTCACCCAGCCCTGTCGCCGACTCCAGTGGAGAGACAGGCCTCCACGCATCACTCTTCCTGCTCTGCTGGCAGGGGGTGGGGCAGTGTGTGTGGTGGCCGTCTTGTGTGGTACCCCTATTTCTAGATGTGCTGCCTCCCTGTAGAGGTTGTGGAAGAAAAACTTCGCCTGCCATACAGCACTGGTATACAGGAGGTGTATCAGGTGGCTGCTGTAACAAACTGTTACACGTTCAGTGACTTAAAACAATACAAATGTATTATTTTGCAGTTCTGGAAGCCACAAGTTCGAAACAACTCTGACCAGACTAAATCAAGAGGCTTCTTTTTTTTTAAAAAATGTATTTATTTGGCTGATTCGGGCCTTAGCTGTGGCACTTGGGATCTTCATTGTGTCCTGTGGGCCCTTACATTGTGGTACACAGACTCTCTCATTGCGGTGCGCACGGGCCCAGTTGCTCATCGCACGTGGGACCCTAGTTCCCTGACCAAGGATCAAGCCCAAGGCCCTTGCATTACAAGATGGATTCTTAGCCACTGGACCACCAGGGAAATCCCCAAGGTGTTTCTTTTGGAAGCTCTAGGGGACAGTCCATTTCCTCGCTGGTTCCAGTTTCTAGAGACATCCTCCATTTCTCGGCTCATGGCCTCTTCCTGCACCTTCAGAGCCTGCAGTGAAGCATCTCCAAATTTCTTTGCCTCTGACCTCTTCTGCCATCACATCCTTCTCTGAGTCTGACTCTTCTGCCCGTCTCTAATGAAGACCTTATGATTACAATGGGTCCACTTGAACAATCCAGGATAAACTTCCTGTCTTAACATCCTTAATTTAAAATCAGCTGCAAAGTCCCTTTTGCCACGTGTGGCAATGTACTCACTGTGGGCGTGAGGGCGTGGATATCTTTGGGGGACCATCATTCTGCTGATGGCACCAGGAACAGATGAACTGCACATCACACAGACATCAGCACTTCCTTCTAGAGCCTTTGCTCACCATGTGACCTTGACTAGATTGTCTTCCTACTGAACACCTCTGCCCTGAACCTTCTATACATTGAATGACATTTGACTTCACCAAGAGGCCTCTCTGTATGGGAGCAGCTTTAGCAGCCTGGACTCAGAGAAGCCCAGTGTCTGATGCAAGTAAACATCTCAAGCCATCTCTTTTTCTCAAGTTAATTATAAGCATCTTGATGTTTGCTATTGCTGATAGGTTTACCAGTTTTCTATTAATGAATTTTTCCTCATAGCTACACAATGAGGAGGCCTATCTGTCTCTTCTGGGTTTATAGATGAATAAAAGCAAGGCCTGGAAAGGACCGGCTGGGCCCGGAAGTAGAGGTCAGTGATACAGAAGTCAGAATTACTTGGGTTTGGAATTTTGGCTTCAGCAATTCATGCCTTTGCCTATAACTGAAAGAGTGGAACCTCTCAGGTCTATCTTGCTTAAGTTATAGCTTAGAGTTATGAGATCAAAATTCTTTTATTCATCTTCTGTTGGCACAAGCCCTTTTTATGGGTTTTGAACAAAGCTGTGAGACCCTGGGTAAGCGATTTAATTTCTCTGGTACTCATTCCCTTCTCTCTAAAGTGGAGATGCCAATTCCTACCTCTGAGTTTTGTGCTAAATAATTACATTCAGTTACTGTTAAGTTCTCGCATAGCCCTTGATCACAGTGTGTGTGTGTGTGTGTGTGTGTGTGTGTGTGCGCTTAGTCACATCCAACTCTTTGTTACCCCATGGACTGCTGCCCGCCAGGCTCCTCTGTTCATGGGATTTTCCAGGCAAGAATGCTGGAGTGGGTAGACACATTTACTCCTCCAGATCTTCGTGGCCCAGGGATCGAACCCGAGTCTCCTGCGTCTCCTGCACTGGCAAGTGAGTTCTTTACCCCTTTGCCACCTGGGAAGCCCCACGATAGTTGCAGCCAAATCTTTCATGAAATGTCAACACTCTCAATGTCTGGGCTTGCATCTTTCATGAGATGCTTTGTTATGCTCATGACAGATCTCTTTTGAATTCAATTATAAGGATTTGTGCAGTCACTCAGTAGCTATATACTATTAGTCATTTTCTCAGGCTATTGATGATATTCTGCACATAACTGAGCCAAAATTCTTACTAAAGATAAGAAAAATTACATTGATTTCTTTTTCCAGTCAACCAGTTCTGTCTTTGAATATTAGGAGATTAGATAAATCAGAGATTACAGATTAAATTAAATTACAGATTAGTATTGAGTTATCTGTTGTTTTGTAATTTATTTGGTAAGTATTGTTTCTATGTAGTATATATATGTAACTGTTATATATATATATAACTACATATATAGGTATGTAACTGTTCATCTTGTTACATTTAAATCTTATTGTGTTTTTAAGGACCGCTATCCTTAATCACTTTTTTGGCCAAATTATTACACAATTTTTTCATATAAAAATGGAAATACTAAAATGAATTTACCTCTATAGGATGCTTGTCAAGAAAAAATTATTTTACAGTATTTTATGTTTCAAACTTAAAGCACCTTAACAGGAATAAAACTGCTCTTTCAAAGTCTTCTTAATTTATTTCAGGTACTGTCAGCGGGAAGACATGCATCTCTCTCTCTGTAATCAAGGTGTGCTACCGCCTGCAGTTCTCTTCATCACCTCATAGTTCCCCACATGGCTAGCTAGTGCTTTGTAATCTTTAAGAATCTGTACAAGCAGGCATACATTCAATTATGCATTATGACAACTGAATAGCCAACTCCTTCACTAAGCTTAGTGGTAGGGAAATGAGGACACATTGTCTTTCTATGGCAGATCTCATCTTCTGGTTTCTGAAAGTGGACACAGCAACATATATGCCATCTCACTTGATTTTCTCTTTTTGGTGGCACCGTGTGGCATGGGGGATCTAGTTCCCTGACCAGGGATCGAATCTACGCCTCCTGTATCAGAAGTGAGGAGTCTTAACCACTGGACTGGACAGGGAAGTCCCTCAGTTGATTTTCTTACAATATGATGTTGCTATTCTTTTCCTGTTTTAAAGAAAGAAATCACATTTTATTTATTTATTTGGCCATATCTCATGGCTTGTGGGATCTTAGTACCCCCAACAAGGATCAAGCCCAGAACTCCTGCAGTAAAAGCAGGAAATCCTGCTATTTGTCCCGAGTGGTGGCAATCTGTGTTCCCTCCCCTTGAATGCAGGAAAATCCCTGTATCTGCTTTGACTCACAGAATGTGATAGTAGCGAGCCTGTCACATAAGCAGCGATACAGCATCCACCTGCTTTTGTCTCTCCACTTGCCTTGGGGACCTGGCCGCCATGTTGTGAGGAAGTCCAAACCACATGGAGACACCACACACAATTCCAGCCTTAGCTGATGTTCAGGCTAAAGGCCAACATCAACCACCAGACAGGCCTTCAGATCACAGCTACCCATAGAGCTTTCTGCAATTATGGATATTTTCCGTTTGTGCTTACTATCATATGAGGCCATGGAGCAACTACAATGTAGTTGGTGTGAATGAAAAGTACATTTTAAATTTAACTCCCGTTCATTTAAATTCTAGTAACTGCATGTGGCTAATGGCTGCCACACTGGACAGATGAGCCCTCAGCCTTTGCATCTTCTTGCAGAAGCAACCACCATCATGGAGCAGAAACAAGCCATCCCTACTGGGCTCTCTCCACACTCCTAGCTCTTGGAAGCATACAAGATAAGAAATAATTATTGTTGGTTTAAGCCACTCAGTTTTGGGGTGATTTGTTATACAGCTGTTGATAATGAATACACTCTATTTTGCTTTTTTTTTTCTCTATAGCAAATAAAGATATGCAAGCCTCTTCCATCTTGTGTATGGGGGGGCGGGGGCTGTGCTGGGTCTTTGTTGGTGTGAGTGGACTTTCTCTAGTTGCAGCAAGTGAGGGCTTCTCACTGCAGTGGCTTCTCTTGTTGCAGAGCATCGGCCCTAGGGCTCAGGCTTCAGTGGCTGGGCAGAAGTAAGAAGCCTTAACCACTGGACTGGCCAGGCTTAGCTGCTCTGCGGCATGTGGGATCTTCCCAGACCAGGGATCCAACTGGTGTCCCCTGCACGGGCAGGAGGATTCTTACCCACTGGACCCCCAGGGAAGCCCCCACAAGCTTCTTCCACCTTTCAAAAGCCATCTAGCTATGGTTTCTCTTCAGAGCCAGATTTCTTGAACAAGTTGCCTATACTTCACCATCCTTACTCATACCTTACTCATTAGTCAACACCCACTAGGATCTGGATATGGATGAAGTCACAGTAACATTAGTTCAGGCTTATTCCTCTCACTTGGAAAATGTGGTAATCCAGGTCACCCATCCCGTCTTTTTCCCTACCTATGTCTGAGTAAATCTCACTCTGGCAGAAAAAGCCACCTCAGGCTTGCCTGGTAGGTCAGCTGGTAAAGAATCTCCCTGCAATGCCGGAGACCCCAGTTCAATTCCTGGACTGGGAAGATCCTCTGGAGAAGGCATAGGTTACCCACTCCAGTATTCTTGGGCTTCCTTGGTGGCTCAGACAGTAAAGAATCCGCCACAGTATGGGAGACCTGGGTTCGATCCCTGGGTTGGGAAGATCCCCTGGAGGGCATGGCAACCTACTCCGGTATTCTTGCCTGGTGAATCCCCATGGACAGAAGAGCCTGATGGGCTACAGCCCTCTGGGCTGCAAAGAGTCAGACATGACTGAGCAACTAAGCACAGCACTCAGCACTCCTGGACGAGAAATTGCTAAAAACAAACAAAAAATGCACTCTTTTCTGGTAAACTAGTAAAAGATACCCCTTTAAGACACCCTTACCTGAAGCCTGACACAGTCCGAGGCTGAACAAGTGGAGTGTGGGTGGATTCCAGCCCCTCGTCCCCCCAGCCCCCGGCTCAGGGCCAGCCATCCTCACCCAGGCACCAGCATCGTGGATGGCATGATCCAGGTGACTGCTATGTTTCTGGGGCGCCCAGAGCTTTCTCACGTGTGGCCATCAACACTCATGTCATGGGGGTGCTCTGGCCCCTTATGGACACCTGTGGCCCNCTGCCGGCTGGCCCCTTGGGATAACTGGGTGTGGTTTATTTTCTTCTCTGACTGGAACAAAGATATGCAGGAAAATCTTCTTTCTACAACTCAAATTCCTTGTTCTTACAAACAAGCTTAAGAAGAGAGAGAGAAAAAAAGCAGCAGATCAAGCCTGGTTTAATCGTTTGCTTATATTGGTGCACATACTGGATTTTTTCCAGGTTAACAAAAATAAAGCCACAGGGAAGACGTATGCAGCCGTATATTTAAGCTACTGGCTCACACACAGTTTATTGGCTGCAAGTATATAAAAGATATGAAGGCGGAAGAAAAACAGTAAGCAGTTATGAGACATAACAAGTTTTCTTATTCTTTATTACTTTAAAGGAAGCTGGAACTCGATAACAATACACCACGTACAGTTCAGAACCAAACAAAGGCTGCTTAGTTAGTTTGCATTTGCTCCTTTAGGAAGTGAGGAAAAAACAGCTCTACTGGCACTCAAGTTTATTTTCAATTAAAATCCCCATAAATTAGAAACCTCTCATAAAACAGTGGAAATGGAAAAAAATGTCATTCAGAAAAAAACTTTTAAGTATCCTAGTTTTCTGTAGCGCACTGGGTTATGTGATCAGTCTCATAAGGCCACTTAAAGAAATTATTCAGCCTCCGTATTCTTCTTTAGGATAATACATAATAGTGTCTGGTCCTCTGACGGAAATACAAGAACAATTTATACTTTCCCAGTTTCAAGCACTGAAAACACCTTCCCCTCCCCCCCCAATTTTGCTGTTTGCTCATGTCTCAAATGAATAAACGAGTGCTGCTGAGACACCAGGGTCCTTGCTGCCATTGTGTTTTTTCTATTTAAAATTCAGAGTATTAAACACACTTGAGTACATCCAAGCATACATGACATACCGTTATCACATACCGGAAGCTCCAATCAAGAGCACTGGGCAAAGGCCCATTTCATAACATCATTAAGATGCACTGAAAGCTGCTGTTCAGAGAGGCTTTGTCAAAGCAGATCATAATGGCCTGTCAGAAGTGTGCAAACAGAAATTTATATTAAATTGTCCGTTTCCTCCTTTATTAGTATGGAATCCAGTTGCATTTCTAGTACATGGGCTCAGAGGTTCACTGAAAAGGCTTCCAGGTTTTAAGATTGTGAAATATCACCAAAATGAAGTACTAAAAAAAAAAAAAACTTAACTGAAAAATATTTGAGTAAGTAGGTGCGGGTATAGTAATCAACCATAATGACTTTATCAAAACAAAAGCAGGAGTTTCTCAGGAGTGTGAAGGTGGACTGAACTTGTGAGTCACAAGGTGGAGTGTTTAATTTGGAACAAGTCAAATAAAAGCATTGCTTTCTTTTCCTTAAAACCTTTGGGACTCTCTATGTTATGTTATAATCTCAGAAAAGAAAGCTCGTTCATTAAAAAAAATTTTTTTTTTCCATTTTAAGTCCTGCTGAGTGAAGATGCCTGGGAGACAAATTTTACATGCTGGCTTCCTGAGTGTAGTTGTTAAGTAGGATGTTATCTGGAGATGCGATGGTAAAATTTTACTTCTTTAGACTCGATATTTTTCTTTGCCGTGTTCATTGATCACACATATGTGCTGAAACAATAAAGGATTTAAATGCATCAGCCTCTTAACAAAATAAGAAGTGCAGAAAATGGGATGCAGTAATATCATCTCCTACTTCATTACTCTTCATTTAAATACATATGAATTGGGCTGGCCAAAAAGTTCCTTTGGTTTTTAAGTAAAAATCAAAGGTACAGTTTTTGTTTTCACCAAGGACTTTATTTAACAACATATTTGTTGTTTTGTTCCACTACTTTCTGCCATTTTTCAGGCAACTTCATAACTCCGTCTTCCCAAAACTTTTTATCTTTCTGAGCAAAAGACTGTTGCAGGTGCCTTTTACAGCCTTCCAAGGAACTGTAATTTTTATTTCCATGAAGAAAATTTTGTAAAGACCAAAATAAATGGGCATCGAAGATGCAATGTCTGGTGAATACAGTGGATGAATCAGAACTTCCCAGCTAAGCTGTAACAGCTTTTGCCTGGTCATCAAAGAAACATGCGATCTTGCGTTATCCTGATGGAAAATTATGCATTTTCTGTTTGAGAGCTGCTTTCAGTTGGTCTAACTGGGTACAGTCCTTGTTGGAATAAATTGTTTGGTTTTCCAGAAAAAGCTTATAATAGAGGATTCCCTGCAAATCCCACCATATACACAACATCACCTTCTTTGGATGAAGACTGGCATTTGGTGTAGTTGGTGATGACTCACTTTGGTTGCCCCCAAATCACTTTCATTCCACATTATTGTACGGTATCCACTTTTCATCTCCCATCACAATTTGTTTTAAAGACAACATTTTCATTATGTTTCAATAGGGAATCACATGTGGAAATATGGTCAAGAAGGTTTTTTGTTTTGCTAAACTTATGTGGAACCCAAACACCAAAGTGATTAGCATAACTAAGCTGGTACAAATGGTTTTCAATGCTTGATTTGGATATTTTGAGTAGGTTGGCTATCTCCCACATGGTATAAGATTGATTATTCTCAGTTAATGTCTTGATTTGATTGCTATCAACTTCAACTGGTCTACCCGACCATGGAGCGTTGTCCAGCGAGAAATCTCTAGCATGAAACTTTGCAAACTGCACTAGACACATTTCGTCAGTCACAGCACCTTCTCCATACACTGCACAAGTCTTTTTTTGCCTTTCAGTTGTGTCTTTACCTTTCTTGAAGTAATAAAACATAACATGTCAACAATGTTGCTTTTTTCTTCCATCTTCAACATTAAAATGGCTACACAAAAATTCACCAATTTTTTTTTTTTTTAAAGATGCACATTGATATGACAGCTGTCACAATACAATCTACCAAAATTGGTTTGAATGAAGTTAAGGACAACCAAGCGCTGCTAGGGCCATCTTACGGAAAAAGACGAACAAACTTTTTGGCCAACCCAATATGTATTAATTTATATGTGTAAGTATTTATATGCATATGTATTATGCATATATATACACGTATTATGTATATGCACATACACATGCACATATATGTGTACACATGCAGATATCTGTAAAATCTAAAGAGACCCACTAAGAGAAAAATTTCTTCACTGTTTGAGTTTTGAGCTCTTTTCTGAATCTCGCTTTGTAGGTCTGTAACAACAAGATACACACTGCGGGCTGTGGAATATAGGTAGTGGTGGAGACAGACGTATCCTACTGGTGAAGTTACAGCTTCTACTGTGAATAGAGAAATAGCTGTAGTAAACACAAATACTGACTTTCCTTTGATCCTTTTTGGGTAGCCAGAAATGTGTCAGAAGTATTTTGATGGCAAGCAACAGAAATGGCGCCGGGTTAACGTAAGCAAAGCGGTGGGGGGTGCAGGGGGCTATTACTGGTAGGAGACGGGGTAGCCCGCAAAGGCAGAGAACAGCAGAGTAGTGCAGCAACTGGAAGCCAGAAACAGCTCCAGAAGCCAGCCCAGGCCTAAGCCCCCAACCCCTCGGTCTCTGCGGCTCTTGGTTTAAGTTTCTAAATCCTAGGGTAGAGAGACGGACTGGTCCACTTTGGGTTAGAGGTTTATCTCCAGATCATTTAGCAGCGGTCAGGGTCACACAGCTGAGGGTCCATGTCTATAGCCATTTCTCCCAAGGGGAAAGAGTTATGAGCTACAAGCCACTGTAACTGGAAACTTCTAGATCTCAAGCACTGACACTAAACAGTTTATTGAGTATTGACTGTTAGTATGGTCGATGGAGACACAGTTGATGACGATGGAGAGAACTCAGCAGCAAGCTGTCTTTCTGCTTATTTCCTTCGTACCAAATAGAGACAATCATAACTGTTTCCATCATCCTAATACCAACCTTGCGGGCAGTGGTGGGAATTCACTGAGACTAAGAATGCCAAGTGCCCAGAACATTCCCTGACACAGAAGACACTCAGTAAATGGCAGTCATCATTACGGCTATTTTAAAAATCTGTTAAATTGGTATCATTGCAATGTTCTTGTGAAAACGGGGCTAGGGATTTGCATGCAAGACTTACATTTAGATCTCTGAAGTATTCATTGTAATCTAAGGCATAACCCACCACAAATAAGTTTGGAATCTCAAATCCAGCATCTGAGCAGAGAGAGGAAGGGAAAAATAAGAACACAATTTAAATAACATAAATATAAAGCCACCATAAGCTGTTGTTGGCACTTAACGTGTGAGGGTCTTCCATTAGGCAGGAGTAAGTGAGAAAAGTGACAGACAATGCATAAGATGAACCCAGTAGGACCTGGGCCAGAGTGACTACTCAGGGAGACAGGACAAACCAACAAACAGACAGTGAAAAATGACTGCAACCCTTGTAGACAAAGCTGAGAAAGCGCTCAGGATGCCCCATGGATAACAAGAGGTATGCCTGAGTCAGCCATATAGCGCTGCTTTTTCAAAGCAATTTTTTCAAACCAACAATATCATGCCAAAGGAAACACTGCAAGAAGCATGAAGTGCAGTTCAGTCCGAAGGTATCCCAGTGCTGTAAGATGTGAATAGGGGCGCAGGCTGTTGCAATAGGAAGCCGTCCTCCCACTGCACTCAGTGTCCTCAGCGGGATAAAGGGCTAGAAAGCAAAACCTGAGACAAGGTGAAAGGAGACGGGACTGTTCAGCTTGAGGAAGATAAGCTGAAGGTTACTCTAACGCTAGTCTTTGAATCCTCAATGCAGATGACAGCAATTAGCTCTCTGTCTCCACCGAGGGCAGGATGAGAGTGTGCACGTGTGCTGTCGCTCAGCTGTATCAGACTCTTTGGGACCCCATGGACTGTAGCCTGCCAGGCTCCTCCGTCCATGGAGTTTTCCAGGCAAGAATACTGGAGTGGGTTTGCCATTTCCTTCTCCAGGGGATCTTTCCAACCTAGGGATCGAACCCACATCTCCTGCATTTGCAGGAAGATTCTTTTCCACTGAGCCACAGCCCATTAAGGTACTCAGGTTAAGTAAAAAAATGACTATATTGAAAGATGATTTTTATTGAAAAGGAATTTTTAAAAAGTTTTTTTTTAATGTGGACCATTTTAAAAGCCTTTATTGAATTTGTTTTAGTATTGCTTCTGTTTTATATTTTGGTTTTTTGCCTGTGAGGCATGTGGGATCTCAGATTCCCAACCAGGGATCTAACCTGGCAAAGTCTTAATGACTAGACCATGAGGGAAGTCCCTGAAAAGGATTATTAAGGAACATGAAACAGTTCTTCTTCCTCAGGTTTTAAAACTGAATAAATGTGCCTATAGCCCAATGATTTTTCAAACTCTTTCCAGCTTTGGGCAATCTTCTGTTAGTTTACTTCAGTATTGCAAATGAGAGATGTACTTGCTTCCTTTTACAAAACAGTACTTTGGCATAGCCAGTGGACTTACAGCACAGAGAAAGTTACCTCTGTGATTAACTACTCACCTCCTCGTTGGTCCTTCTGATCAAGGATGCTTTCACATGGAGAAACCAACTCGTTATTGCTCGCAGAAAGTACTAGAGGGGAGGGACTTGTTTTTCTAAGGACTGCATTGTGTGTCACTGTTAGAAAGCCAGTTTGATCCCTCCAAACTGTAGGTTTCTTGAGAAAAATAATCAAAGAGGAGAAGCAGAGCAGAAGAAAAGGTGTCAGAAGATACAAGTGTCATTGAGCATAGAGGAAAAAGGACCAAAAAGTACAAAGCCTCAGAAATCCGGGAAGAAAGACAAACAAACAAAGATTCTGAGCTAGCTAAAAGAATATTAGCAAATCCCAGGAACCCATGGTTGTAAAGATAATGACGACTTTACAGTGAGTAACGCAATCTCTACAATGGGCATGGGCAACTCAGACTGGGAAAAATTGGTTCCAAAGGTCAAACCTTCAAAGCTGTCATGGAGGAAAAGAATCTTGAACCAGCAGGTCAGGAGAACAGCCAGGAAAGAGTTGACTGGTCTCTAGTCGGTGAGTGCAGTTCCTACCCTTATATTTGCAATTGCAGATGCTACTTACAGATGGAGTGCAAGAGTAAGAGCCACGATAGTAATCAGATTGCCTGGGCTCAACACTGACTGTACACTTACAGTTTTGTGACCCAGCAAGCTCTTTAACCTGGCTGTGTTCAGTTTCATCATCTGCAAAATGGGCACAGCAATAGCACCTACTTTAGAGAAAGCTGTGAGGATTAAACATGTTCATCTCTTTGTAGCTCTTAAAACAGAGTCAGACACACCAAAATCTCTATGTCTATGAGTCTTCTTCTATTTTGTAAATAAGTTCATCTGCAACTTATTTTTTAGATTACATATATAAGGACCTACTGTATAGCACAGGGGACTACTATACTCATTACTTTGTAATAACCTATAAGGGACAAGAATCTAAAACAGAATATATACGTATACAAATGGGCTTCCCAGGTAGCTCAGTGGTAGAATCCGCTTGTCAACACAGAAGAGGTGGATTCGATCCCTGAGTCTGGAAGATTTCCTGAAGTAGGAAATGGCAATCCACTCCAGTATTCTTGCCTGGGAAATCCCATAGACAGAGGAGCTTCATGGACTACAGTCCATGGGGTGGCAAAGAGTTGGACATGACCTAGCACGCATGCATGTATCCAAATATATATGTATAACTGCAGCACTGTACTGCACACCAGGAAATTAACATGACATTGTAAATCAATTACAGTTTAATTTTTTAATTAAAAAAATTAATCTCTTACTGTTGCTGCTGCTGCTGCTAAGTCACTTCAGTTGTGTCCGACTCTGTGCGACCCCATAGACGGCAGCCCACCAGGCTCCACCGTCCTTGAGATTCTCCAGGCAAGAACACTGGAGTGGGCTGCCATTTCCTTCTCCAACGGATGAAAATGAAAAGTGAAAGTGAAGTTGCTTAGTCATGTCCGACTCTTCGCGACCCCATGGACTGCAGCCTACTAGGCTCCTCCATCCATGGGATTTTCCAGGCAAGAGTACTGGAGTGGGGTGCCATTGCCTTTTTTGAATCTCTTACTAGTGCTAGCTATTATTTTATTAATACTGTTGTTGTGACACAAGAAATTTGTAACTAGTTGAATATCTCTGAAGTGCATGACTTTCAGCTTCAGTTGAAATTTTCCCTATATAGTATCTTAGATTATTTCCTTAGAAGATTTCTGTTTATTAACCTTGTCTGACCCTAACTATATTCAGATTATATTCCCCAAACCAGTAACTAGACAGGAACATGTTATTGGGTCTATCTGGCCAGAGCTAACATTGTCTAGATTTAAGACATCCACCCAGGAATGCAACTTGTTTTCAGAATAAAGAACCACTGGTTCAATGTCATTGGCACATTACCCATCCATAGCATGCTTCTCGTGCTAATGTTTGTTCAGCTTGCTGATGAGAACTGTAGCCAAATTATCCCAGTGCAAATGTAAGTTTTATAAAAATCCAGCCGAAGTCTGCCTATGCAAGTGAAAAAAAAATCGCCTCTAGTGTTAGAATAATAAATAATCAAGCGGCTTGTTTATCCTTTCTGGCATTACAACTATTCGTATCCTGGGGAGGATGGAGGAAACTGCTTTAGATGAGAAAACTCCTTGAGAACACATGTCTGAACTGAAGTGTGAAGATGGTATCTAGAGATATTTGCTCTAATTCTCTGTGTGGTTATATTTGTGTTTGGAGGTGGTGGGGCAGAGTCTCAGATTTCCCTTTGTGTGCTATAATTCCGATTTGCTGAAGGTCAGCACTATGCATTGTCTGCTCACAGTTCCTGGAGATGGTAGAGCCCCTCAACCTTCCCAGTGCCTCTCTGCGTCCAACAGAGACACAGAGAGGACAGACGGGTGGGGACAGAGGCCAAGGCAGGAATCCTGTGCATCCTACTCAGACGAGGGTTGGGGGGTCACATCTCCCTCCGACCCCCAAACCCCGTTTTAGCTGAGTTCTTAGGAATGAAGGTGCAAAGATTTTATAAAAACCTAAAAATAAAAACATCCAATGTATACAACAGAATTCCTGGGAAAGGTGTAATTAGAAAATGAAAACCCCGGGTTGTAGAGGGTTCTATTGCTAGAGACATAGAGCATTTATGGAACCATCAAATCTTTTATAGCTTCCGTTTCACATGGAATGCTGACAACTAGGAAACGAAAGAGTCTTAAACACAAACCACCACCACTGGCCAAGAAACAACCAACAACCACCCTGCCCCCTCTCAAACACTTACAGTCAGGTCTAAAGCCATCACTTCTAGGTGTTCTCTTCACCAACAAACTACCATTAAAAGAAAAAAAAATGTTTCAACGATCCAGATAAAATGTTTGTGCTTTACAAATAGAATTGAACATCATTAAAATATATATTTGAAATGTGCTTTTTTTTCCTCCCCCCTCAAGCATGTGGAGCATCAGCACAGCCCTTGAATTCCCTCCTATGGCTCCTTATCAGTGAGATTCTGGATAAAAGGGAGGGAGAGGGGCGTGGGCACCAGGGCTTGGCCAGCTGCTCCTGGAAACAGCTAACAGAAGCATTGGAAAAAGGGGCTCAGATACACAGCAAAGCACGTCCTCTCCCCCTTCCTCTCTCTCAGGCTAGCTGTCAAATGGGCTGTTTGTTCAGTGTGGTCAAACCCTAATGCCCTAGGGCAAAGGGTTAGTGGTTTGGAATGGACTGCATTCTTTGGAACCAGCGTCTTGTGTTAGCATCCCTCTTGGGCAGATTTGGAAAAACAGAAGTAGTGGTGACGTGAATGTGGTACTCACCTGGCTACCTTGATCATATTGGGCTTGTACTTCTCTATGCTACTGAGCAAGGCTTTCATGGTTCTCCCAGTTCCAACAACATCCTTAGAAAAGAGGACAGACAAATTCAACCAGATGCCTTTGGGCTGCATTAAAAGGCTTTTCATCCAGACAGATGAGTCTAGTCCTTATTAATAATGCATCATAATTAGAACTGCCATCAAATTAGGAATCCAAGTAGGAAGCAGAGCTCGTTATATTTTTTAGACAGGTGCCTCTTTCTGGAAGCTGGGGGGAATATGTTGGCGACTGTTTCCTCCTAGAATCCTTGAGCTGTGTCAAAAGGCTACATTCAGCGTTTGGAGAGCATGTGGGGCTCTTTATCGAGTGCTTTTGGACTCGTGCTTGCGCATTCAAGGAGTAAATTTGGCCCTGAGGTAATGTAACACAACACAGGGCGCATGAATTTTCATGGACGTGGGATGCACGTCTGAATATGCTGAATGGACAGATAAACGCTTCCCCCTCTCCCCCTTCACGTACTCTCCCCACTTAATAGGAGATTCGATGGCTGGGAAGTGAGATGTATGTGGACAGCAGCTGGTGACAGCCTGTGAGCTCTGAGGGCACGAGGCTACCGTGAGCAGAGGCTCACCCTGGCTGATGAGCTGCTGCACAATTAAAGCACAATGGGCAGGCGACATTGATTGTCCGTGGGACAGAAATCAGCTGTCGGGAGCTGATTATCAAAACAACAGGTCTGAATTTAGCCCGGGTCGGGCAGTGCCTTTAGCTGGAGGGTCTACTTCAAGGGTTTTGTCTGAGCCAGAACAGCACATACATATGGCACACCCAGGTGACTGTAACAAAAGCGCGACGAAAACAGCTCCCCTGAATTTCTGCCAGCTGATAAGACAGGCCTGCTGGGCTAAAGGACCCATTATTTCTTTCTCTTTTCTTTTTTTTTAAAAACACAGAAAAACAAATTAAATTAAATTATAGCTTTCCCCTGGATAGCAAATTTTTACACTGATTCTACTTATGATTTAGATGCTGAAGGGAGGATTGTTTCAAGTCATTAGAGGTCATTGGCAAGAACACAGAATTAAGGGTGAGGAGAAGGCAACCTTGGTTTCTCTATTAAAAAAATTTGGTTCTGTGGGCTAGTTTTCTCTTCTGTGAAAATGTCTGATTCACAAATAGATCTAAGAACCAATTTAGACATGGGTGGCATTAGATACAAAAGGATAAAATACCACACAACTATTATTGCAAAGCTTCCATTCTAAGCTATTTCAAGCCAAATTCTAGTTAACTCCTATTCTGTAAATTTTGAGAAGTCTGCATACAGTGGGCATTCAGTAACAAGGTCTATATTTAGAAACTCAATATTAGATTCTTTCAACTTCCAAGTATGGATAAAGAAAAGTCAGCTTACCTCAACAATGAGGACATTCTGAAATTAAAACAAAAAAGCTATTTAGAATATAATGCAAATCTGGCTCGTAAGATAAACACATATTTTGCTTGGAGTTAGAATTTCACAGTTAACTTAGCTGGTCCTCCACCACCCATCTAACCCAAATGCTTGGAGATAATCCAGGACTTCCAGATTTATCTTTCCAGTTTTGCTGGAATCATGGATGGTGCGATATTGGTGTCTATATTCAGGTTAGTGTTGTCCCGTGCTTGGTCACTCCATCATGTGCGACTCTTTGCGACCTCATGGACTGTAGCCCACCAGGCTCTTCTGTTCATGGGGACTGTCCAGGCATCCCAACCCAGGGATCAAATCCAGGTCTCCAGCATTGCAGGCAGATTCTTTACTATCTGAGCCAGCATGGAAGCCCAAGAATTCTAGAGTGGGTTGCCATGCCTTCCTCCAGGGGATCTTCCCCATCCAGGAATCGAACCAGAATCTCCTGCATAGAAGGCAGATTCACCAGGGAAGCAGGCTGATTTTAGATCCTTTACCTGTTTTAAGAACTATCCATGTCATCCCACAGCCATCATTCTGGCAAGTGACCCCCCTGAGTCCTTTGGGATACAAAGCTCACCCAATTTCCCAGATAAACAGCATTGTTAATGGAGACAGCACTGGGCAGAAGGATCCTATATTCAGCGGGGCACCCCTACACCAGTGTAGCCACCACAATCACCAGGGATCTGGTATTTACTCTTGGATTTTCAACCCCAAGGAAGGGGAGGTACTTGGTTTATATTTTTAGTGACATGGTTACACTCCTTACTCTGTGCTTTCAAGGCATCCCTCTGCTTCTCCCCTAGGAACACAGATTATGTTTCCTTTTAACTTCTTGAATGATACCTATTCTTCCCACTAGACTATAAACTCTGCAAGGGATGGAGGGAATCACATTTTTCTTGCTTATTTCCATAGTCTCAGCCACTAGCCCAAATACTGCAAACAGATGCTCAGTAATTATTTGTGAATGAAGGAACAATAACTAATCATACTTATTAATGACAAAGTTAACCAATAAGTGGATTTGTAGTCACATGTCAATATTGCCCCATCAAATTAAAATACCACCATGTTAACATGCTATTCCTGTTAAAAAAAAAAGGTTTGGCTGTTCTCCTCAATGTAATGATATCTTTCTTTAGATAACTTTTCATTTATCTCTATGATTCATACACTACTCTAAAAATTCTATCAAACCATACACTTTGGTTATCTTACGTCTCACACAAAAGAGATCTAAATAATGAAAACGGGAACCAACCAACCACTCTGTTAAATCTCCACTATACTACCTTATGTGTCAACTGTATTCTTAGGTGGAATATCTTTCTGGAAGTGTTTTTCTCTCTAGTATTTTTATTCATTAAATACATGAAAGAATCTTAATTTTATCATTAAAATATAAGATTATTTTGTCTGTTTTAAAAATAGGTCATGCCCACGGTATACCCCATGGATCACACTGATGGAGAAGTCCCCTTGGTATCCTCAATGCGTTATCAATCCATCAAAACTAGTTAGGATGTGCATTTTTAGTTTGATTGAGGCCTATTAGCCAACCAGAACACTGGAAGAATACTTGGTTAATTTAACGTCCTAGTTCACAATCTCTTTTTGTTTCAATCTTACAATGAAAAACCTTTTAAAACCGTTAGTCTGCATTCTTGCCTAATTAAATGAAGTGCACTGAACATAATTAAATCTGTTTTTTGAAAGTTCAGGGCCTTGCAAAACAAGAGTCATTCTTGAGGAGATTAGCTNTCTAAATAATGAAAACGGGAACCAACCAACCACTCTGTTAAATCTCCACTATACTACCTTATGTGTCAACTGTATTCTTAGGTGGAATATCTTTCTGGAAGTGTTTTTCTCTCTAGTATTTTTATTCATTAAATACATGAAAGAATCTTAATTTTATCATTAAAATATAAGATTATTTTGTCTGTTTTAAAAATAGGTCATGCCCACGGTATACCCCATGGATCACACTGATGGAGAAGTCCCCTTGGTATCCTCAATGCGTTATCAATCCATCAAAACTAGTTAGGATGTGCATTTTTAGTTTGATTGAGGCCTATTAGCCAACCAGAACACTGGAAGAATACTTGGTTAATTTAACGTCCTAGTTCACAATCTCTTTTTGTTTCAATCTTACAATGAAAAACCTTTTAAAACCGTTAGTCTGCATTCTTGCCTAATTAAATGAAGTGCACTGAACATAATTAAATCTGTTTTTTGAAAGTTCAGGGCCTTGCAAAACAAGAGTCATTCTTGAGGAGATTAGCTTCAACTACAAGATAAAGTGATATCTGGGAATTAGAATTCAGAGAGACATAAATCCAGAGATACACTGTCAAAATTAATTAAACACATTTTAAAATCAAGGTAATATATACATGTTTAAAATAAAATAGAAAAGTCTAAAAATTTTCTAGATATTGATGTGTTTCTAACTGGTAAAAGTATTTCAAAATGCTTATATGTTTATATTAAAGTTATGGCATTTTATACTATGCGTATCCAAAATATTAGTTCATCTAACAAAAACTATTAGTGCATCTAACAGAAACAGTGGTTTTTCCAGTAGTCATGTATGGATATGAGAGCTGGACTATAAAGAAGGCTGAGTGCCAAAGAATTGATGCCTTTGAAATGTGATATTGGTGAAGACTCTTGAAAGTACCTTGGACAGCATGGAGATCAAACCAGTCAATCCTAAAGGAAATCAACCCTGTATATTCATTAGAAAGATTGATGCTGAAGTTGAAGCTCCAATACTTTGGCCACCTGATACGAAGAGCCAACTCACTGGAAAAGACCCTGATGCTGGGAAAGACTGAAGGCAGGAGAAAGGGGAGAAAGAAAATGAAATGGTTGGATGGTATCAACTCAGTGGGCAAGAGTTTGAGCAAACTCTGGGAGATAAAGCAGGACAGGGAAGCCTGGCATGCTGCAGTTCATGGTGTCACAAAGAGTCGGCCACGACTTAGCAACAATGACAACACACAAAAATGACAACAATCCATTTCATTTCATTTATGTTTTTCATTTTATCCTAGTTTTACCGAGACATAACCGACATACTTCACTATGTTAGTTTAAGAGGTTCAGCATGATGCTCTGACTTAGATATACTGTGAAATGATTACTGCAAATGTTTAGTCAGTATCTATCCTCTCATGTAGATACAATACAAAGAAAAAGGGTAAGGGGCAAAAACTTTTTTTCTTTGTGATAAGAACTCTTAGGGTTTACTCTTTTTTAAAATATCAATTTATTTTTAATTGGAGGATAACTGCTTTATAATATTGTGTTGGTTTCTGCCATATCTTAGGGTTTACTCTTTTAATAACTTTTACCTATATTACTCAGGAGTGTTAACTAGTTATCATGTTATACATTACATCTGTAGCATTTATTTTTATTATAGCTGAAAATTTGTACCTATGACCAGCTCCCATTCCCTGCCTCTGGTAACCACAAATCTGATCTTTTTTCCTGTGAGTTTGGTTTTTGTTTGGTTTTATTATGTTTTAGATTCCACATATGGGTAAGACAACACAGAATTTGTTTTTCTCTGTCTCACTTATTTCACTTAGCATAATGCCTTCAATGTCTATTCATGTTGTTGAAAATGGCAGGATTTCCTTGGATTTTTTTTTAATGGCTTAATAAAATTCCATTGTGTATGTATACCACATTTATGTATTTGACAATAATTTTTCTTTTACTTTTTTGCTGCACCAGGCAGCATGCAGGATCTTAGCTCCCTGACCAGGGATCCAACCTGTGCCCCCTGTAATGGAAGTTGGGGTCTTAACCACTGACTGTGAGGGAAGTTCCCAAAATTTCTTAATATCATATAAACTTACTACACATTCACTAGGTTTCTCAGGACAATTTCCCCAGTTGTCGTTCAAATAGCTTTCTTTTTTAAAATTGGAGAATAACTGCTTAACCATATTGTGTTCGTTTCTGCTGTATAACAACATGAATCAGTCATATACATGATATACATATACATATACATATATTTCAAATAGCTTTTGTTGTAGCTGGCTTGTCTAATCTAAGAACATGCAACGATCTTTAATGTCCTTTAATTTAAAAGAGTCTCTTTTTCTGTACTTCTGTTTCTCTCTCTCACAACCTTATGCATCATCTATTTACTATATTCTTTCACACTATCTCCCTTCCTTTCCCCATGCCCCAATGTTACCTTGTTACGACTGTATCTTCTCACACAGGTTACATTTTTTCCCACTAAAAAGTCAAGTAGTATACTATATCTCTTTTTAGAGCTTGTTTACTTTTCTTGAAGTTCTTAATTGTTTTTCCTATCATAGTCCATTGTCTTATAATACTGTAACAACCCTTACTTTTTCCTGCCTTTTTTTTTTTTTCCAGGAAGCTTGTCTTTTTAAAAATATTTATTTGGCTGCACTGGTTCTTAGTTGTGGTATACAGGATCTTCAATTTTCAGTGTGGTATCTTCTTCTTCTTCTTTTTTAGTTAGGGCATACAGACGCTTAGTTGGGGCATGTGGGATCTAGTTACCTGACCAGGATTGAGAGCATGGACTCTTAGCCACTGGATCACCAGGGAAGTCCCATTCTAAGCTCTTCTTTCTTAGAAGGATTATAATGAGGAAAACATTTTCTAGTTATGGTTTAATTGTCTTTCTCAAAGGATTTTTGGAGGATCAAGAAAGCAAACAGGTTGATAAAATCTGTAACAACAGAAAGAATTTCCTGTGTTATGAACAGTACTAAAAAAGTAAAATTATTTAGTAGGATCAAAAATGATGGGTAAGGGCTGCTACTGAAAGGGGATTAAGCAGAAAATTAGAGTTTTTTATTGACTTTACAGAGCAACCATAAGGTATACATTTATTTTCCTTTATAGAACATCAGCTATGTTTTCAAATTCTTTCATTAGTGGTACATGAATTGACTCCTGGATCTTTAGTGGCCTGCCTGTTGTGTGGAAAGCTTATCCTGAACGAGAGCAATGACTTTAATACCTTTGGAAGACTGGCTCTGCCTTGCAAAACAAGAAGTAGCCCAAGTGTAGAGAGAAAGTGACTACCCCAACTATGGAAGCATTTTCCAATACTATCTAAGAAAACTCATCTCTTAACAGTTTAGTGGACCAAGATTAGCAACACAAGCTGAGAGAGGAAGACTAACCCATCTTTATACTATCAGTACGTAACATGGAAACTGTTATGTAGTAGGTGCTTAGGAAATGCCTGTTGAACAACTCAACAATTCTGACCTCCTTTCTGTCGCTGCTGCTGCTGCTGCTGCTAAGTTGCTTCAGTAGTGTCTGACTCTGTGCGACCCCACAGACGGCAGTCCATGAGGCTCCCCCGTCCCTGGGATTCTCCAGGCAAGAACACTGGAGTAGGTTGCCATTTCCTTCTCCAATGCGTGAAAGTGAAAAGTGAAAGTGTCTCTAGCTCATCATATACCCCCTCTATCTTTCTGCTTAATGATGTACAGTTCCTCCTTAACTGAGCTATCATTAAATGTTTTTTGCTTTTAATTTTGCATTAAGAAATCTTCTAAAGTTCCCATTTTCTTGAGTGGGCTGCCTTGGGAATTTTTTTTTTTTCTTCCAGAACACACTGTGCCTCTTTAAACACTTCCAATCTGCTGACTCCCATCACTGAATCTGAGATGCTCGCCAGTTACTGTCGTAGTCATCTCATCACACCTAGCCCATTTCCTCCCAGAAAGCCAATGAAATCTGCAGCCTGGGAGCCGCAGGCAAGAATCCTATGGGGAACCTCCACAGCGTGTCCTATCTCTGTTATTTCATGATCCTGATGGAAGCTCATCCCAGTGGGTTTCCTAAAGAAAAAGCAAGAAAGGAAGAAAGAGAAAAAGAAAAGAAAGCACAGACTGATGAAAATCAGAATGGTTTTCTTAAATAGATTATTCCTTTTAGTCTTTTAAAATGTAAAGCGACCAGCACACCACGGTCTAATCTGCAGCAATGTATTTTGGTGGCTATGGCTGCGCCCCGCTGAGGGACAATGGCAGGAGTGATGGTGAGCTGAGCATGGATCCTGAGCCTGCATGGGAGTGTGACTATAAACCCCATGGAGAAAGGCATGCAGGCCAGCATTTCATGTGATAATTCACAAAACTGCCAGAATCATCAGTCACTGGGCATCTCCATGGCTGTTCTCAGCCTAGTCAGATGCAAAACAGTTCAGGCAGGCAAGGAGGAAATTTCAGCAGGTTCTGATGCTTCATTTTTGGCATTTGATTAGAAACTTATTTGAGGTGTGTGTGTGGGGGGGTGCAGTTTGCAGTGGTAGGTCTCCTGAAATCTCGCACTTAACCTGCACATCTATGTTTGCCCATTGCCAGATGTGGGCCTGTTTCTGTGCATTTGGGTTTTATTCCACCCTTTCAGAGATTTCTTTTGAACATGAATAAAATCGCTTTGCTTTAATGGATACACACATTCTATGAAGTGCTAGGATTAAATCAGAGGCATTTTTTTTTACCCTTTTCTAACTCTTTGCAACTCCATGGACTATACAGTCCATGGAATTCTCTAGGCCAGATACTGGAGTGGATAGTCTTTCCCTTCTCCAGGGCATCTTCCCAACCCAGGGATCGAACCCAGGTCTCCCACACTGCAGGTGGATTCTTTACCAGCTGAGCCACAAGGGATAGGAAAGACTAGAGATCTCTTCAAGAAAATTAGATACCAAGGGAACATTTCATGCAAAGATGGGCTTGATAAAGGACAGAAATGGTATGGACCTAACAGAAGCAGAAGATATTAAGAAGAGGTGGCAAGAATACACAGAAGAACTGTACAAGAAAGACCAAGATAATCACGATGGTGTGATCACTCACCTAGAACCAGACATTCTGGAATGTGAAGTCAAGTGGGCCACTACGAACAAAGGTAGTAGAGGTGATGGAATTCCAGTTGAGCTATTTCAAATCCTGAAAGATGATGCTGTGAAAGTGCTGCACTCAATATGCCAACAAATCTGGAAAACTCAGCAGTGGCCACAGGACTGGAAAAGGTCAGTTTTCATTCCAATCCCAAAGAAAGGCAATGCCAAAGAATGCTCAAACTACCGCACAATTGCACTCATCTCACACGCTAGTAAAGTAATGCTCAAAATTCTCCAAGCCAGGGTTCACAACTTCCAGATGTTCAGGGTGGTTTTAGAAAAGGCAGAGGAACCAGAGATCAAATTGCCAACATCCGATGGATCATGGAAAAAGCAAAAGAGTTCCAGAAAAACATCTATGTCTGCTTTATTGACTATGCCAAAGCCTTTGACTGTGTGGATCACAATAAACTGTGGAAAATTCTGAGAGAGATGGGAATACCAGACCACCTGACCTGCCTCTTGAGAAACCTGCATGCAGGAAGCAACAGTTAGAACTGGACATGGAACAACAGACTGGTTATAAATAGGAAAAGGAGTACGTCAAGGCTGTATATTGTCACCCTGCTTATTTAACTTATATGCGGAGTACATCATGAGAAACGCTGGGCTGGAAGAAGGACAAGCTGGAATCAAGATTGCCGGGAGAAATATCAATAACCTCAGATATGCAGATGACACCACCCTTATGGCAGAAAGTGAAGAGGAACTAAAAAGCCTCTTGATGAAAGTGAAAGAGGAGAGTGAAAAAGTTGGCTTAAAGCTCAACATTCAGAAAACGAAGATCATGGCATCTGGTCCCATCACTTCATGGGAAATAGATGAGGAAACAGTGGAAACAGTGTCAGACTTTATTTTTTGGGGCTCCAAAATCACTGCAGGTGGTGACTGCAGCTATGAAATTAAAAGACGCTTACTCCTGGAAGAAAAGTGATGACCAACCTAGATAGCATATTCAAAAGCAGAGACATTACTTTGCCAACAAAGGTCTGTCTAGTCAAGGCTATGGTTTTTCCAGTGGTCATGTATGGATGTGAGAGTCGGGACTGTGAAGAAAGCTGAGCGCCAAGGAATTGATGCTTTTGAACTGTGGTGTTGGAGAAGACTCTTGAGAGTCCCTTGGACTGCAAGGAGATCCAACCAGTCCATTCTGAAGGAGATCAGCCCTGGGATTTCTTTGGAAGGAATAATGCTAAAGCTGAAACTCCAGTACTTTGGCCACCTCATGCGAAGTGTTGACTCATTGGAAAAGACTTTGATGCTGGGAGGGATTGGAGGCAGGAGGAGAAGGGAACGACAGAGGATGAGATGGCTGGATGGTATCACTGACTCGATGGACGTGAGTCTGAGTGAACTCCAGGAGTTGGTGATGGACAGGGAGGCCTGGCGTGCTGCAATTCATGGAGTTGCAAAGAGTCGGACATGACTGAGCAACTGAACTGAACTGAACTGAGGATTAAATCAACTTTGAAAAAAAAATCAGCCAGAGAGTGCGTTGTGCAGGCAGCTTAAACACCCCAAATGAAACGCTTTTAATGCTGTGAGCTGAAGGAGCCATTGAAATGAATCATTGAGGGCTCTCTTTATTCAGCAGCCATGACCTATTTAGAACCATGATTCAGCCAGCCTTTCTGGGGAGCTTTCTTCCTTTTGCTTTTAAGAAAGAAAGAGGCAAGGAAGGAAGGAGGGAAAGAAGGAAGGATGGAGAGAGAGAGGAAGGGAGGAAGGAAGTGACCAAGGATGGAAGAAGAGGTAATAAAAGAAGCCCAGAAACAGAAAGGAGAATATGGGCTGTCTAGAGTCTCCGTTTCCTAAATATTTTAACTTGATCATCTACAGAGGACTTTGGCAACCCACTCCAGTATTCTTACTTGGAAAATCCCATGGATGGAGAAGCCTGGTGGGCTGCAGTCCATGGGGTTGTGAAGAGTCAGACACAACTGAGTGACTTCACTTTCACTTTTCACTTTCATGCATTGGGGAAGGAAATGGCAACCCACTCCAGTGTTCTTGCCTGGAGAATCCCAGGGACGGGGAAGCCTGGTGGGCTGCGTCTCTGGAGTTGCACAGGTTAGACACGACCGAAGTGACTTAGCAGCAACAGCAGTAGAGGACTTAAGTGACACAGTAAATCTATGGGGTTTCTAATGCATGGGAAATTAGACAGGTGATTTCCTAACCTCCCCCCCTTCAGGAATCACTGCTCCTTCAGAGAGGGCTATTCCTCCTGCTCCACTCTGCTTCACTCCTGAAGTTCAAGTGCTCAAACCACACCATCTCCTCACTGCTTTCTCTCCCTGGAGTCTCTCTCTTCTTTCAGTGAAATCTGCCTTCCTGTCAGGTGATTCCCCTAAAACACAGCTTCTTGATGTCACCTCAGCTCAACAACTTTTGTGGCTCCTCTTTGCTTTTCTGAGCAAGTTACACTCATTAGTCAACATATTTTTTTTTTTTGGCTTTTTGCTTTTTTAGCTACACCGTGTGGCATGTGGGATCTCAGTTCTCCAACTAAGGATCAAATCCTGCATCGGTTGCAGTGAAAGTGAGCTGTCTTAACCGCTGGACTGACAAGGAAGTCCCCGATATATTCTATAAAGCAAATCCAACTTCAGTTCTTTAAATTATTATTTTGCTACTTTTTGATGAATTTCCTTCAGTCACACAGGGCCACTCCTGTTCTCTGGCTCTGCTGTTTTCTTCTCCTCCTCCCTGACTCCACATGCTATTCTCTCTCCCTCTTCTGTGCTATTCCCTGACCTTCTGGTCCCAAATAAAACCTCACCTTCTTCTAAGACAATTACAGTCCTAAGAAATCATTCCTTCTTTGGATTTCTTTAAGCTCAAGAAAAAGTATCATATGGAAAGGCCCCCAACCCCCTAAATGTTCTTCTCTGGATGCCAAGTATTAAAGAAGAGAATGCAAGAACAAGTTCATGGCAGAGTAGTAATATAATAATAAATGCAACTTCAGTCTGAATTTTTAACTGAGAAATCGTGTGATTACTCTATGAGAAGAGAGAAGTTAGATGATGACCTGTACCAACCCTTCCAATGCAGATATTCATCCAACACATCTTCCATCCCAGGCAGATATTTATTGCAGTTTCAGGCTTTCTTCTACCACCATTTAAAAAAGGACCTGCCCTTTGTTATGTGCCTTTCAAGTTTTTTCCCCGCTGGTATAAATTCTACATGATGGGAAGATGCTAGAGGGCCTCTGAAGTTTTTTTTTTTCTGGCAGCACTGCACAGCATGAGGGATCCTAATTCCCCAACCAATGATCGAACCCACACCCCCTGCAGCAGAAGCACAGTCTTAACCACTGGGCCGCCAGGGAAATTCCTGAAATTTGTTTTTATAGTTTTCTCAAACTCATAATGGATAGCCTACTTCTGAAAAGCTAAAGAAGGGGTAAGGGAGGGCAAGCCATATGAAAGTCTTTATTCCTTTAAGGAGAAGGAAAGTTAAGTGAATTTTTTTTTCCCTCCTCCACTCCTTCCACATCCTGGTGGGGAAATAGGCAAATGAAAAATAAGCCCCAAATAAACACCAGAAATTATGGAACGGGCTTCAGTGGAAAGAGGGTGCTAATGGAGGCTGATGGAGAATACGGGGACAGGGGCTTAGAGGGGAGGAGTTTGTGCTCATTTTAGAGACTCAGGGAAGGCCTCTCTCTGACACAAAAGTCTTTAGGCTGAAATCTGAAGGTTGGGAGGAAAATGAGTTCCTGGCAGAGGTCACAGCTTGTCCAGGGTCTCGGCAGGAAGGAGCTTAGCCGGTGTGGTGTTGGCCAGAGAGGAGGTGGTGAACGGTGTGCCATGACATCGGGAAGGAGACAGGGCCAGATCATCAGGGTCTTCTAGGCTGTGATTATAATCTCAGAGCACTGGGTTGCCAGGCACAATACAGAACATCCAGAAACATTTGAATTTCAGATAAAGAACAACATTTTAGTTCAAGTGTGTTCCAAATACTGCATGGGACATACTTATACTGAAAATTTATTCATTGCTTATTTGAAATTCAAATTTAACTTGGCATCTTGCCTTTTTTTTTTTTAAACTAAGTCTGACAACCCTAATTGACAGGCTGCTGAAAAGTTTTCAGTAGGCAAGCGATGGGATCCAATTTGTATTTTAAGAAAATCCCTTTGCTTCTTGGAGACAGGTTTGAGGGGTGGCAACAGTTAAGTTGATGCTTTTGAACTGTGGTGTTGGAAAAGACTCTTGAGAGTGCCATGGACTGCAAGGAAATCAAACCAGTCAATGCTAAAGGAAATCAGTCCTGAATGTTCATTGGAAGGACTGATGCTGAAGCTCTAATATTTTGGCCACCTGATGCAAAGAGCAAACTCATTTGAAAAGACCCTGATGTTGGGAAAGACTGAAGGCAGAAGAAGAGGACGACAGAGAATGAGATGGCTGGATGGCATCACTGACTCAATGGACATGAGTTTGAGCAAGCTCCAGGAAATGGTGAGGGACAAGGAAGCCTGCTGTGCTGAAGTCCATGGGGTCTCAGAGAGTCGCACACAACTGAGCGTTTTAACAACAGTTAAGTGAAGGCAGAAGTTCAGGGAGATTCACAGCTGCCCAGAAAAGGGATAGAGGTTGTCTCGCCTTAGAGACCAGTCTTCTGAAACTTTAATGTGCATAGAATCATCAGGGCACCTTGTTAACATGAAGACTTAATTCAGCAGATCTGGGGTGGGATCAGAGGTACTGTATTTTCAATGTCTCCAGGAGTTGCTGACCTTGCTCGTTCCTAGAGCAAAGGTCAGCAAACTATGGCTGATTGGCCAAGTCTGGTCTGCTGCTTGTTTTTTTGTAAATAAAATTTTATTGAAACACCGCGGTGTCCGTTTGTTTGCACTTCATCTGTTGCAAATAGCCGCTTTTGTGCTATGACAGCAATGTGAAATAGCTGCAACAGGAGACTGTATGGGGGCCACAAAACTGGAAAAATATTTACTACCTGCCCTGACCTGGAAAGTTTATCTGACACCTGCGCTAGAACACACTTTGAGTAGCAAGGTCTAGACCTGGAATGTTACCATGGAGATGGAGAGACATGGACAGATTCAAGATGCATTTGAGAGAACAGAGTGTGGTCTACACTGGTTCATTAAATATTGACTTCTGATGTGAGCCTAGGAACCCTGAACTGCAGAATCTTAAGCTGTCATGACAGTTGAGAACCTGGCTAATCGATATTGATAAATCTTAGAAATATTCACCCAAGAAGCCCAGGGGGTTCTACTTGACATGAATTTGAATGCATAAACCTCTGCACACATAGTGACTGGAAAGATATCACGTAACAGTACCAGGTAACCTGGACGAATCATTCGTCATTCTAGCAAAACACTGAAGCCAACCTCTGCTCAGACTTACTATTTGGCTGCTTTGCTGTTTCTCCCAATCTGAACTTCCATGATGTCTATTTTCTCATGAGGGGATGGTCTTTGCAGTAATTGCAGAAGGGGAAACTGAGGCATAGCCTTATCACCCCTTCTTGCTCACTCTACCCCCAGGAAGAAACTTCCCTTTCTTCAATCTCTTCTCAGTCTTTTTTGAAAAAATTATAACCATTATCCTCTCTCTACCTCCTAAAGGAAGGGACTATCCAGTGCTCACATAAGAGGAAAAATGACTTTAAAACAAAATACAAGATGATTTTTAAAGGCAGGAGAGAAACACTGCACTTTTTCTGTGCAATTTTTTTTTTTTAAGAGTTGCCACTTTGACAGATTCCGTGGTAAACGCACAAGGAACACTATTTCTCCTATGTGATAAACTTACAAGGCAATGTCATACAACAAAGTACTACAATGACATCATTTAAAGACAACCCCAGGGTTGTTAAAAGTTATGAATTTCTGGAAATAGCTTTGATTCTGTTTTTAATCTTTCCAGGATGTTGTATTATGCAGTGATGTAGTAACATCAAATGGCGGCTTCATGATATATACATTAACACCAACAAGTGGATTCCAGTTTCTGTAGGACACAGTTTACTACTAGGTAGCAATTTAATATTTAGATGCTAAGCTATCTTCTGAGGTCAGGAAGGATGCTGTTCTGCAGTTAGTCCTTGTGGCTCTTCAATGTTCCTCCTGTTATTATACACATTTTTATTAAATATGGCTGCTATCCCTTCCCCAGGTGGGCACTGCAAACCAGTAACAACTGCAGATATGAGATTAAGCTTGTGTAACAGACTGCTTTGTTTCACTTAGAAAGCTTAAGTTGCTCAGGGATAATGAATACAAGATAATGTCAGCAGAGCTGAACAAAAACAAATTCTGTGTTGCTTTCATTCATGGCAAAACTTGCGTTTCAGATCAAACTTGCACAAAGACCATCTGCTTGATGAAACACTCTTCCTTCCCAATGCATGGATTTATGTCAGAATCCAAACAGTTTTTCATGTAAGTATTAAGCTTTGGCAGATTTGGATCTCCAAGTTAACATTGGAGGTGCCTGCTTCAAAATCTCATGGGATACATTTTTTTAGCAGGGGACAGAGGTTGGGGGGGGAGGCAAAGTGTTGAAAAATGAAAAAGTCTTCAGATATTCTTCTTTTAAATTCCCTGCCTAAACTTTAAATACTTCAACAAACATGTTTAAATGCCTTATTTTGGTGCCCAGGAGATGAAGGGTGAAAACCAGACAAATAAAGGAAAAGAATTCCCTTTCACGAGGTACCTGAAAGTGTGAGTAGAAAAAAAAAAAAAATGGGAAAGAGAAGAAGGAGTGCTAAGGGGGTTTTGTAATGTGAGGTTGTCTGAAATAAGATTGGAAGGAAGCTTGGAGACGAAAGATTTGGTCTGAGTCAGGCCTTGGAAGCATTATAAAAGGAGTGTTTTATAAAAGGAGGAATCATTAAAAGGATCCACACATTCATTTGCATGAATTAGCAAACCCAGGAGAGTGTCTGAAATGGACTGCAGCGCTGACCTGAAATGGAGGTTACTGATTTCCCCACAACACCCAGGCCTCAGTGGGCACAAAGCAGAGTCACAAGAACAAACCTTTCCAGCCAGAGTCGAAAGATCATCGCCTCCAATGATCTGCATCTCGTCCATGGACTGGTCATTCTAAACAGAAAGGGGGAGATAATATTTTACTATACAAGAAAAGCTGTAAAGCACATTTCCCCATCTACCCAGCCAGGAGCTGGATTGTGCCTTGCAAATATAGCACAAATAGCTGGTCCTGATTCATGGTTGCCTATGGTTACCAAGAGCCAGTCTCCTGCCACCGCGCTTGAGACAAAGCATCCTAATGGCTGATAGCCGAGCCTGTGTGGAGAGGGGATGGAGGGAGCAGGGAGAGGACAAGCAAATCTAATTTTGGAACAAAATAAAACCATGGAAGGTGCCTGAGCCTATTCTGCGGCAGATGGAATTGGAGAAGACAGTCATGCTCCTGGACTTCCCTGGGGTGGTTGGGGCTATGGCGGGGGGGAGCTGGAGAGGGGGCCTAGCGTTTGTCAGCTGTGCCAACAGCCCAGTTACAGCCCTGCAGTGGGGAACAATTAGACTGTGGTTCCCACAGAGGTTAGAGACCCCCTCTCCTCACTACCAACATGGGTCCAATCCCTTATCTGTATCAGGGGCAATTCTAAAAGGCCACAGATCAAGAAATATTACAGTTAGATTGTGAGACAAGGATGATGAAGCCTCAGGAACTTTCTGGAATTCAGGAATAAGAGAGTAGAATCCCGTTTAGAAGACTTTTCACAATATCTTGTAATAACCTATAATGGAAAAGACTCTGAAAAGAATATTGTATATATATATATGTATATATATGGGCTTCCCTTGTGGCTCAGACGGTAAAAGAATCTGCCTGCAATGCAGGAGACCTGGGTTTGATTCCTGGGTTGGGAAGATCCCCTGGAGAAGGGAATGGCTACCCACTCCAGTATTCTTGGCTGGAGAATCCTGGTCAGAGGAGCCTGGCAGGTTACAGTCTATGGGGTCACAATGAGTCAGACACAACTGAGCAACTAACACACACGTATATGTATACATATAGCTGAATCACTTTGCTGTACACCAGAAACTAACACCACATTGTAAATCAACTATACTTCAGTTTTAAAAAAAGAGACTTTTCACTTAAGTCCTATTAGAGATTATAAGCATTCCTTTTCACAGTATTTATATATGGGACATCATTCTGCCTCAACTAAACCTCTCTCTCTCTCTCTCACACACACACACACACACACACACACACAATAAAATATGGGTTGTTTCTTAGTAAATATCACAATAGAATAACACGGGGGCATAACAGGTTAAAAGAAGGCAAGCAACTCATTTTCTGGCTTCCTTGCAAAGATGCGTTAGAGGAACTGAAGGGGACATCCTGTAGGCAGTTGGCTTCATGATCAAGCAAGACTGCGGTGACACTGTAGTCCCTTCATCCGAATGATAACCTAAGTGAGAAGAAACCAAGAGAGGGAATAGACATATGATGTGCTAAACCAGGAAGTATCTTTGGTTACTGCTGTTGCTTTGGCCAGTTCAGTGCTTTTCTCCCTTATTCTGGCTAGAAGGCCCCTCCTTTTTTTGGGGAAGGAGTTCATTCCCCTAAAGGAATTTTCATGGGTTAGTTTGAATTGGATTCTGTCACTTGCAACTCATAGAGTCTAGACCTAGAGATACACTGTCACGGCACTGATCATCAGAAGGAAAAAAGAAGCCAATCAACCAATATAAGCAGCATTTTTTTTTCACCTTACTGCTCAAGAGAAAAAAAAATGACCTTAAAATGTTCTTACTTCCAGTCTGAAACCATTTACTCCTAACTGCGAAGGAGTGGTAACAATGCTTGAAATGTTTGATAGTGCCCCATAGGTTAGATAAAACCAATAATTTTCTTCTTATGGGAACTGATAGCCAAAGGAGAAAATCAAAGACTATCCAGAATCCACTGGTCTTTTGCTGTTTTGGTTTTTTTGTTGTTTTTTTCAAACACCTCTGCTTGAGTCAAGTTTTTACTGTCCCATTAGCAAAGCAAGTCACACGAACAAGCCCAGCATTAATCTGAGAAGCAATCATCAAGTAACAGAACAAAGTACATAGACGCAGGGAAGCCATTTAATCAGGGTTACTGATGCGATCACTCTGCACAGTGGCTCACAGACATCCTGATATTCCTAGGATTGAGGTAGCCTTTTTTTTAAATAACATCATTGATTTTGATTTGAAGATATTTTACTTGGGATTGTTCATCTGATCATAAGAATTGTTCATAAGTAAGACTGACCTGTACTTTCCTTTCTTTTGCTACCTCTGTGGATTTTTATAGCAAGTTATACAAGCCTCTTGAGTTGGGTGGTTCTTTGTCTTTTTTCTGTATGCTAGAAGTTTGTATATGAATGAATTTATCTATTTTGCTGAGGTTCAGTAGAGCTTAGAATAGGTATCAATTAATCCCCAATTTACAAATGAGGAACTGGAGGCAGTAAGAGTTTGAGTAGCTTGCCCAAAAAAGGCACTACTAGTAAGTGAGGGAAACCAGTTCAGTTCTAGGATTGTCTGGCTTGGCATTATTCTTGTGTTAACAACCCCCACCCCCCACAACATTCCTAGAAGGTAGAAATAATAGTGTATCTTTGAGAGTACCATGGAGAAGAATTGGGTCCTGGCTGTACTAAGGAAGTAAAATATATAAGCTGAAATGGCTAGGAGAAATACACACCTTGGTAGGAAAGCTGGAAACAGTTGTGTGGATTTATTTAAATGGCAAAGGAAAGGTGGGAGGGAGGCTCAAGAGGGAGGGGATATATGTATACATATAGCTGATTCACGCTGTCGTACAGGAGAAATTAACACAACATTGTAAAGCAATTATACTCCAATTAAAAACATTAAAACAAACAAATGAAGAGCAAAGGAAGTCTCCGACATTTAGTCCAGGCATCCTCAGAAAGAAACATATTGGAAATTACCAGTTTTGGTGACCTGGTCTCTAGGTACAAAAAAGAGCTCAGCATGTATAGTGACTGCTCGTACAAAAGAGAATTTGGACTGTTTAGATAATATTCAGGAAAAAAACATGGCCAAGTAAGAATAAATATCCTGAATTCCTTTTGAGGAATGGGAAGGGGACGAGTAAAGAAAACAAATAAACAAAAGAATCACTCTCTCAGCCACTTATTTCCAAAGTCAGAGAGACTTGCTTCAGAATCCATACACGCACAGACTTTCTCAACATTCTCAGCCTCCACAGATGCCTTAACTTTGCTTTTTTCCCTCTTCTTTTCAGCCTCATCCTTCCTCTCAAGCTATTCTCCTGTGCTCAGTAATGCCAACGACACTATACCAAATACAGACAAACCCCCAACCAAAACAGTTCGTTTATACCACTTCCCTGGTGATCAGTGGTTGAGAATCTGCCGTCAGTGCAGGGGACACACGTTCGATCCCTCTTCTGGGGAGATTCCACATGTTGCTGGGTAAATAAGTCCGTGTATCGAAACTACTGAGCCTGGGCTCTAGAGCCCGCTCTTTGCAACAGGAGAAGCCACGGCAGTGAGAAGCCTGCACATCGCAACTTGAAGTAGCCCTTGCTCACCGCAACTACAGAAAGCCCACGTGCAGCAACGAAGACCCAGCACAGCCAAAAATAACAAAATAAGTAAGGAAATATTTTTCAAAAAACACAAACAGCTCATTGTAAGAAGTTTTAATGATCAAAGTGGAGAGCTTCTAATGAAAATGTTGCAGTGTTGAAAAATTTTTCAAAACCTCTAACATGTGGTACAAAGTCAGATAACAAGGAGAGATGAATCAGTTCAGTGTTTACTTTTCAACCAGTGGTGGATATAGGACATGACCCTTAACTCGGTCCCTGAGTCCTTTAAGTCACCTAGGGTCAAAGTGGAGGTCACAGGGCAGTGGCTTGTATGTCTGCCCTTTGCTTCACCCAGAGAAACTCCACTTATCTCTGTTGTATTAACTGGGTTCAAGGTAATATGTGCCAAGTCACTTCAATCATGTCCAACTCTGTGTGACCTCATGGACTGTAGCCCCCCAGGCTCCTCTGCCCATGAGATTCTCCAGGCAAGAATACTAGAGGGCGTTGCCATGCCCTCCTCCAGGGAATCTTCCCTCAAGGTAAGATGGTGGGAACCAAAAAGTTTGAAAACTCTTATGTCAATATTTTTGCTTCCTTTTAAACAGACTTGCCATCTTTTTGGTTCCTGCTCATTTAAATATCCATTTGTTTCTGAGGTCATTTTTGTTTAGAATCTCATTTTTACAATATGTGGATGAGCTGGGAGAAAGGAAAACATGGCGAGTGGTAAACAGGCAGCTGGGGATCCCTACCTGCCCTTGGGGACCAGACTGCCTGGGTTCCAGTCCCAGCCCCACCTTCTATGAGCTGTCCAACCTCAAGGAAGCGACTTAACCTTTCAGTAATCTAGTGTCCTCATCTATAAAAAGAGAATGTCAATCAATGTTAATAGTTCTTACCGCCTAGGATTATTGGGAGGAGTAAATGAATTAATATGAATTGAGCACTGAGTACCTGGTATGTAACAAGAAGCAGTTCCTAAAGCCTTGGCTTACCCCAGGATCATCATCTACTTTTAGTCTAAGAAACTTGCATGTCTACTCAAGTTTCTCAGCTTGGACCTCATGATGATTCTTTGCACAGTTCATTGAGTCCATCATTGATACATGAATGTCTTGTGCTTTGGGGAAAAGGTTTCTGAGGCTGATGGCTACCCATGAGGCATGTACTCCTGTCCTGTGGCAACTGTGCATCAGAGCTACAGTCTTGGTTAACAACAAGCTCCACTGTATGTTCCTTCAGGGTTTCTCAGTGATCCCCCAGCTCCCAAGCGGTGGTGTCTGAATCTTGAGAGTGGACCATTTTGTGGATATAATTACCCTCATCACTCCACTCTGCTGTTTTCATCTTTCTCCCAGTGGACAGAAGCCACCTGGAAATCACGCTTGGACCCTCTTTTGTCCTTATCACCTCTCATCTATTTTTTGTAGGAGCCATTTACAGTCAGTAGAGCAAAGAGTTAACCTTGAAATTGCTTCACAAGATGGCAGGTGATGATCTGCAGAACAGGAGACTGGATGGCCGGGCTCCTGATAATTTTCCCAACCCTGGTTGCAGTTTTGCTTGGGGATCATGAGCTGCTCCAATTCTTCCCTTTGATTCACCATCTTAGCTTAAGGTAATTTAAAACCGATTTACACTACTTGTCAACAACAGAACCTTGACTAACATTTCATACCAATTTACAGGAGAACTCAATATTTGCAAATATTGATAAGTATGATTAGTGACAACTTACTCATGACACATCATCACGCCTCACCATGCTGCACGAGATCCTAGGCATCCCCAGCACATGATGTACTGCTTCTTCCTCCACGTTTTAGCTGGTGGCTGCTCCTGTCTCCTCTCTCTGTCTTTCTTCAAAGGAGTAATTCTTACTCTTTCCTCAAGACTCAGTTCAGGCATGGTATCTTCTGGGAAGATTTCCTAGAGTTCTCTGGACTTGATCTGTGTCTGATAACACTCTCTAAATGTCAACAGGTCATGTCCAGCTAGAATTTTCTGAGAATGCAGCAACTGCCGGTGGCATGAAAACTTCACCACAAACAGCCTGATTTTCATCCTAATTACACCCGCTGTGGCCAGCGCATTGTGGCATCCAGTGTTTGTTGAGCGACACTGAAGTATCTGCCTACATGTGTTTGCTATATTTTTAATACCCCTTCCACTACCCACATTACAATACTAAGTGTTCTCAGGCAGCACTTGGTTTCCCTTGCTCTAAGTTCTTCTTCCAGCTGTCCAGGAACTGGAAGGAGCTTATTGCCCAATCGAGACAGAGAAAAAATAAAAACTACAGATAAACAAACACATGGGAAAATATCTGTAAAGTTTGATTGAAAGTGGACACAAAGGAAGCTGACTTGAGCAACCTGGAAAATGCTAACACTAAAAGAATACAGACCTTCCTCTGTGATGTCTGAGTGATTCCCACCCATAAAGAAATTGTTTCTTTACTCTTATTACTACTATTCTATTATGTTGGTTTCCAAAGAGCCTTCTCAATACTTTGAAAAAAATACAAATGCAAAAATCCATGTGAATTCTGAACATGAAAAATAAGAAAACAGGAATTATTAAGATGCGTCAGGAATTATTAAGGTCATTCATTTCATGATGAGTAAAGGATGTATTTTTTTTTAAATAATTTTTATTTTTACTTTGGTTTACTTTACATTACTGTATTGGTTTTGCCAAATATTGACATTAATTCACCACGAGTGTACATGCGTTCCCAAACACGAATCCCCTCCCATCTCCCACCCCATACCATCCCTCTGGGTCCTCTCCTTGCACCAGTCCCAAGCATCCTGCATCCTGCATCGGACATTGACTGGCGATTCGTTTCTTACACGATAGTATACATGTTTCAATGCCATTCTCCCATCTCATCCCANCAAAGGAAAATATAAGCAAAGTGAAAAGACAGCCTTCTGAATGGGAGAAAATAATAGCAAATGAAGCAACTGACAAACAACTAATCTCAAAAATGTACAAGCAACTTATGCAGCTCAATTCCAGAAAAATAAATGACCCAATCAAAAAATGGGCCAAAGACCTAAATAGACATTTCTCCAAAGAAGACATACGGATGGCTAACAAACACATGAAAAGATGCTCAACATCACTCATTATCAGAGAAATGCAAATCAAAACCACAATGAGGTACCACTTCACACCAGTCAGAATGGCTGCGATCCAGAAGTCTGTAAGCAATAAATGCTGGAGAGGGTGTGGAGAAAAGGGAACCTTTTTACATTGTTGGAAGGATGTATTTTAAAGCCAAACTAGCATTTAACCAGGAAACAAATATGTATATATCAGCATGTACAATTTAGTTCAGTTGAAGGGACACGTACATTTTGCATTTTCTAAATTTGGTGTGTAGCTTTTGCAAGCACGGTTGAGACTTTATTCAAGGACAAAATGGCTTTCTGTTTAATGACAATGATTTATTGCTCTATTGTGACTGGTATTCCATGCCACCCATTCTCCAAGAGAGGTACTGGTTAGCTAAGAGTAATCCCTACCCAACAGAGAAAGGCTCTTTTCTTTATGAGAAATAAAGCAATTTTGGGTCAGAAGAAGCGACCACAATAAGAAGTAACTATAGGCTGGCAGGAATAATGAAGGGTCACCAAGAAAAAGGAAAAAGGGAGGGAAAAGGAGAAAAGTGGACCTTTACTTCAATTTAGTTATAAAAGACCCCAGAAAGGAGGAAACTAAGTTTAAAAACAGATTCAGTGACATTGCTTTACATGGACTCTGAAACCTTGAAGCCTTCTTTTTGAAACCTTTCAAAACCTTCTGTTTTGAAACCTAGTATGGATTTGTTGCTTTGGTTTAAATTATGTTTTTAAATTATGGATCAGAAGGAAAAAACAAATTGAGCCCTTGACACATGTCAGTGACCCCAAAGGGCTTCAGTAAAATCTACGTGTTCAAATGTGGATGACCATATCCCAGTGGTAACTTTTCTTTCTTTCTTTTTTTCTCATAAACTTCATCATTTCTTTTAAAAAAAATTTATTTATTTGGTTGCATTAAGACTTAGTTGCTGCACCCAAGATCTCCACTGTGTCATGTGGCTCTTCCGTTGAGGCAGGAGGACTCTAGTTGCAGAGCATGGACTTAGTTGCCCCTCAGCATGTAGGATCTTAGTTCCCCCACTAGGAATCGAACCAGCGTTCCCTGCACTGCAGGGCGGATTCTTAACCACTGGACTACCAGGGAAGTCCTAACTACTTCTTGAAAGGTTATTTTCGCCACACAATTTTTTTCCCCTAGATAAAGCAAGGAAGATTTGTAACTATAATTCTACACAAAAGAATTCAAATGGAAGTTGTTGTTCAACACTAAAGAAATCTTAAACCAGCTCTTACAGACCCATTTTAAGATCGCCAGGGGCTGGGATGGTAAACACGAAGGGCGGAGGGGGAAGACTGCTAGGACACCCTGAGCTGAGCAGACCTCCAGAACACACACTGCCTTCTGGCATTAGACTGAATCTACCTTTGTTCCCACCCGGTTGTACTCTGGGACCACAAGGTTCTGCTTCCTTGTGTGACTTCTCAGCTCAACATATTTTTGCAGTTGCCCATGCCTACAAAAAGGAGTCTCATTTTGTCATTGCGTTGGGCACGGCCATCCTTAGAGTCAGGCAAGAGAAGTCTTGCACGTCACAAATACCAAAACACAAAGACATTTGTTTTCTTTTTGGTCTTAAAAGGCAGTTTTGGGGGAAACTCTGGGACAGTTTGAGCTAATGGGAATTATGCAACAGGGAAATGTGTGTTGAACTGGGCTTTGTGCCTCACCCCCCACCCTTGCAAGGTCAAGTTAAGTTGTTGTAGGGAAGGTAGCAGTGGCCTACCTTGGGAAACTAGACAAAGAGGGGTTGGTCTGTTTTCAAGTTGGCTGCCCTAAATCATCCAAAGCAGATGCCTCAGAGACTGGAGTCCCCGGATAACTGTGTTCCCTCCCACCTCTCTGCTCAGGGATAGGGTCTTTGGGGGCATCTGAGTTAGCAAAGAGAGGTATGAAGAATCCAGCTGTCCCAACCCCCTGGAGAGCTTAACCTTGCCAGTCCCACGCAGGGTTCAGGCAGGCTTGGTCACCACCCAGGTTCTGGGCCCAGCCGGTGCCCTGCCCTGCCCAGAAGGCACTTGGCTCTGCCCAGGCTTGTCCACTGCCGGGACGAGCACCACTCCTATGGCCTCCAGTTCAGGTGATCTGGCTGGAAACATGAGCCTGGCCATGGACAAATCTAAAGTTCCAAAACCTTAACTATTTAGGCATATGATAGGTGAATGTCCATTTGTTCTCTTGCCCTGAACCTCATACATATAAGGGGCAAGTCTGACTTTGAGAACCATTTACTGAACGCTAGGCGCTATAATGCTAAGCCCACTGCTTACATGAGTCCAAACAAAATCCTGTAAGACGTGATCCAGCAATCATGCTCCTTGTTATTTACCCACAGAGTTGAACACTTGGGTCCATACCAAAATTCACACCCTAACCACTGTGGAGCAGTATAGAAGCTCCTCAGAAAAAAAAAATAGAATTACCATATGATCCAGCAATCCCACCCCTGAGCATATATTCAGACAAAACTCTAATCCAAAAAGAGACCTATAACCCAATGCTAATAGCAGCACTATTCATAATAGCTAAGACATGGAAACAACCCATTAGAATGCACAACACCAAGAATGAACCCTACTGTAAACTATGGACTTTGGGTGATGATGAATCAATGTAGGTTCATCAGCTGTAACACAGGTACCAATCTGGTTGGAGACGCTGATAATGGGGGAGGCTGAGGGTGTGTGAGGGCAGTGGGTATATGGGAATTCTTTGTCCTTTCCCCTAGATATTGCTGTGAACCTGAAATTGCTCTAAAAAAATAACGTCCATTAAAAAATATCTTGAGGCAACAGGTAACTTAAAAACATTTTTTTAATAACTTTGCCGAGAGCTTCTCAGGTGGCTCAGTGGTAAAGAATCTGCCTGCCAAGGCAGGAGTCGTGGGTTCGATCCCTGGGTCAGGAAGATCCTTTGGAGAAGGAAATGGCAACCCACTCCAGTATTCTTGCCTGGGAAATCCCACGGACAGAGGAGCCTGGCGGGTTACAGTCCATGAGGTCACAAAGAGTCAACTTAGTGACTAAACAACAATAAAAACAAATTTTGCCAAAGATCCCACAGCTGAAAAGTGAGGGAGCTAAAGACAGAGCAGGGACTGACCCTCCGTCTTGCTCCATCTAACGCATAGGTCCTATACTTCTCTCTTGGGTCTGATCAGAAGCTGCCTTTCTGTGTGACTTGACCCTTTACCCCTTCTGCACATGAATCATCTTTGCAGACTGTGATCTCCTCTGCAATGGGACCTGACAGTCTGCATTTCCAACAAGCTCCTGGGCGACAAGGATGGAGCAGGTCCAAGGGGACACATTGAGTTGCCTGGGTCTGTGCTCTGCCCATACCAACCTGCTAACCGAGTCACTACTGTGTCTTACTGATGCTTCCTTCACCCAGAATGTCTTTCTGCCACATCTCTGCTTGTAAAAAATATAGACGTACAAATTAAAGTCTACTCGCATGATAAGTCGTCACCTGACCCTCACCAACCCCCAGACCCCCAGCAATGGCCAGAATCAAGGGGTCCTTGTGATGGGCTTCCCCGGCCTTCAGCACCATTTCATGCAGTGCTTGCTTCTTTCTCGTTAAGTGGCACCTCTCTGCTCACTGGCTGTGCGTCTGTTCACTTCCGCTATTTTGAAAGCACGCTGAGAGGGACTCTATCCCTTTCATCTTTACAGGTTCCTTAATACCAAGTGGGGCTTTCTATGCAGAAAGGAACATGACCCCACCTTGCCCCCTTCTTTAGCCCCCTGATGTTGGTCCTCTCTTCTATAAAATAGGACAATTTAACACCTACCCATTTGGATGGTTGTGAGGTTTAAATTAAACGTCGTCATGTGTAAGGACTTCTTAACCACTGGTGTCCAGTGGTTAAGAATCCACCTTTCAATGCAGGGGCTGGGGGTCTGACCCTAGACCTAAGATCCTAAATGGTGCAGGGCAACTAAGTCCATGCACTGAAACGAAGACTCCATGCAGCCAAAAATTAAAAAAAAAGTCATATGTAAAATACCTCACCCACATTAGGCCACTGATAAATACGTACTGAATTGGATTTTCCTCTTTTATTATCTAAATAAGGAAAGGATGTGGATTTTAAAAATTGAGTTAATGATAGATCCAGGCCTAGTGCCAGGGATCTTAACCTTTATTCCAGTCATTTTTTCCACTCTGTCAAGTTCTACTGTACTTCATGTGAGTAACATTCCCAGTCATTCATATGACTAAAATTCATCAGTGTTTACAAAAGAAACCCAGAATATTGCTTCCTGGTTCACATTTCCTGTACAAATCGCTGGCTAAAATTCAGACAGGGCTTACAAATAAAAGGCATTGATGTATTCTTACATCTTGGTAAATAATGAAGTAAGATAATATATTTCACATCCATCTATAATGTAATGGCATGTCTATGAAACTCAACACAACCAAATTTAAAAATAGGAAACGGTTCCAGATTAAACATGATTGTTCAAAAGAAAATAAATGATTATGATCAACCAGAACGATTGCCTTTACGGATTACTCACTGGGACACCTTGGCAAACTCACCTGATTTCTCATTTACTTATCTCAAAAACACAGATACTACCAACCGCCTTACTTGTTTCAGAGTTCATGGAATGAGCAAAAAAAAAAAAAAAAAAAAGCCAATTTATGCAAATACCATAAAAATCCAGCAAACTTTCTATGTGTAAAAAATCATTAGCAGTATCTTTAGATATAATCCAAAGCTGAGGGGAAAGGCAATTTATGTGAAACCTACAGAAAGTGGAAGACTTGGGGAAGTCCAAATATTAAGTGTTTCATCTACTATTATTATGTTTTAGATTTATGGTCTTGGCTTCCAACTGCTCCAGGTACCTAAATGAGCCATGAGCCATGTGAGGAGGTCAGAGAGCAGAATGCTCCTAGAGCCACCTTCCCTTCTCCAGAATAAGAAGAGATGGTTTATTTGATGTAGGCATGTTGATTGGCAGTGCAGGCTTGCAGATTCCTTCAGTATGAAGTCATGTCTTCAAAACTGGGTGGGGCGCTGACTTATTAAATTTTTTCTTTTCCTCTGGAAGCCAGGGCTTGGAAGTAGCTGAAGATGACATGCGAACTGAGTTGGGTGGTCTTGGGAAAATTCTGTGTAAACAGCACTGCTCATCGAAAAGTAGCACAAAACACTGCACATCTGTCTGTCCATATAAGACAAACGGAATCTGGACTCCATTAATGGGCCTGAGGAATAAATTATTCTCTAATAAATGTTTTTATAATCGCAGTGGAAAGGAAGGTCCAGGACACCAAAGGAAATGAGACTCTGCTGGACCGATCTGTCAGCGGAAGCCTGGAGGAGGGGTGGGAGGGGGAAGAAGTCCACAGCTGTGCCTGGTGCAGGAGAGGTCGTGCCTTCTCGAAAGATGGGGACTACAGAAGCTCCAGGAGGGTACCTTACTCTAGACTGCCAAGGAGAACGCCAGATCCCTCCAGGAGGGCGGCTTTTGCCCTCAGCTTTTTCTGGATGATCCAAGAACAACTCAAGGAGACACTCAACTGAGGCTTCAGACCTGATGACCTCTATGTCCTAAAGGTCACAATGTCCACATGACATGGGCTAATGAGCTCCAGCAACTATGGAACAGGGCATCTGGGTTATCTGGGTTTTGCATCCAGATACTGCTAAAGCACGAAATACCTCCTCTTCTCCCCCTCTGCCCCATCAAATGTTTGCTATCTTTGCCTGATGAGCACAAGGGCCTTTGTTTTGTCAGGGGCGGAACAGAAGAAGTTTGACTGACGCAGACGTGGCGGGGAGAGAAAAGGAGGGTGGAGTGTGATGGGGTCTCTGTTCCCTGTCTGGCTCGCTGGTTTACATTTGAGCCCCAATGCTGGAGGATTGAACTGCTTTCCTTACAGGGGTGATAGGTCTGAAGCACTGTAGGCTCAGAATTGCCTGGAGCCCCTGCCTCTGCGAGAAACCTGGTTCAGCCTGGAGACCCGGAGGGCTAGCTCTCTCATAATAAAGCCCACTAGGGAAGGCTTCCTTAATGATGCTAGCAAGAGGCTTCTCAGGCAGATGGAGTGGGGGCTGGCCAGAGAGGAGGCAGATGAGCTGTGCTAACTGTGGCTGGCAGACTGATCTGTAGACATACGTGAGGACCCATTTGGGGACCCTCAGAAATAACTGAAGAATACTTTCTTGACTGGCTAGAGGGGAAATGCCCAACCCCAAATCAATGCACTTTGGGCCTACTCATAAATGGATCCGATTTTGTATTTACCAACTGGTAATGCCAAAGGTCAAAGCTACACAGAAAATGGTGTAGAGTTTTGGAAATTTCAGGTATTTATTTGGCATTTAGGTAATCTTCCTCTGCCTACACCAAATTCATTTGCAGGGGAAGTCACAATGTCTTTAACATAATGGAGCTTGTGAAACTATTTTCTCATACACCTTGCTTTTTAATTTAAAAAAGGTTAAGGCAATGATTTTTATTATTGTGGTAGTTTCAAAATTTCATTATACTTTGGATAAGTCTCTGTGACTTCTATTTCTTGCCAAGATAGAATAACAAAGACCAGATTTACCCTCTTGCAAGTCACACAGACTTTTTGGTTTCCCAGTGCATATAAAAGTTATGTTTGCACTATATGCAGTCCGAGAAGTGCACAATACCATTATACCTAAAAAATGTATGTTTCTTAGTTTAAAAATACTTTGTTGGTGGTCCAATGGTTGAGAATCTGCATGTCAATGCAGGGGAGATGGGTTTCACCCCTGATCCAGGAGGATACCACATGTCATAGGGCAACTAAATCTGTGAGCTCCAACTACTGAGCCCTCAAGCTGCAACTACTGAAGCCCGCACGCCCTAGAGCTCACGCTCTGCAACAAGAGAAGCCACCACAGTGAGAAACCTTCACACTGCAACTAGAGAGTAGCCCCCACGCACTGACAGGAGAGAAAGTCCACACGTAGCAATGAACACCCTGTGCAGCCAAAAAGGAATGAATGAATGAATTAAAGAAACAACTGTTGATACTTGTAGGGCTTCTCTAGTGGCTCAGATGGTAAAGAATCTGCCTGCAGTGCAGAAGACCTGGGTTCAATTCCTGCGTTGGGAAGATCCCCTGCAGGAGGGAATGGCTCCCCACTCCAGAATTCTTGCCCAGAGAATTCCATGGACAGAGAAGCCTGGTAGGCTACAGTCTGTGGGGTTGCAGAGACAGACACGACTGACTGACTAACACTGAAACAATGAATTGATACTTTTAACAACAGCAATAAAAAATACTTCATTGCTAAAATATGTTAGCCATCGTCTGAGCCTTCAGTGAGTTGAAATCTCTTTGCTGGTAGAGGGTTTTACTGTAATGTTGAAGGACTGGGGTGATATTTCCTGAAGGCTGAGGTGGTTGTGGCAACTTCTTGAAATAAGACAACAATGAGGTTTGCTGCATCGATTGACTCTTTCCTTCAAGAACAATTTCTCTGGGCATGCAAGGCTGATTGGTAGCATTTTACCCACAGCAGAATGAGAACTTCTTTCAAAACTGGAGACAATCCTCTCAAACGCTTGCTGTTCCTTTACCAGCTAATTTTATGGCATGGTCTAAATCCTTTGTTGTCATTTCAAAAACTGATTAATTTTGCCATCTTACATGGGCATGATTCATGGTGCCTCAATACAATTACAATAGTAACATCAAAGATCACAGATCATCATAACAAGTACAATAATATAAAAAAGTTTTAAACACTGTGAGAATTACCAAAATGTGACACAGACACAAGGGAGCAAATGCTCTTGGGAAAACAGCGACAACAGATTTGTTTGAAAATGGCATGATATAAACTTCAACATGTAAAAAAAATGGTATGAAACTATTAAAAAAATACATGAAACTAAATAAAGTGAAACAGTAAAATGAGGTATGCCTATATGTTGTTTTAATCTGTTAAATCTGTAGTAATATGTCATGCAGCAACAGAGAAGTCATACAATGAAAAGGAGTTAATGGCAGACGGGACACTGCAGAAGAAATGATCAGTGAACTTGAAATGACCAGTGAACTTGATGACAGCAATAGAGAGTACCCAAAATGGAACAGAGGAAAAAGAACTTAAAAAAGGTAAAAAGTCATAAATTAGCTGTCGGCCAATTTTAAGACATTACTTACTGTTACTGTTACTGTTAAATCACTTCAGTCGTGTCCGACTCTGTGCAACCCCATAGACGGCAGACCACCAGGCTCCCCCGTCCCTGGGATTCTCCAGGCAAGAACACTGGAGTGGGTTGCCATTTCCTTCTCCAGTGCATGAAAGTGAAAAGTGAAAGTGAAGTCGCTCAGTTGTGTCTGACTCAACAAACGTGTAATTAGAGTACCTGAAACTGAAGAGTGGAGAAAAGACAATTAGAAGAAATAATGACTGAAAAACTTCCGTGTTTGGTGAAAAGCATAAATCCACAAACCTCAGAAGCTCAATGAAATCCAAGTACAAGCAACATAAAGAAAAATACACCAAAGCATAAAAATAATGGTGATATACTTCTGATTAGAAACTAGTCAAGTAAGGAAATAACGGACTCAATGGACATGAGTTTGAACAAACTCTGGGAGATAGTGAAGCACAGGGAAGGCTGGTGTGCTGAAGTCCACGGGGTCACAAAGAGTCAGACACAACTTAGCGACTGAACAACAAGGAAATAACGGAAGCACACATTTAAATTACTGAAAAAAGACTGTCAACCTAGAATTCTATACTCCGAAAAACTATCTTTCAAAAACTGAAGGTGACATAGAGATGGTTTCAGACAAACAAAAGCTGAAATAATTCATCACCAGCAGAGCTGTACTATAGAAAACATTAAAGGAAGAACTTCAGGTAAGAGGAAAATGATATGAGAAGGGAATGTGGATCTTCATGAAGAAATGAACAGCACAGGAAACGGTGACTACATGAGTACACATAAAATATTTTTTTCTTAGTATAACTCTTTTTTAAAACATAAACTTTTGGAATAATTTCAGACTTACAGAACAGTTACAGATTAGTATGATGGTATTTGGATATATGCTGCCTTCAGACACCAACTTTGCATGTTCAGGAACAAACTGGTTAAAACTAAAAGGAAAGAGAAATACATAACATCACCATTCCTTAAAGAAATACAAATTAAAATACAATAAGATGGTTTTATTCCTTTGAATAGCTGAAATTAACAACCATACCAAATGCTGGTGAGGATGTAGAGCAAGTGGAACTCACACTGAGGGAAACATAAAAAGGTGCAGCCACTCTGGGAAACAGCTGAGCAGTTTCTAAGAAAGTTAAATATGCATCTACTACAAAGTCCAGGTATTCCTTCACCACTAGGTATTTACTAAGAGAAAAGAAAGCTTATCTCCATACAAAGATCTGTTACACATGTTCATAACAGCTGTACTTGCAGTAGCCCCAAACTGAAAACTTCTATGTCCACCAACAGGTACCAGGTGGGCAGGAGGCTGCTGTGCACTAGAAAAGAGAAATGCCTCACACTGGCAAGTGAGTAAGTGGATGAGTGCCTGTTTATCTAGGCTCCTGTGCTAAGCGTGCTCTGACCACGTGTGGTCTGGCCATTTTCAAAGAGAACTTCATATCTGGCTGAAGTATAAATTAACCCAGAATACTCACTGGAAGGACTGATGGTGAAGCTCCAATACTCTGGCCACCTGATGTGAACAGCCACCTCATTGGAAAAGACTGATGCTGGGAAAGGTTGAAGGCAAAAGGAGAAGAGGGCGACAGAGGATGAAATGATTGGATGGCATTCAATTCAATGGGCATGAACCTGGGCAAACCCCAGGAGATGGTAAGCCTGAAGTGGTGCAGTCCATGGGGTCAAAAAGAGTCAGACATGACTTGGTGGCTGAACAACAACAACATTTGAAAATTTTAAAAACTCCAAACTAAAAACTCAGTTTAAAAAATATCAATAAACAGATTTGATTAATGTTACATAACTTACACTCTACTGTGGCCAAAAGTTCTAGAAACTTGCTCCAAGGGCTCTCACTCCATTTCTACCATAGAGACCAGTAAAGCAAACTTCTTTCAGATGTGCTTTTAAATCACATTCAAGCTGCCAGGGTTCTGATTAGGTCACACTTCTTATGTAAAACTCCTGGCCTCCTGCTTCTCTTTCCTCACCACCATCTGTTTCTTCTGCATGCTCACCCCTGATCCTGATCTGCTCAGATTGGCTCTTACACTATGATTTTTACCCTTACAGTCAAAATAGATCCTCTTCTTCTCCCACTTATCTGATGATAAGTGCCGCCACGGCCAATTAGGTAGTGTAGCCGTGGTTTTGTGCTCACGTACCCTTCCAGCACATCTAACTCAGCAGCTGAAATGTAATAACAAATTGTGGGTACTATAAATACACTTGTCCACAGCAGAAAGGGACTGAGGTATTTCAGGAGGCAAGTGGCAATGAAAACCATATTCTCCTTCACTAGGAAACTGACAATTCGGATTCTATTAAAGCTTTAGCTATTTCTGAAGCATTAAGGACCTAAATGCAGACCTTGCTACCACTGTCAACATGGCGAGATACGAAGGATGTACTCATGATTCCCAGACCTGCCACATAGGATGTTTGGCTTTTATAATACTGTTTTTCATTTGGTTGAGAAGAACTGGAAGGAGTTTCCAAATTCTCTTAAAACCCTGGGATTTAGCTAATCAATAGCTAATAAAATCTCCCAAACTCTGATCATATAACATCTGTGTTTCTATGGGCACCTCTGACTGAAGTGCCATGAAATGGAAGTAGCGCTTCCTATATTACACAATGAGAGAAAACTCACTTAAAATTCCAATGCAACTCTGAAATATACAATACTATTATAATTGGTATTATTAACTATAGTCAACAGGCTGTATCTTACATCATGCTAAGAGAGTAGATCTTAAAAGTTCTCATAAGAAGATAAAAGTTTTGTAACTATATGTGGCAATGGATATTAATTAGACTTACTGTGGAAATCATTAAAAAATATTCAAATGCAGTTCAGAAGGGAAGTATCCAAACTAAAAAAAAAAAGTTTCCATGGGTCCATCTCTTAAAAATCATATAAGTATATGTATTAATAAAGTTTTTTAAAACACTGACTTTTCTTATAACTAGAAACATATCTTTTGTTAACTTACAATATTATTAATAGCTAACCTGTATTGTGGTAGATGCTAGGTTTTACTTGCTTTATCTCATTTTCTTCCTTTTTTAAAAAAATTTATTTATTGTCTGTAGGGCACATGGCATCTTAGTTCCCCAACTGGGGGTTGCACCCTCACTCCCTGCATCAGAAGCGTGAAGTCTTAACCACTGGACCCCCAGGGAAGTCCCTTTATCTCATTTTTCAGATGAGAAAATGGCATCTTAATTAAAAAGCTGATCCAAGCCCACTCACTGGCAAGGCCAGAATGGGAACCCAAGTCCACCCATGGCAGAGTTCTTACACTTGACCATTCTGGTGAATGTCATGAAAATAATACAAATTTGGGAATTTCCTGGTTGTCCAGTGGTTAGGGCTTGGTGCTTTCACTGCTGGGGACAGGGCTCAATTCCTGGTCAGGGATCCTGCAAGCCACGAGATGTGGCCAAAAAAAAAAAAAAAAGATACAAATGACCATTAATCAACTTGGCAACGCTACTGGCAGCAGTGCTCCAAAATGAAGGCCTGAGGGCTCCTCCCTCGTCATATCTATGGGAAATGTGAGGGGGGGTCAAGGCAGGGAAAGTGCAGATGCTGCTTGTCTCCTGATAATGTTTCTGTGGCTCTCAAAGGAAGTATGAAAATAGGGCAGCTCTGCGGGCCCTCTGGCTGTTGGCACTGCTGCTCAAGCTGTGAGTCACGCTCTGGCCCCTGCCTCTCCGGACCCTGACTGCTTGGTCTTCACCCAGAGACTCTGGAGAGGAGGCAAGGTGGGTGTTGCTCCATCCATCACGGTCGCATGTAGTCATGAGAGTGTAGTGGTTTCTTTCCCACTTCCTGCCACCCAGAGTTCTGTGGCAGCACCGTGGGGCCCACCTGAATTTGTAGATGAGGCCAAGCGGCTGAGACCCCGGTTCCCACTGACCCAGAGCAGCCCCAATTTTGAGGTTTTATGGAAGATATCACTTAAAAAGTTTCAGTGCTGAGAAAAAGTTGGAGAACCATCAGGCTGCTGGGGACAGCACAGTTCAGTGGTTAAGCTCATGGCTCTGGAGCTTGATAACATAGGTTGAAGTCCAAGTTCAACTGCTCTCCTAGTTTATGTGCCTCAGGGACCAAGTTAATCCAACCTCTGAACCTCAAACTTATTCTGACTACCCAGTAAGAAGCAATGCTGGTTGTTAACCCTATGGACTGGCCTTATTAGCAAGTGAAGAGCTAGAGGGCAATTGCGCTAAAATTTAGGAGGAGGAAAAGGAGGGGAAAGAGCTGATGGCTTGTGAAAGACTTGGGGCCTGGCTCGCCAGACAGGTCTGAGGTAAAGAGAGGCATTTACTTGTGTTACCTCTTCTAATGATAAAACTCTCCTTTCATAATGTGAAAACTGAGGTCCAGAGAAGATGTGACTTACACCAAGGCTGAATTAGAAATGTATATTCTATATTCTGTTTCTATATCCATGCAGCTTTTCTCCTTTCTTTTGCAAATCTCTAAATTTTTCTTATTTAAATACACAAAGTAGTTTTCTATATATGAGGGGACCTGCCGTGAGCTTAGGGAAAAGATGCAGTTCTGGAACAAGTGAAAGAAAGCCTTAAAACCTAGGAGGGGTGTAAAGTTGAAGCTGGCCAAATATATACGTCTGTGCTTAGTCGCTCAGTCGTTTCTGACTCTTTGCAACGCTAAGACTGTAGACTGCCAGGCTCCTCTGTCCATGGGGATGCTCCAGGCAAGAATACTGGAGTGAGTTGCCATTTCCTTCTCCAGGGGATCTTCCCAACCCAGGGATCGAACCCAGGTCTCCCACGCTGCAGGAGACCATCTGAGCCACCAGGGAAGCCCAAGATTACTGGAGGGGGGCAGCTTATCCTTTCTCCAGCGGATCTTCCAGACCTAGGAATCGAACTGGGATCTCCTGCATTAAAGGTGTATTCTTTACTGGCTGAGCTACCAGGGAAACCCAAATATATACATACACATCTGTATTTAAATATGGAAACTGTATTTAACATATTAAGTTGGCAAAAAAGTCCATTCAGTTTCTTCTATAGCATCTTATGGAAAATCCCAAACAAACTTTTTGGTCAATCCACTATATATATTGCATATAATAAACTGAGTAAAATGAAAATCAATATGATTTAATGCAATCTTTTTAACCCATTACATCAATAATAATGATACATTAGTACAAACTTCTCTGCTGGCTCAGATGGTATAGAATCTGCCTGCAATGCTGGAGACCTGGGTTCAATCATCAGATGGGAAGATCCCTTGGAGAAGGGCATGGCAATCCACTTCACTATTCTTGCCTGGAGAATACCCATGGACAGAGGAGGCTGGCGGGCTACAGTTCATGGGGTTGCAAAGCGTCGAACACGACTGAATGACTAAGCATAGCACAGTAGAAACTTTATTAAATTTTTTTTCATACAGTAATTCTCAGACCAATGGAATTTAAAAGTCAACATCAACTTAACCTAAAAATGAAATGAATATAGTGTCTCCCCCTTCTTTCATATTCTGCACTGTCACAAAGAAAAAAATCTCAAGCATCCACTCTCTTTGGCCACATCACAGTCACACTGAAACACGCAGAGAAGGGGCTTTGGCTGGACAACAGGTTCCAGAAGCCACTGGCACGTGGCCAAAAGGATGCTTCCCAAAGCCTTTATGAGACCTGGCCTTTCTCCACTCAAGCCTCTTCATGAGAATCCCAGGGTTCACTAAATTCAACTTCTGAGAGTGTAACGGTAGATTTAGTCTGTTTCTAATGGAAGGGGAGAAAAAGACACGAGCAAACGCACCCTGTTTGTAACTGAGAGGAAGGATAGAGCACGAGTCATTCAGTCTGCAATGAGAGGCATTGCACCTCTGTGAAATCCAAGGTCATTCCAGCTCCACACCAGAAGGAGAAACCATGGTGGGTGCATTAAAAAATCAAGAGCTGGCTCAAAGAACATCTCCTTAAGGTTGGTTTCAGTCAGTTCAGTTCAGTCGCTCAGTCGTGTCTGACTCTTTGTGACCCCATGAACTGCAGCACCCCAGGCTTCCCTGTCCATCACCAACTCCCAGAGCCTGCTCAAGCTCATGTTCATTGAGTTGGGGATGCCATCCAACCATCTCATCCTCTGTCATTCCCTGCTCCTCCCGCCTTCAATCTTTCTCAGCATCAGGGTCTTTTGCAATCAGTTAGTTCTTTGCATCAGGTGGCCAAAGTATTGGAGCTTCAGCTTCAGCATCAGTCCTTCCAATGAATATTCAGGACTGATTTCCTTTAGGATTGACTGGTTGGATCTCCTTGCAGTCCAAGGGACTCTCAAGCGTCTTCTCCAGCACCACAGTTCAAAAGCGTCAATTCTTCAGTGCTCAGCTTTTCCTGCCCGTGGTTTGGGAAAGGTCGGTTTCCCTGTCCGTGAAAGGGCTTTCCTAACCTGTCCTTCAGTCACTACATCTAAACAAATCCAGAAAATGAAAGCAGAAATGCTCCTGCCAGCCGCTATCGTCTCTCAGGATGTGTATTTGATGCTTTCTCTTCCCTGTCTCTAGGAATGAAGGATGTTGTTGGTATTTTGGATCAAAATTAGGCAATGTGATGTTCTGACGGAACCCTCTGATGGCAGGAAACTGTGTCAGCATTTTGATAGAGTGAGTGAGGTGGCCACAGAGGCCCAGTGGGGTGATGATGGTGATGATGCTCTAAAATATGAAGCAAATTCAGGGCTTCTTTGTAAGAATGACCTGCTTTTCCCAAGAAGTGCAAAAAAAACAATGAGTTGGCACTTTTTACTGTATAATTGAGAAACATATTAAAGAAATAGAATGACGATATCCTGAGGTGGTGACATGTGTGTGTGTGGGGGGAACCCAACACTTCCATGAACCGCTACTGGGGATACAGTACATATTAAATGCAATTGTTTGGCAGGGAAATCTGGCGATAATGTATCAAAGGCTTTCAAAGTACCAAATTTTCTTTATTCATTCATTTGTCCCTGGACATCTAAGTTGCTTCCATGTCCTGGCTATTGTTTAGCAGTCCTGCGGTGAACACCACCATACATGTGTCTTTTTCAGTTCATTTTTCACTGGGTATATTCCCCATAGTGGAACTGCTGGGTCATATGTTAGTTCTATGTTTAAGTTTTTTAAGGAACCTCCATACTGTTCGTCATAGTGGTTGCAGCAACTCACATTCCCACCAACAGTTTAAGAGCATTTCCTTTTCTCCACACCCTCTCCAGCATTGTTTGTAGATTTTTTTTGATGATGGCCATTCCAGCCAGTGTGAATGGAATACCACTCAGCCATAAGAAGGAACAAAATTGAGTCAACTGAAGTGATATGGATGAATCTAGAGCCTGTCATACAGAGTGAAGTCAGAAAGAGAAAAACAAGTAAAAAAAAAAGGTACTGATGAACCTATTTTCAGGGCAGGAATAGAGGCACAGACATGCAGAATGGACTTGTGGACACAGCGGGGGGAAGTGACGAGCAGACCATCTGAGAGACTAGCACTGACATACACTGCTGCTGCTGCTAAGTCGCTTCAGTCGTGTCCGACTCTGTGCGACCCCACAGACGGCAGCCCACCAGGCTCCCCCGTCCCTGGGATTCTCCAGGCAAGAACACTGGAGTGGGTTGCCGTTTCCTTCTTCAATGCATGAAAGTCTAAAGTGAAAGTGAAGTCGCTCAGTCGTGTTCGACTCTTCGCGACTGCATGCACTGCAGCCTACCAGGCTCCTCCACTACTATGTGTAAAGTAAGAGAGCTAGAGCTCAGCTCTCGGCTTGGAGATGACCTAGAGGGGTGAGTGGGAAGAAGGCTCAAGAGGGTGGGGATATATGTACACTTATGGATGATTCATGATGTTGCACAGCAGAAACCAACATAACACTGTAAAGCAATTATATTCCAATGAAAAGAATAAGCTTTCAAAGTACACATGGTTTTAGTAGCAAGCCTACTGAAACAATCAGAGATGAGCACAATACATTGTGAATAAGGAGGTGTATCACAGCCTTATTTACATGCAGGAACACGTTAAGTGATCTAAGTATCTAATCATAGTGGCTGCCTGAAAATTCTGTAAACATATGCATATGATGCATTGCTTCAGTTCAGTTCAGTAACTCAGTCGTCTCCGACTCTTTGCAACCACATGAATCACAGCACGCCAGGCCTCCCTGTCCATTAGCAACTCCTGGAGTTCACTCAAACTCACGTCCATCAAGTCGGTGATGCCATCCAGCCATCTCATCCTCTGTCGTCCCCTTCTCCTCCTCCTGCCCCCAATCCCTCCCAGCATTAAGGTCTTTTCCAATGAGTCAACTCTTTGCATGAGGTGGCCAAAGTATTGGAGTTTCAGCTTCAGCATCAGTCCTTCCAATGAACACCCAGGACTGATCTTTAGGACAGATTGGTTGGATTTCCTTGCAGTCCAAGAGACTCTCAAGAGTCTTCTCCAACACCACAGTTCAAAAGCATCAAGTCTTCGGCACTCAGCTTTCTTCACAGTCCAACTCTCACATCCATTCATAACCACCAGAAAAACCATAGCCTTGACTAGACGGACCTTTGTTGGCAAAGTAATATCTCTGCTTTTCAATATGCTGTCTAGGTTAATCATAACTTTCCTTCCAAGGAGTAAGTGTTTTTTAATTTCATGGCTGCAATCACCATCTGCAGTGATTCTGGAGCCCAAAAAATAAAGTCTGACATTGTTTCCACTGTTTCCCCATCTATTTCCCATGGAGTGATGGGACCAGATGCCATGATCTTCATTCTCTGAATGTTGAGTTTTAAGCCAACTTTTTCACTCTCCCCTTTCACTTTCATCAAGAGGCTTTTTAGTTCCTCCTCACTTTCTGCCATAAGGGTAGTGTCATCTGCATATCTGAGGTTATTGATATTTCTCCCAGCAATCTTGATTCCAGCTTATGCTTCTTCCAGTCCAGCGTTTCTCATGATGTACTCTGCATATAAGTTAAATAAGCAGGGTGACAATATACAGCCTTGATGTACTCCTTGACCTATTTGGAACCAGTCTGTTGTTCCATGTCCAGTTCTAACTGTTGCTTCCTGGCCTGCATATAGGTTTCTCAAGAGGCAGGTCAGGTGGTCTGGTATTCCCATCTCTTTCAGAATTTTCCATAGTTTATTATGATCCACACAGTCAAAGACTTTGGCATAGTCAATAAAGCAGAAATAGATGTTTTTCTGGAACTCTCTTGCTTTTTCCAT
>SJYQ01003883.1:0-55757 GCA_006410935.1 Redunca redunca | reverse complement strand
CTTTCTGCCATAAGGGTAGTGTCATCTGCATATCTGAGGTTATTGATATTTCTCCCAGCAATCTTGATTCCAGCTTATGCTTCTTCCAGTCCAGCGTTTCTCATGATGTACTCTGCATATAAGTTAAATAAGCAGGGTGACAATATACAGCCTTGATGTACTCCTTGACCTATTTGGAACCAGTCTGTTGTTCCATGTCCAGTTCTAACTGTTGCTTCCTGGCCTGCATATAGGTTTCTCAAGAGGCAGGTCAGGTGGTCTGGTATTCCCATCTCTTTCAGAATTTTCCATAGTTTATTATGATCCACACAGTCAAAGGCTTTGGCATAGTCAATAAAGCAGAAATAGATGTTTTTCTGGAACTCTCTTGCTTTTTCCATGATCCAGCGGATGTTGGCAATTTGATCTCTGGTTCCTCTGCCTTTTCTAAAACCAGCTTGAACATCTGAGGTTCACGGTTCACGTATTACTGAAGCCTGGCTTGGAGAATTTTGAGCATTACTTTACTAGCCTGTGAGATGAGTACAATTGTGTGATAGTTTGAGCATTCTTTGGCATTGCCTTTATTTGAGATTGGAACGAAAACGGACCTTTTCCAGTCCTGTGGCCACTGCTGAGTTTTCCAAATTTGCTGGCATATTGAGTGCAGCACTTTCACAGCATCATCTTTTAGGATTTGAAAGAGCTCAGCTGGAATTCCATCACCTCCACTAGCTTTGTTCGTCGTGATGCTTCCTAAGGCCCACTTGACTTCACATTCCAGGATGTCTGGCTCTAGGTGAATGATCACACCATTGTGATTATCACTGCTTACTAGTGGTTAAAACTGGTATCATAAATTGCTCTTACAAAAAATATTTCATTATTTTTTCTTCTATTTTTATTGAAATTGACACATAGCACTGTGTAAGTTTAGGGTGTACAGCATAATGATTTGACTCACATACGTCATAAAGTGATTACCAAAATAAGTTTAGTGAACACTCATCATCTTAAATAGATTTAAGATTCAAGAAATTAAAAAAAAAACTTTTTTCATCTGATGAGAACTCCCAGGATTTAGTCTCTTAACAAGTTTCATATACAACAGACAGTGGTGTCAATTACATTCGTCATGTTGTCCATTACTACTACCTTTTTATTCTGCAGTTGGAAGTTTGTACCTATTCACCACCTTCATCCAGTTACCCCTCTTCCCCCAACCTCCCAACTTCTGCCTCTGGTAACCACAGACCCGATCTTTTTTTCCATGAGTTTGAAATTATTCCTTTTGGTACATGTGCAATTCAGGATTTTCTGAAGTGCAAGTGATAGGAAGCCCATTTGAACTAATCTAAACAGAAAGGGGACTGTCAAGGAAGAGCTGAATGGCTAAGCTTAGGAAGGCAGGATGAATACAGGGCATCCTGAACCGGAGACCCAGATGGTCTCGGGACCCTCTCTTTCTCATGTGTTTGCTTCCACTCCATCTCTGGGCTCATCCTAACAATCTCATCACCCAAGAGAAAACAGTTTCTCCCTGTGATAAATTCCAAGCAAGACTTGGTTGGTCTGGTTTGGATTGCATCTCTACTCCAATCATTGTATTTGTGACCTGGAAGGATTTGCCTGCTTTGTGTCAAATAATCACTTGAGATCAACCACTGTGATCAACAGGGTGATTTGGGTTCCTTGTGAGAGGCATAGAGGATGGGACAGCATGGTCAGGGAAACCTGGGCAACTTCAGTTGCTGATATTATTTGTTACTGCTTCCTTTTCAATAGCTGGACCGAATTGTGTGTGTGTGTGTGTGTGTGTGTGTGAGAGAGAGAGAGAGAGAGAGAGAGATTAAAGAGGAAATATGTCTTATTCTATTTCATGTAGAGGAATTCCCTCGGTGGTTGGGAAGTGGTGTGGGATAAAGGGCACTAGACAGGGGTTACCCTGGGCATGACTGTCCCCAGTCTCATTGTCTGAATGGGACCAGAGATGAGCCGCCACCAAAGATGAAAGACTGCGAATCTTTCACAAAAGATTCATAAGAAATTCATACCCACTTCCACAAAAGTGGGTAAGAACTGGTTATGGGAAACAGCAACTTATCTATTCCATTGAAATCTAGCATTTCTAAAACATATTGATTTCTAACTAACCAGAAAGTGTATTTTATCAAGCTATCATTAGAGATGTCACGCTGAAACCCATAGCTTTGAAAGAGAGAGAAAAATCCAGAATGAGTCTTTAAAAATCCAAGATTTCAAGACAATGGAGACAGAGGACATGACAAATGACGGTCATTTTAAACATGCTACCACAACAGTGAAATGCTCTAATTCTGTTAGAGAACAGCCAACAATGTTGCAGGAAGTATTTCAAATTAAATAATATTGCTGCCTGATATGGATTTTCTTTATTGTTCAGATGTGGATATCTGTGCATTCTTACCCACTAAAACTGGGAGATTTAGAAAGCAGATTGAAGATGAATTGGAAATAAGTGCACAGAATTTATTTATGAAGAGAAAAAAAATCTACTGAGATTGCTAGCTGGTGAAGGTTTGAAAATCAATTTAAAAAAACACTTTAATTATTGCCTACTGCCCATCAAGAGGCAGAATTTCAGACCTCACCTAATTTCCTGATGTAACCTAATCCTCCCTTTTGAAAAGCATACAATTTATTTGATCATTTCTTATATTGCTAATTCTGTTGTTTTTGAGATTGCATCCAAGTACTGATTTCAGACTCTTGTTGACCATGATGGCTACTCCATTTCTTCTAAGGGATTCCTGCCTGCAGTAGTAGCTATAATGGTCATCTGAGTTAAATTCACCCATTTCAGCCCACTTTAGTTCGCTGATTCCTAGAATGTCGACATTCACCACTTCCAATTTGCCTTGATTCATGGACCTGACATTCCAGGTTCCTATGCAATATTGCTCTTTACCGCATCGGACCTTGCTTCTATCACCAGTCACATCCACAGCTGGGTATTGTTTTTGCTTTGGCTCCATCCCTTCGTTCTTTCTGGAATTATTTCTCCACTGATCTCCAGTAGCATGTTGGGCACCTACTGACCTGGGGAGTTCCTCTTTCAGTATCCTATCATTTTGCCTTTTCATACTGTCTATGGGGTTCTCAAGGCAAGAATACTGAAGTGGTTTGCCATTCCCTTCTCCAGTGGACCACATTCTGTCAGACCTCTCCACCATGACCCGCCCATCTTGGGTTGCCCTGCAGACATGGCTTAGTTTCACTGAGTCAGACAAGGCTGTGGTCCTACTGTGTTTAGATTAACTAGTTTTCTGTGAGTATGGTTTCAGTGTGTCTGCCCTCTTGGAACACCTACCATCTTACTTGGGTTTCTCTTACCTTGGGTGTGGAGTATCTCTTCACGGCTGCTCCAGCAAAGCGCAGCCACTGCTCCTTACCTTGGATGAAGGGTATCTCCTCACCGCGGCTCTTCCTGACCTTCAATGTGGGACAGCTCCGCGAGGCCCTCCTGCACCCGTGCAGCCACTGCTCCTTGGACGCGGGGTTGCTCCTCCCTGCCGCCGCCCCTGGCCTTGGCTGCGGGATTGCTCCTCCCGGCTGCCACCCCTGACCTGCAGCCCTTGGCCTCAGATGCGGGGTGGCTCCTCCAGGCCACCTCTGGCCTCGGATGCAGGGTAGCTCCTCTCGGCCATTCCTGTGCTGTTGCAGCCTGTCACTCTCGGCCGCTGCCCCTGACCTCGGACGTGGGGTAACTCCTCTTGGCCGCTGCCCTTCGGGCATGGGGTCCTCCTGGCTTAGGCTCCTGACCTTGGACGTGGGGTACCTCCTCGCAACCGCCCACGCTTAGTGCTGAAGAAGCTGAAGTTGAACGGTTCTATAAAGACCTACAAGACCTTTTAGAACTCTGAACGATTCTATGAAGACCTACAAGACCTTTTAGAACTAGCACCCAAAAATGATGTCCTTTTCATTATAGGGGACTGGAATGCAAAAGTAGGAAGTCAAGAAACACCTGGAGTAACAGGCAAATTTGGCCTTGGAATGCGGAATGAAGCAGGGCAAAGACTAACAGAGTTTTGCCAAGAAAATGCACTGGTCATAGCAAACACCCTCTTCCAACAACACAAGAGAAGACTCTGCATATGGACATCACCTGATGGTCAACAAAAACAAGACCAGGAGCTGACTGTGGCTCAGATCATGAATTCCTTATAGCCAAATTCAGACTTAAATTGAAGAAAGTAGGGAAAACCGCTAGATCATTCAGATATGACCAAAACCGCTAGATCATTCAGATATGACCTAAATCAAATCCCTTATGATTATACAGTGGAAGTGAGAAATAGATTTAAGGGCCTAGATCTGATAGATAGAGTGCTTGATGAACTATGGACTGAGGTTCATGACATTGTACAGGAGACAGGGATCAAGACCATTCCCATGGAAAAGAAATGCAAAAAAGCAAAATGGCTGTCTGGGGAGGCCTTACAAATAGCTGTGAAAAGAAGAGGGGCGAAAAACAAAGGAGGAAAGGAAAGATATAAGCATCTGAATGCAGAGTTCCAAAGAACAGCAAGAAGAGATGAGAAAGCCTTCTTCAGCGATCAATGCAAAGAAATAGAGGACAAGAATGAATGGGAAAGACTAGAGATCTCTTCAAGAAGATTAGAGATACCAAGGGAACATTTCATGCAAAGATGGGCTCGATAAAGGACAGAAATGGTAGGGACCTAACAGAAGCAGAAGATATTAAGAAGAGATGGCAAGAATACACAGAAGAACTGTACAAAAAAATCTTCACGACCCAGATAATCATGATGGTGTGATCACTCACCTAGAGGCAGACATCTAGGAATGTGAAGTCAAGTGGGCCTTAGAAAGCATCACTACGAACAAAGCCTGTGGAGGTGATGGAATTCCAGTTGAGCTATTTCAAATCCTAAAAGATGATGCTGTGAAAGTGCTGCACTCAATATGCCAGCAAATTTGGAAAACTCAGCAATGGCCACAGGACTGGAAAAGGTCCGTTTTCATTCCAGTGCCAAAGAAAGGCAATGCCAAAGAATGCTCAAACTATCACACAATTGCACTCATCTCACATGCTAGTAAAGTAATGCTCAAAATTCTCCAAGCCAGGCTTCAGTAATACGTGACCGTGAACTTCCTGATGTTCAAGTTGGTTTTAGAAAAGGCAGAGGAACCAGAGATCAAATTGCAACATCTGCTGGATCATCAAAAAAGCGAGAGTTCTAGAAAAACATCTATTTCTGCTTTATTGACTATGCCAAAGTCTTTGACTGTGTGGATCATAATAAACTTTGGAAAATTCTGAGAGAGATGGGAATACGAGACCACCTGACTTGCCTCTTGAGAAACCTATATGCAGGCCAGGAAGCAACAGTTAGAACTGGACATGGAACAACAAACTGGTTCCAAATAGGACAAGGAGTACGTCAAGGCTGTATATTGTCACCCTGCTTATTTAACTTCTATGCAGAGTACATCATGAGAAACGCTAGACTGGAAGAAACACAAGCTGGAATCAAGATTGCCAGGAGAAATATCAATAACCTCAGATATGCAGATGACACTACCCTTATGGCAGAAAGTGAAGAGGAGCTAAAAAGCCTCTTAATGAAAGTGAAAGGGGAGAGTGAAAGAGTTGGCTCAAAGCTCAACATTCAGAAAACGAAGATCATGGTATCCCTTGGACTGCAAGGAGATCCAACCAGTGCATTCTGAAGGAGATCAGCCCTGGGATTTCTCTGGAAGGAATGATGCTAAAGCTGAAACTCCAGTACTTTGGCCACCTCATGCGAAGAGTTGACTCATTGGAAAAGACTGTGATGTTGGGAGGGATTGGGGGCAGGAGAAGGGGACGACAGAGGATGAGATGGCTGCGTGGCATCACTGACTCGATGGACGTGAGTCTGAGATAACTTCGGGAGTGGACAGGGAGGCCTGGCGTGCTGCGATTCATGGGGTCGCAAAGAGTCGGACATGACTGAGCGACTGAACTGAACTGAAGTATACTGCTAAACTGAGAGAACTTAAAAACATTTGACTCTTCAGAGTTTCTTTCCAAATACAAATTCTTATGAAAAGCTGAACAAGTGTTGAGAAGACATGAGAGAGACGGTGGTGGTGTTGGGCCAGAGTCCCTTGAAGCCCTGAATCAGTAGGTTACATACCATTTCATGCCTCGGCTTAAACAGGAAAGTAAACCAGGAAAAACAGAAACTCTGAAACTGCATCTCTGCAGCTGACTTTTTATATAATTTTAGGGAACTTAGTAGTTTTGCAACTGAATTTTCCCCACCAACTTCTGCAGCTCGTAAGAAGCTCTCCCCTTACTCTGGCTAATTAACACAGGCAACACCTCAGAATCTTCTAGAACTTTGAGAGAGGATAAAGAAAGAAGAAGGTGCTAATTGGGCGACCAAAAGAAAATGCTCTTTGGGATATATAGCTCTTTATTTTGGGTAGTTTCCTCAAACCCATTCACTGATTTTTTTTTTTAATCAGTCATTTCTCCTACAAACCAAATCAACGAATCTATATAACATCACTTTGCAAGCCCAATGGGTCTGGATTTTTAGTTGCTAAATTTTGTGTGTTGGAAGTGCGCTCGGTGGCCCCGCGGATCTGTCTCTTGCTTCAACAGTGCTTGGACGGAACAGACCCAGGGACGCCCCTTGCTCCAGCCTCTGACCACCCTCCAACCTTTTTTCCAGTCGCAACCTCCAGAGTCAGCCACTCAGCTGTCCGTGATCACCGGGACCAGCCACCATTTTTTAACTCCTTATTTCCGACCAATCATGAGCTCCCAGATTCGTCAGAATTATTCTACCGAGGTGGAGGCCACTGTCAACCGCCTGGTTAACATGCAACTGCGGGCCTCCTACACCTACCTCTCTCTGGGTTTCTATTTCGACCGTGACGATGTGGCCCTGGAGGGTGTGGGTCACTTTTTTCACGAATTGGCCAAGGAGAAGCTCGAGGGTGTGGAGCGTCTCTTGAAACTGCAAAACCAGCGTGGCGGCCGCGCCCTCTTCCTGGACGTGCAGAAGCCATCTCAAGATGAGTGGCATAAAACCCAGGACGCTATGGAAGCCGCTCTTCTCCTAGAGAAGAACCTGAATCAAGCCCTGTTGGATCTGCATGGCCTGGCTTCTGCCCGCGGAGACCCCCATATCTGTGACTTCTTGGAGAACCACTTCCTAGATGAGGAAGTGAAACTCATCAAGAAGATGGGTGACCACCTGACCAACCTCCGCAGGCTGGCTGGTCCCCAGGCTGGGTTGGGAGAGTATCTCTTCGAAAGGCTTACCCTCAAGCACGACTAGGAGCTTCTGGAGACCAGTGACCATTGAAGAACCCACCTAACATCAGGGCTGCCTGAAGCCCCTCTCTGCAGCCACTAGGCAGCTTTTTAACACCCTGGAGCCCTCTCTCAAGCCTTGGACCAAATGGAAACAATAAAGCTTTTTGCAGCATAAAAAAAATAAATAAATAAATAAATTTTGTATGTTTGCTTTCAGAATTAAAAAAAAAACTGGGCTGAAAACTATTTATAAAGACTCGGGATGCACATTTTATATAAATAAAATCTATGCATAAAGGTTGCATTAAAAAGGAAGAAGCTTGCTTCCTGTGCACATCCTTAAGAAAGGAAATTACTTCATGGTCACCTGTCAAGAATGGGTGTTTGAAATTTCTAATCTGAAAACTCAACTTCAAACTATCATAGTACAAAGTATTTACAACCTGGAAATCATAATTTAGCATCAGAAATGAGTTTCATACTCTAAAACTCTTCAAAATCATATGCCTCAAATATCATCACACAATTTAATAGGAAATTCTATCGACATTCCTTTCTGCATGTGTAGTGGCTCTCAGGTCACAATTAAGATCTCTCAATTGTCAGGCTCTTGTTTCTTGAATGGCCGAGCAGGGTAACATCAGGTCAGTAAGAAAAAAGGAACCTGCAACTGTGGGAGAAAGAAACCAAGCGGGTGTTTCTTTTCTGGCAGAATGTCAGCAATCAGAAGCATCAAGAAACCAGCAAGTGTCAAAGCACGTGGAAACTGGCAAGTGTCAAAGCGTGTGGAAACCAGCAAATGTCAAAGCGTGTGCACGCTTCACAGTGTGACAAAAATAGATGTTACCAAAGGAAAGTTGCTTTTAAAAAGAGATGACTCCCCACTGCCTAACCTCACTAATACACACGAAAGTGTGTTTTTAAAAAGGCTGCCACAGAACATTTCTAATCGTTCCCATGTTGTGGAACTAGTCACACCAAAAACATCTTTCTGTTGTGTTAAACCACTGCACTTCAGTGAATTTCTCTTCCTGAACATCTATGAATATCCAACTCCCCCAAATGAGACAGTCCAAAGCCCAGATGACTTGTCACAGGCTATCTATCCACAAGGTCCAAAGCCTCAGAATCTCCCCCAATTGAGTATCACTGCAATTCTTGCACTGTTCGGACCGTGCGAGCCTGCACACTCGGAGTTGCTTTGGGCAGTGAAAATTCTGCTGCAGCAAATCTGGATGAAAGAAGGCTGATGGTTTAAAGCAATCAATGGATTACTCATCAAAGCTGCCCATCTGGCTAGATGGGAGAGGGATAAGATTGCCCAGGATCTTTTCTTTTTTTCCCCTTAATCTTTAAATTGCTCTTTTGCAGAGCGATAGTTCACATCCTAGTTAGGCACGGATCTCTCTCTTCTTGGTTAGTATGACTGACCAACTCACAGAGCCATGTCAGTGGCTCACTACTGGTGAGGCCCAGTTCGTTTTTATCTCCTCTGTGGCCAGAGGCTGCACCCTGAACTACATACAGCTAGTCACTGTGGAAAAAGTGGGTGTGGTTAGAATTTCAGTAGTAGTGCACACGTGCTTAGTTGTGTCTGACTCTTTGTGACTCTTCGGGTTGTAGCCTGCCAGGCTACTCTGTCTGTGGAGTTTTCCTGGCAACAATACTGGAGTGGGTTGCCATTTCCTCTTCTGGAGGATCTTCCTGACCCAGGGGTTGAACCTGTGTCTCCTGCACCATAGAAAGATTTTTTTTTCTACCTCTGAGCCACCAGGGAAGCCCTTAGAATCTTAAGAGTAGGAATAATTTCTAGCAATTGTCTACTTCTGTCCTTTCACAGATGAGAGACCCAGTCAACTTTTGCCTGAGACTGTGTGATTCAGTAGGTCACATCAGAACCAGGGTTAGAATCTAGTCTTTGTAAATGCAACCCAGTGCAAACGGCCTATCTGGCTCTTTCCAGAAGTCCTGGAGGAAGTTAGTTTTTACAGTTTTCTTCACACTTGAGACCAAAGAGAGTGACACTGAAACTCCCACCACACAGTGACAAGGTCTTAGGAACAGAGCTAGGAGCAAAAGCAAGCAAATGTCATCTATCAAAATTAGAGCTTCCCTGGTGGCTCAGCTGGTAAAGAACCCACCTGCAATGCAGGAGACCTGGGTTTGATCCCTGGGCTGGGAAGATCCCCTGGAGAAGGGAAAGGCTACCCACTCCAGTATTCTGGCCTGGAGAATCCCAGGGACTGTAGAGTCTATGGGGTTGCAAAGAGTCGGACACAATTGAGCAACTTTCACTTTCACTTTCCCCTGGTGCTCTAAATGGCTAAGACTCCATGCTCACAATGCAGAGGGCCCAGGTTTGATACCTGGTCAGGGAACTAGATCCCACATGCTACAACCAAGACCCAGGGCAAACAAATAAATAAATTTATATATATTAAGAGTCTAGCTAACTTTCTTTCTCCTTCATTTTTTTTGGTGTTCTACCATAATGGTTGGTTTAGATAGTCATTCATTTATTCTTTCAACAAAATATCTACTGATTTCCCTAAGACCATAAAAGACTGAGTAGATTATTCGGCACAAATTCCCCACTATGAATGGAATGACACAGGACAGAGACTTCTGTGAGGAAAGACGACTGGGTCATCTTCACAAACTAAGTAAATTGTTATTTACTGAGCATCGCTTAGAAGTTGAAAACTAAAACAAGGACCTACTGTATAGCACAGATATCCCGTATCTTGTAATACTCTATAATGGAAAAGTCTTTGAAAGAGTAGATACTTATAACTGAATCACTGCTGTATACCTGCAACACTGTAAATCAACTATGCTCCAATTAAAAAGTTGAAAACTAGTTAAGAAGCCATTGGTAATGTTCTATTTGTAGTTAACTGGTAATGATCACACAAGTGTATTCATATTTACTTGGTGAAAGATTCATTGAGTTGTACACTCACAGTTTGAGCACGTTTCTGTATGTAATTACACTTGTGGTATAGTTGATCTAGCGGGCTTCCCTAGTGGTTCAGACAGTAAAGAATCTGCCTGCAATGTAGGAGACCTGGGTTCAATCCCTGGGTCAGGAAGATCCCCTGGAGAGGGGAATGGCAACCTACTCCAGTATTCTTGCCTGGAGAATTCCATGGAAAGAGGAGCCTGGCGGGCTACAATCCATGGGATCTCAAAAGAGTTGGACACAACTGAGCACCTAAAATGTTCATAGTTGATCTACAATATTATGTACATTTCAGGTGTAAAACATAGTGATTCAAAAATTTTAAAGGTTATACTCTGTTCATGGTTACTAAAAAATCTTGGCTAAATTCATTATGTTTTGTAGTATAACCTCTCAATCCCCTACCCTATCTTGCCCTTCCCTACCCTCTTCCCACTGGTAACCCCTAGTTTGTTCTCTGTATCTGTGAGTCTGCTGCATTTTGTAATATTCATTCGTTTTTTAGATCCACATTGGGTAACATCACACAGTATTTGTCTTTCTCTACCCGACTCATTTCACTATACCTAACACTCATCCTCTAGGCCCAGAGGGTCAGGGGCAACTCCTCAGAGGCGACCAGGCCCATCTTTGCAGACCTGCTTCCTATTGCACCCCGAGCACATGGGCCTCCATCCATCCCAGATCAAGTTTCTTCTTGTTCCTGTGGAGTGGGAGGTGCCGCTTCCTCAGCCTGACTCCCATCTTCTCTTATCTTCAGAGAGAGCCCTCTTCTGCGTTCATGACTCAGCTGAGCAGGCTCTCCACGGTCTCTCTGCTCCCAGGCTTTGTGTACAACACGTGTGCATGCCAAGGCGTTATAGTCGTGCCCGACTCTTTGCTACCCTATGGACTATAGCCCACCAGGCTCCTCTGTCCATGGATTTCCCAGACAAGAATACTGGAGCGGGTTGTCATTTCCGTCTCCAGGGATCTTCCTGACTCAGGGATGGAACCCGCATCTCCTACTGTATGCCTCTGTGTGCTGTATGCCTCATTGCAGTTCTTATGACACTGTGGCTGCCAGATCCCCTCTAAAGTCGAGAGGCCTGGGTCACCCATCATACGAGGATCCTTAGATGCTGCATATGAAGCCATACTAAGAATAAAAATAATGTGGTATAATTTGAATGCTAACATAATACTAGCATATGGGTACATGTGTGCGCACACACTCACTAATTCCTAGATGCAGATGGGACTCACTGATACCTGGAACTAATGACTCGTAAGAATGAATGAATCAGTTTACCTAATCACGTGGAACAAACAGAATAATGCCTCCCTTGATACATGGCCAGAATATAGGCCACACAGAAGGAACATGAAGGCCTGTCTCTGATTCTTTGGTATCCTTGGCATTTCTGCTAAGAGGCCAGTGAACTGGAACATTTTTATTTATCAAAGAAATAAAAGCGAGGTTGCTACAAGACCTCATTTTACAGGAGCAACACACATAAGAGGTTTGCCTCAGCTGTTCCTCAGAGATGTCTTGAGGGCTACTGGTTGTTTGCTCCCACTCACAGGCCCTGGTTCTGAGAGGCACGGGGTCCGAGGAATAGAGAAATGGACAAGATGTCAGGCAATTCTGGCACTTTTCCTGGTTTGCTGCTAGCTGACCTTTCCTTTAATGAGTTTCTTTGGAATACGGGCATACAGTTATGTCAGTTCTATCCTTTCATAATAGAAAGCAGCTCACGTTTTAACTTTCTTGAATATAAAAGTCACATGAACACATTACATAAAAATGGGACAGTGTAGATATGAATAAAAATGGAAAATGACCCAAGAGATGGAGATGGAGAGATGGTGAGCTTATGAGTTAGAATTCCCACAGGATAAAAGTATCTGACTTGAATCACTTCTAGGCAAATTCTTTAGGAAAAAAAAATCATTTCTATGAAAAATGCAACATGATAGCTTTTGGAGCTAATTAAAATTCACTTGAGTCTGAAAATCTGTAACAGTTTCATTCACACTACTGAAGAAATTCTATTCTTTCAAATGGGCTTAACAATAAAAAAATATTTTGAACGATTGTTTTTCTTTCCGTCCTTTCTCATTTTAAAACTACATCCAAATACATTTCAAAGTGAAGTAAATAGAGTGTAAATAGAGAATACAGAATAAAAGACTATTTCATTCTGGAGCCAGGCAACAAAATGTCATAACCTTTGCCCTCAGAGTTTGATTTTCAGTAAAATTTCTTTACAGAGTTTTCTAGCAACCAACTGTTTTGAGCATTAAATGTGGGAAAATTTTACTTGAGGGCAACACTGCTTTCTAGGATATGGTCCAAGACATTTAACATGGATGTTGAATAGAGCCTTTTAGAGTAAAGTTTCACTGACCGTGACTTCATCTGTAACAAAGTCTTCCAAGGCCCAGGGCTACATCACATGTTTACATGCCCACTTCTGTGGTAACAGAAGACCCTCAATGCATTTTTTAAAAAATAGAAGTGTTTTATTTTTTTGCCTCTGAACTTTTTATTTTGTACCAGGGTATAGCTGATTAACAATGTTGTGACAGTTTCAGGTGAACAGCGAAGGGACTCAACTCAGCCATACCTGTACATGTATCCATTCTCCCCCAAGCCCCTCTCCCACCCAAGCTGCCACATAACAGACCCTCAATGCATTTTTGATGAATTGAATTTAATTGAACATGCCTTCTATCCTTTAATGAATAAAGGACTGGAAGATTCCAAGCTGTATTTCAAGGCAACATTTTTAATGCCTAAACAGTGTTTCTTTACATATTTTGTTATTTTTCATAGTCTCAGGGCAGGAAGAAACATACTAAGTGACAAAGTGTCTGGTTTTTTTCTCTAAGGACTGCCAGCATAGCCAGGGCTGGAAGGAGCTGGGAAGGGCTGAGTGCTAGAAATTTCCATGTGCAACTGTACTCCTTCACTGGATCTGAGACCTATTTCCACTCGGGCCCTAGTAACCGAGGTGGGGTGTGGAGGCGAGAGATGAACATTAGGAATTAACCTCTCTTCCAAATAGCCCCTTTGATTCCTTCTACCTCAAGGAAAACAGATCTCTGGCTGGACTGAGAATTCAGGAAAGAGGACGGCTGTTGGAAACATCAACTCCCACCCTGGGAAGATCAGTCTCAAAAAGGGTGCCTAAACTTCCCGAGCCTTGGTCACCTCGTATGTTAAGTGGGGATGAGAACATTTGCCTCAGGGACGTCCATGGTGGTCCAGTGGCTAAGACTCTGAGCTCCCAGTTCAAGGGGCCCAGGTTCAATCCTTGATCAGGGAACTAGATCCCACATGTTGCAACTAAGACCCAGCGCAACCAGCTAAATTAATTAATTAAATAAATAAATATTAAATGAAAGATTATCTACCTGGAAGATTAGAGAGATACTGCAGAACTTTTAAATAAGTAGCTGGGATGCACATTCTTTTTATTATAAAAATACCCATTATCTGTGATCGCACTATTTACCCTTTGGGCTATGGTCTCTTCAAGGACAGGGACTGTGCGGGGCTTATGTTTTCGCAAACTGACAGGATCTAACAAAATCACTGATGTACAGACTTTCAGTGAATGTTAGTCGAATGGATGAATTTTAAAATATCGTGTATCTTTCTTCTTAATTTTGACAGCTTTGTGTAGGGGTAGAATGTCCCTTTCCTCCAATGCTTAACTGTGTTAATCACTTAGTCATGTCCAACTCTTTGTGACGCCATAGACTGTAGTCTACCAGAAATCCATGGAATTCTCCAGGCAAGAATACTGGAGTGGGTAGCTATTCCCTTCTCCAGGGGATTTTCCAGACCCAGGGATTGAACCTGGGTCTCCTGCACTGTAGGTGGATTCTTTACCATCTGAGCTACCAGGGAAGTCCCAGAATCTTTATTTACTTTTGCACCTGTGCAGCACGTGGGATCTTAGTTCCCTGACCAGGGACCAAACCCACGGCCCAGCACTGGGAGTGTGCCGTCAAGATTAATATGCTATTCCTGGCACGAAATTTAGATTTCAAAGATTCTTGTTCCATATTTACCCTTGATACTGAAAAGTGACATTTGTTTCATCTCACCTCCTACAGAAAGTCCACAAAACCCTTAGCACCTCAGTGAAATTAGGTAGGGGGCTAGTTGAGCAGTACAAGGACCCTTCTCAGTGCCGTGGCCAGACTCTGTCAACAACGCTGTGTTCTCATGCAGATTTAGTCCAATAAAATGGACACAAAACAAACCTGTCCAATGAGCTGAACAATGGCAGAAGATGGCATATCAGCAAATTAAGGACCATCACTAGCTTGACAACTCACGTGTCTTTTAAGGACTAGGGGGAGAATGCAGCTTTGGTTGAGGAAACGGCATAAAGCCAGAAAGCCTAAGATTTCATTCTGGTTTTACCAATCATAAGCTGGGTGACCACGAGCAAGTCATCTAAAACTCATAGCTTTTTCTTTTTATCTCGTTATATATGTCATAGCTGTGGAAGATGAAGATCATGTATGTTAAACTGTAATGTACAGTCACAGCCAATCCCATAATTGATGTTAATTCAGTGAGAATCAACTAAAATCCTAAAATTTCTGGTTGTCAGTGTGAGAGCAAGCCTTTTTCTCCCCTCAGAAATATGTTTATAGATCTATCTGGCTTCAATAAATCAAATATTCAAAAATGCAAGTCTACAAAATTCAAGCCCACTTCTTTTACTGCCAAAGGATACTTGACCATATGAATCACTACTGGATTCCATTAAATAAAAACTGAACTTGAGGCAATTAAAATTCAACACAATTTACAAAAATGGTTATCACATGTGACTTTTTAGGTTTAAAAAAACTAAATCGGGAACAATGGGCTTCATTTTACAGGTAAGGAGACAGATGGCCAGAGAGTTCAGTAGCTTTTTCAGTCTTGCTTAGGCACTTTCCACCCGTGCATTTATTTACTGAATCTCAAACGATTAAAATACACTAACTTCAAAAATAAAGACAGTGATACTTATAACTTTTTTTTTTTAAACTGACTCTTTGGAAGCTTAATTTGTATATGCCAATTTTGAGCATATAAGTCAATGAGTTTTGACAAATGTATACAGCTATGCTCCCATCACCACAAACACAATTGAGAATCACCCCCAGAGCTCACTGTGCCTTGTGTTTCTTCTCCTCTCTACCTTCAGCCTTTGGCAAATGTTGTTCCGCTTATTGTTATGATAGTTTGGGTGTTTGGGGTTTTTTGTTTTAGAATTTCACTGAAACGGAATCACAATGTGTAGCTTTTCTAGTCTGGCTCTTTTACTTGGCATAATGCACTGAGATTCATCCATGTTGCCATGGATTGCTCTTTGCACGTTGTTCATTCTTTTTTATTGCTGAATAGTATCCCGTTCGCGGATGTACCACCACGTGTCCCTTCTGTGGTTCATGGACACTTGAATTATTTCTAGTTTGAGTTATTATAAATAAAGTTGCCATTAATATTTGTATACAAGTCTCTGTGTAAAACATGTTTTAATTCCACTTGGAAAAGTTCTTGGGAGCAGAACTGTTGTGTCACATGGCAAGTGCATATTTAACTTTCTAAGAAACTACCAAAGAGTTTTAAAAAGTGGTTAAACCTTTCTACATTCTGACCAGCAGTTTGAGGGTTTCAATTTCTTGACATCATCTTCTGACTCTTTGATTATACCTACCCTAGTGGATGAGAAGTCCTATCTCACTGGGGTTTTGATGTGCATTTCTTTGATGGTTAATGATGTTGGGAATTTTCTGGTGTTCTCATTTGTGACTCAATATATCTCTTTTGGTGGATGGCCTGTTCAAATCTTTTGCTTATTTTTATTTTTTTTAATTTTTTTTTTTTTTTTGGCTGCACTGGGTCTTTGTTGCAGACTGCAGACTTAGTTGCCCTGACATGTGAGATTTTGGTTCCACGACCAGGGACTGAACCCATGTCGCCTGCAATGGAAGGTGGATTCTTAACCACTGGACCACCAGGGAAGTCTCTCTTTTGCTTATTTTTAAAAGTTGGGTGTGTGTCCTCCTATTAATGAGTTGTGGGGCTTCCCAAGTGGTGCTGGTGGTAAAGAACCCACCTGCCAATGCAAGAGACATAAGAGACGTGGGTTTGATCCCTGGGTCAGGAAGATCTCCTGGAGCAGGAAATGGCAACCCACTTCAGTATTCTTGCCTGGAGAATCCCATGGACAGAGGAGCCTGGTGGGCTACAGTTCCGGGTTCCACAGAGTCAGACACAACTGAAACAATTTAGCAACCACACACAGGCATTAATAAATTGTAACAATTCCTCATATGTTTGCATGCAAGACCTTTATCAGATACATTTTGCAAATATTTTCCTCCAATTGGTGCCTAAGCACCAAACCTTAGAGTCAGCCTTGACACCTCTCTTTCTCTTTCCTTTCATAATCCGGCCCTCCTTCCTCTGTTTTAACATGTATCCAGAATCTGACACTTCTTATCACCTCCACTGCTTCCACTCTGCTCCACCATCTCTCACTGGGATTACTGCAGTTCCTCTTGCCCCTTTCATTCTATTCCAAACATAGCATCCTGAGTGATCCCTTTATACCAAAAGTCAGATCCTGTCATTTTTCCACTTGAAACCTTCCAAAGTCTTCCCTTTACTAAGCCAAAACTCCAGTTATAAAAACAGACAAAATGTTTACATTTTCATTTCAGAAAATATTTCCCATTTACATTTTTTTAAAGTAGACTTGGCAATACAATATAATAAAATCTTTTCACTAAACCAAATACGAAAGATTTCAAGCATGGCCTCTTGGATGGTTCTAACACTGTTTGCCATTGAAATTTCAGCCACTTTATAGTAAACACTACCTTTTCTAGGGCTGCCCAGCTTCGAAGGCAGAGTCACCCAGTGGAGGAACTGTATGCTAAGCTCATGTTCATGCTCAGTCACATCCAACTCTCTGCAACCCTTTGGACTGTAGCTCTCCAGGCTCCCCTGTCCACGGGATTCGCCAGGCAAGAATACTGGAGTGGGTTGCCGGGCCCTCCTCCAGGGGATCTTCTTGACCCAGGGATCAAACCCACATCTCCTGTGCCTCCTGCACTGGAGGCAAATTCTTTACCTGCTGAGCCATGGGGGAAGCCCTCATGTCAAAAAAATACCTTGTAACTGGCTTTCTCTTGTTAGTTCAAAGTTAGGTTAGCAACGAGGGGCGAGCGTCATGTTATCAGACAAGGACATCAAGCAATCTTTGTTGTTGTTCAGTCACTCAGTTGTGTCCAGCTCTTTAAGACTCCATGTACAGAAGCACGCCAGGCTTCCCTGTCCTTCATTCACCATCTGCCTGAGTTTGCTCAACTCAGGTCCACTGAGTCGGTGATGTCATCCAACCATCTCGTCCTCTGTTGTCCCCTTCTCCTTCTGCCTTCAATCTTTCCCAGCATCAGGGTGTTTTCCAATGAGTCGGCTCTTCACATGAGGTGGCCAAAGTATTGGAGCTTCAGCTTCAGCATCAGTCTTGATGTTCCTTTAAGCTTGACCCATTAAGTAACTTCATGTGTACGGTAAGTTTATGAGATGCTTAAAGAAAATTTTAATTATAATAAACATGTATCATTTCTGCCAGAAATGACCCTTTCGAGTTAACCTAAATGATTTCTAATGCTCCATTAGAATGTATTTTCATTCAGATTACAGTCAGATGCTAATAAGGTCACTCAGGCAATGATTTTAAAGCAAGTTTTAGAATTATTATAGGGCTTCCCTGATGGTTCAGTGGGTAAAGAATCCACCTGCAATGCAGGAGACACGGGTTTGATTCCCGGATCGGGAAGCTCCCCTGGAGAAGGAAATGGCAACTCACTCCAGTATTCTTGCTGGAAAAATCCCATAGACAGGGGTGCCTGGCAGGCTACAGTCCATGGGGTCACAAGAGAGTCAGACACGACTGAGTGCGCACAATAAAAACATAAGGGTTAGCAGACAAAGCAGCTGTGCATTCAGGATGCACACAAAAAAATCTTTGAGTCACACGTGAAGAAACAGGATTTCCATGGTTATTATTAAAGGGAGTTAGAAGATTTTAAACTTAAGGAACTAATGACATTTTATTTGCCCTCTGGGGAAATTACTTGACTTCTGGGAATATCTGTTTGAATTTTTCTGTTGATAAATTAAATGACCACGAACTGTAATACAAAAACAAATCCAAAACCAACACTGTCTTGTGAACCTCTTGGCTCAACTATTTCAATGCCATAAAGTTTCAGAGTCAAAGTCAGTTAGGAAAAACAAATCGAAGAGCCTGGACTCAAAATTACATATTTAAATAAGAAAATGAAGTCAGTAATAGCTACAAGTAAACATTGTTTTAGGACACAGAACCCATTTGCTAAATTTCTAAATATTTTACTCAAGTGTGAGGAATGTGACACTTTCTACTATAAAGATGCCAGTTTGGTCTGAGTTACTGTAAAAATAAAAAGAAAGTCATAACATGCTTTCACAAAATTATTTCCTCGGTTTTGTGATCTGCTTTCTGTGTTGTGAACCAGCGAGAAGAGAACCAACACCCATGAGTACATATTGTGAAAATACATAAGGGAGAATGGAAACCAGAGAATGAAGCTGAGTTTATGGCCACTGAGTGCCTCACAGAAATGTACTTCTTGGCCTGGCAACATCCTTAGGCAGCAAGGTGTTCTCTCCTGCTCAAAGTTTCTGCCCTCAGCATCCCGGGGGTGCGGTATTATCTTAACCTCAACACAGGCTATGATCTGGTTTAAAGAGTAAAGTTTAAGAGAAGTCAGTGAAATTTGTTTTGGAAGATATCAAGAAAATATGGCCTTGAGCCCTGCTCTGCTTCGTACAAGATCTAGGCTATGAGAAATGCCTTTCAAAGAATTTTATTGAAACTGCAGGCACAGCCAACTAGGTTCATGTCAAGAAACGCTTCATTTTTTTCCACATTAAAGCAAAGGGCCTCGACCTCAGACCTAACTAGGATATAATAACAATAATGATAATAAAATCATGGTTGCTATTTATTGATCATCAATTTGCATGAATCTGTACTCTAGGGGTGTTCTATGGGCCATCTAAGTTACTGCTCATAAAATCTTCCCATAAGATAGGCATGAACAGCCTTTTTTAATAGATGAGAACACTCAGATTCAGAAAGATTTAGTAGCTTGGTACCAAAAATTAGTATGGAATATTGGAATTTGCATCAGATGCATCTTTATTCTAAAGTTTATGCTTATCGCTTCCATTTTCTTCTCTTTATATTCTTTTTTATTACGCTTGCCTTTTCAAAGACCTCTGACGTTTGGACAGGGGAATCAGTCTTCTAGCTTCCAAATGAATAAGAGCTTGAGGGAATTTACTACTCAAATGGTGTTTTACCAGAGCCTCTTATTTTCTTCTTAATGACTGTCCAAATTTGACTTCTGTTTCCTTACAGGCAATCTTAGAACTGTACACGCCTCCTAGACAAGGAGTCACTTTCCATGCTGCAGCCCACTTCCAATGACTGGCTGTCTAGGTTAGGTGCTATTGCTGACAGCATCATTTGCTGAACCTGTCCTCTCTTTGTTCCTAAAGACACCCGGCTCTTGTCAAGGCCACTGACAAGTTTCACCTTGCTAAAGCTAGAGGTCAAGTTTCAATCTTCTCACTTGATCCATCAGCTGAATTTTTGATCAGCCCCACCTTTACTCGGCTTCCAGGACATGATTCTTTTTGGCTGCTTCTCCTTTGACTCCTGTGCTAGTCTCTTCTTGTCCTCCTAGTTTCTAAATAATACGATGCCCTGGGGCTCAGTCCTTGGATCTCTTCTCTACCTACTCCCTGGGTGACCTCATCCTTTATTATGGCTTCAGATCCCTTCCATACATTGACCTCTTCATCCTCAACCTTCTCTCTGAATTCTAGACTGGCACATCCAGCTGCTGCTCATTTTAGATGTATAAGAGGAAAAACAGCTCGAAATCAAACTTCTGGTTTCCTTTCCAAACCTCCTCTTTACATATTCTTCCTCATTTGAGGCAAATGGCAGTTCAGTTCTTACTGTTGCACAGGCCCAAAACTTGGGAGTCACTCTTGAAACACAATGTCAAATCCATTGACAGTAAATCCAGTGCTTTGGCTTTACTTTAAGACACATACAGAATCCAAACACTTCTCACCGTGTTTCCTGCTCAGGAAACATGGTTCAGCCTGGTTCAGCCTATTGTTATCTCTCAGATGACCACAATGGCCTTCCAAACGTCTCCCTGCTTCAATCTTTACCCCATTCATTCTGTTCTCAACATAAAGGACTTATCCTTTAAAATAGAAGTAAGATCGTGTCACTCTGCTCAAAACCCAGTGAAGCCAAAGCTTACTTCCCTTATCCACATCGTGTGCTCTCTGGTTTCCTTCTAGTCTTTGCTTCACATCCCCCCCCAAAGCCCATCAGAATCCATCTTCTCTAACCACTTCTCCCTTGACCCTCCTCAACTCACCCTACCTCTCTGACCCAGCTTTATTTGTCCCTGCAGTATCTCTCACTATTTGAAATATTTAACATATTTTTTGTTTTGAAGTTTTCTGTCTGTTGAACCTAGAAGGTAAGCTGGAGACTGGCAAGGACTTTGTTTTGTTCACTCCTGTCTCCCTAGTACCTAGAACAGGGCTTGACCCATAGAATCATTATTTGTTGAATGACTAGCCTATGGAAATTTTGTGCTCAAAGGACCCCCCTTTGGCATCAACACCTACTTCCTGACAAGGCGGTCTCCACCTAATCTGTAGTCCTTCCCTCTTATGGCCCGATTGACACACCTTCCTGTCTTGCCATTGTTAAGTATTTCCATGCCTACAATTCAATAACAGTTACAAAGTTACAAGTGATCTAAAGAACTAAACAACAGAGGCATAATTAACACCTTCCTCAGTGACTCCGGCTCAGAAAGTAGGAGAATAAAAGAAAAGTCCTATTTTCATCTTTAAGAACTTATCTTCATGGGAGGGGCATCATAAGAGTAGGGGATTAAGAGGCACAAACTACTAGGTATAAAATAAGCTACAAGGATATATTGTACGATATGAGGAGGACAGCCAGTACTGTACAATAGCTATAAATGGAGTATAACTTTAACAATCGTGAAATCACTGAATTGCACACATGTAACATACAACACTGCACAGCAACTGTGTTGTTGTTCTTCAGTCACCAAGTCGTGTCCTGCTCTTTGCAACCCCAGGGACTGTAGCCCGCTAGGCTCCTCTGTTCATGGGGTTCTCCAGGCAAGAATATTGGAGTGGATTGCCATTTCCTCCTCCAGGGGATCTTCCCAACCCAGGGATCGAACCCGTGTCTCCTGCACTGGCAGGCATTGGCAGGCAGATTCTTTACCTGCTGAGCTATCAGGGAAGCCCACAGCAACTATGCTTTAATGTGAAAAGTTCTTAAATTATCTTCATAGGAGGAAGGAAGCTAAAATGGTACATTTTCGCTTCTCAGATTTCTGAAAACACAGGCCAAGATGAACTTCAGACGTGTGCCCTTACCAGAATTCTAACTGGGGCAGATTCTGGAAGCCATTTCTCCCAGCTGCCTTTCCTAATTAGAAGAGACTTTACAACCAAAACAACACGCAGAGGTTAGCAGGGCACTGAGCCCATGCCCGCACTTCTGCAGGGGCCCATGAGAGAGGAAAGAGGAATTCCTGGCTTCCGCGCGTCACATGCCTGCCCATGCTTCCCACTGCTGCATTAGATTAGTGTCTGTAGCCAGAGCGCTGCTGCTGACTCATCGCGACTACTGCTCTACAGTGACTCCCGAGTCCCTTCCGGAGGCGCTTCTGACCAGTCACTTCTGTCTCTGGCGTGAGTTTCGGGGCCCTTGACGTATTGCTGTGCCCTTTCCCCCCTGGAGAGTCATCCTGTTTTCATGGAAGACTCCCATTTGTCAATGTCTGTTCGAATTCCATGTCTATTCTCCAGGAGAAAATAGGGCTAGGCAAACAAAAAAAACAAGTATTTTCAAAACCAGCCTCTAGAAGAATGCCAAATTAACAAAAACAGAGTGAAATCATTCTTGTCCTTTAAAGCTATGGATCTCAAGCATTTTAATATGTCAAAATTATATTAATATACATTGAAATTACCTAGTTGGAGTATTGTGCTTAGTAACAGCAAACTCATGCCATAAAAGTAACCCATATTATAATCCAAAATTGAAACCAAAACATTAAACTCAAACCATGTTATAGCACAATGACCATCATAAAGGATTTTTAAAGAGACTAATTTCCCCCCAAATATTTTCCCCAAGTCATTTTATTATATCCAACTATTTTTTCCCATCTAAATCCAAATTATTCCTTGGTAACTTCCCTAGCATATAAAGCCCATGTGGTTTATAAAATACCTATGGAATATATAATTTCTTAAAGGCTTTATGGTCTTGATGCTAGGTTTTATATTCTACATCAGTTACAAAATGTTGATTAAATAATATCACTTGAAAATAAGGACAAGGATTTTTGCTGCCAGCAATTATTTTTGTGCCAAAAAATTAGAAATTGTCTGAACATAATTAATAAAATACCACATTGCATACTTTTGGGAAAAGGTCAGGTCCAAATGGATTTAAATGATTTTCAGCGTACTTACACATACTATTAACACATAAGTGTGCTGAAATGCAGTACACTTGAATTTCATGGGTCCAGCATGCATGTGAAGGCTACACGGGGTGACACGGGAGCATGAAGCACAACTGGAAGCCTGGGGCATGTGCTGCCATCAAAACTCCAGGACACACACGTTGTGTAGGCCAGGCCCTGCCTCATCGGCAGCTGCCTTAATAGCTCAGTCACTTGATCCCCACTCCCACTTCATCGCATCGGCCTCATTGCATCTCTAGGAACAACTCCAGCATCAGATGGGACTGGAACTCTTTGGAACTGTTGGGCAGGCAATCAGATCCTAATACCCCAAGACTCAGTGGTACATTTTTCCTGCTGGCTTTGGCAATAGGCCTCGTTCTCAAGATCAGGACCCACTGTACTCTGCAGTTGTGTCTCGTTGTTTCCTTGCCCAAGTCTCCTCCTAGAAACCTGCCCAGCATTCATGAAGAACTGGGGTGCTCCCTTCTTCTGCCTGTCTACCTCTTAAACACTGGGGTCCTTTGTCCCCTCCACAGCTCCAAGACGCAGCTGTGGTTCTATGGTTAAAAATTCTAGTTTGGTGGACTTGTGGACACAGAGTGGGTGGAAGAGTTGAGAATAGCACTGACACATACACACTGCCATGTGTAAAACAGACAGCTGCGGACAAGGCAATGGCACCCCACTCCAGTACTCTTGCCTGGCAAATCCCATGGATGGAGGAGCCTGGAAGGCTGCAGTCCATGGGGTCACTAAGGGTCAGACATGACTGAGCGACTTCACTTTCACTTTTCACTTTCATGCATTGGAGAAGGAAATGGCAACCCACTCCAGTGTTCTTGTCTGGAGAATCCCAGGGACAGGGGAGCCTGGTGGGCTGGTGTCTATGGGGTTGCACAGAGTCGGACATGACTCAAGCGACTTAGCAGCAGCAGCTGGATGACACAGAGAGCTCAGTTGGATGCTCTGTGATGATGGGGTGCAGAGAGTGGGTAGCAGGAAGCCTTAAGAGGCAGAAGATATAGGTTATACTTACAGCTGATTCACGTTGTTGCACAGAAGAAACCAACACAACATTGTAAATCAATTTTCCTCGGGAAAAAAAAGCTCTAGCATGAGAGTCTGACAGATCTTTATTTCCTGGCCACATGTCCTTGGGGGTCTAACTAACCTCTCTGGCCTCTGTATCCTTACATGTGAAAAGGGAGTATTAGTAGTGCCCAATTCACAGGCATCTTATGAGAGTTTAGAGAGTTCATACATATAAAGCACTTAGAAGGAGAGTTGGCCATGAATGAGTATTCAGGGTATATCAGGCTTTAGTAATAGTAGAACCAATAGTATAACCCGAGCCAGCAGAAACTACCAGCCTAGTGCTTGGAGCTCTACCGGCCGTGGTCCTTCAGTCCCTATCTTTCAACTGCCTCTTAAGCCTGCTGTACTGGACTTCACCTTGTGCTGGAGCAGAGTCCTTCCCCAGTACACCCTGCTCTGCTTGGGTAAAACAGATACCCACCCTCTGCGTGCTTCCTTATCCCGGATCCAAACACAGCCTGAGGCAGACACTGAATTAAGCACAGCTCTGACCCCAGAGTGTTCTCTGAAAACTTGGTTGCCTCTACAATTTAATCATTGCTTCTGCATTATTCCCTTATTTGCCCTCTCAGTGTTCTATGGGAAAGTAAACCTGAATACAAAGAATGTATACTTTAATAAAATGCACAGATACAAGGTAAAGACTAGGAATGTTAACGAAAAATATATGCTATAATCCCTGTGTGTGTGTTAGTCGCTCAGTTGTGTCCGACTCTTTGCAACCCCACGGACTACAGCCCACCAGGGATTCTCCAGGCAAGAATACTGGAGCGAGTTGCCATTCTTTCATTAACTTATTACAGGCTTCCCAGATGGCGCTAGTGGTAAAGAACTTGCCTGCCAATGCACGAGATAAAGGTTCGATCCCTGGGTTCAGAAGATCCCTTGAAGGAGGAAATGGCAACCGACTCCAGTGTTCTTGCCTGGAAAATCCCATGGAGAGAGAAGCTTGGTGCGCTATAGTCCATGGGGTTGCAAAGCGTCGGACACAATTGAGTGACTGAACACAACGCAACCTATTACATTACATAAATGGTTTGGTTTCACATTTTTCTTTAATGTATTTTACTTGATGAATTGGAATCTCAAAGTAAACCTCCCCAGAGCAATGGTAAATAATCTCTTTTAAAATCAAACTAGATATTTGCTTCATGCCAAGTTTGTTCATTCATGCATCCTGAAAGCCAACAGTAAATATATCTTAAGAACCAAAGGTCAAAGACAAAGCAAGTAATGTCAACACTCCTTGTTTCAGTAAACATATAAACACGACAGATGTTTCAGCATCTCTATCCAGAGGTCACGGAGAAATTATGTTCTGGTTTTCATAAGTGCTTTTGATTTCGTTTAAGGATTTATGTGGATTGAATCAAACCACCCAGGCTTCTCCCCGATTTATTCTTTGGTAAATAACTCTCCCTTTGAAGTCTACAAAAATGTTTTGAGGATATTAAAAATATTTTAGATACTAAGGTGGAAAAAATCTGTAGCCTCAAAGGAATATCCCACCATAAATAATAATGGAATAATATCACAAGACCTGAGATTTAAGAATAACCAAAGGATAAAGACAGTGTTTTCTGTCATACATTAGCTACTCAAACACTCAGAACTGCACAAAACCAGCATGCGTGCTCAGTTGCTTCAGTCGCGTCCAGCTCCTTGTGACCCTATGGACTGTGGCCCGCCAGGCTCCTCTGTCCATGGGACTCTCCAGGCAAGAATACTGCAGTGGGTTGCCGTGCCCTCCTCCAGGAGATCTTCCCCACCCAGGGATCAAACCTATGTCTCTTCCGTCTTCTGCACTGGCAGGCAGGTCTCTTCACCACTGAGCCTCCAGGGAAGCCCTTATTGGTAGGTAAAGTAACAGTGTTCTTTACAATCAATGATGTCTTGAATTTAACAAAATATGGTAAGTTCTGGAGTTTCTTTTCTCTTAACTTCCCTCTTTTACTCCTTTATTTTCTTNCAGCCCCCGCTGCTGCTGCCGCCGCCGCCGCCGCCGCCATCGCCGCTCAGACTTATTTTCTTCTATTTTTCTAGTCCTTTTGTTTTTCCTCCCTTTCTCACTTGAAAAGGCATGACCATATACATAATATATATATGTAAAATATATATAGTGTGTGTATATATATGTGTGTGCATATACATACATATATACATGTATGTATATATAGGTGTATATATATACATACACACATATATAGATACATACACACACACACACACACCTGTCTTGGACCGAACCAGCATCTCCAAGAACTGCTGCTGCTTCTGAGTCACATCAGTCGTGTCCGACTCTGTGCGACCCCATAGACAGCAGCCCACCAGGCTCCCATCCCTGGGATTCTCCAGGCAAGAACACTGGAGTGGGTTGCCATGTCCTTCTCCAATGCATGAAAGTGAAAAGTGAAAGTGAAGTCGCTCAGTCATGTCCTACTCTTCGCGACCCCATGGACTGCAGCCCACCAGGCTCCTCCATCCATGGGATTTTCCAGGCAAGAGTACTGGAGTGGGGTGCCATTGTCTTCTCTGTCTCCAAGAACTGAGGACCTGTTTTCTCCACCTGTCTATCTCTAAAGAATCAAACTGGGGTCCTTTTTCTCACCCCAAGCCCAAGATGGGACTCTACTAAAGGTGGACTTCTGCCTCAAAAAGAAAGGGAGGACTCATCAGTGAAGCTGTCGAGTCTTAGGACTTTTGTTTGTTAGGATTTTGATTACTGATTCAACCACTTAATAGTAACTAGTCTGTTAAGATTTTCTATTTCAAATAGCAAGTGTTGGTGAGGATACGGAGAAAAGAAAACCCTTGTGCACTGTTGGTAGGAAAGTAAATTGATTCAGTCACTATGGAAAAAAGAATGGAAATTCCTCAAATAATTAAAAATAGAACTATCCTATGATTCAGCAATTCTACTTCTGGGCATTTATCTGAAAAAACCAAAACCACTAATTTGAAAAGATTTCTGCATATTTACTGCAGTATTATTCACAATAATCAGTACAGAAACAACCTACATGCCAACTGATAAAAATGGATAAAGAAGAGGATGTGGTACACACACACACACACACACACACACACACAGTGAAATATTATTCAACCATAAAAAAGAATGAAACCTTGCCATTCGCAACAATGTAGATGGAATTTGAGGGCATTATGCTAAGTGAAATAAATCAGAAAAAGATAAATATTATATGATCACTTATGCATGGAAACTAAAAAAACTTCGGTGATACAGAGAACAGATTGGTGGTCACTAGAGGTGCGGATGGGTGGGTCGGCAGTAACAGGCGGAAGAAATGAGTAAACAGCTCTTACCTTTGTTTTTATTAAAATAAATTTAAAAAAAGAAAGGAGGTATTCAGGCCCCCTTACTACGTGGGACACTTACAGTGAAAGGCTTTGCAGGGTGAAGTGAAAACGCTAACTCTTGGGATGCTGGGTCTGGTTTATCTATCCCTTACCCATTCCTCACTAGCTTGGATGACAAAGGATGACTTAAAGCCTTTGTTCTGAACTCTGGGAATGAGAGAGAAGAAACTCCTCTCATGGGAATAGGTCTGTGGCCAACTCTTTGCTCTAATGAGCCTCTTTAGTAAAGGTGCCAGCATCCCCAGGGGCCCACATACCCTGCATGGCAAACGTCTCAGTCCCATTGCAGCCCACTCTGCATTCTATTTTATGTCCAGAAAGCTTCCTCTCGATGCTGCCAACACACAGGAATCATTGATGAATACAAGCAGGGCATGTACAAGTAGCACAGGGAAGGGATCCGGGGCAACTACGATGCCTCAAATTAAATTCTCGGTTTGTAAAGACTTGAAGTTCGATGAAGATTTTACTTTTCTCACAGGTTAGTTATCGAAACAGTGGAACATGAAGAAATCAGAGTATAGTTCCCTGAATCACTTTATCCTCACGTTGGATTGTACACAGATTGAAGAAGCTTTAAATCAAGGCAGCATTTCAGAGGGAATAAAAGGAAAAGACTTGCAAATAATACGTCCACATACAAAAGAGCTGGCCCTTGTTAGCACCTACCAATATTCCATCCATCTTCTCTCATACCCTCCCATTTCTTTACCCTCAAGCCTCTTAGAATAAATGTTTTGAAAGGCTTCCCACCCTTACCCAGAAAGAGCTTCTTCAGAACACACTAAGGTGGGGAGTTCAACTGGCAGCTGAATGATGCCTGTTTCTCTTTGATTCAAGCCTCTACAGCCTCCAGAGTTGGCAGGGAGCTTGGAGTTCAAGGTTTCTTGGAGATTCTGCTAGGTCTGCCTTCCCAAGAGCAGCAGCTCTAACTGAATCCAGAGAGGAAGCAGGTGGAATGAATGTTCTAACCTTTTGGAAAATCTCCATGGCGGAGGGGGCAAAGATGAAAAAAAAATCATAATTTCCCATCATTTACAAAAAAAAAATCCCTGTGAATATTTATTACTCATTTTTCCTGGAGGGTATTTCATAGTTTATTAATATCAAATGTAACACGTGTCAGAAAAATAAGCAGTTAATTGTCTATTTATAGATTTTGCCATTCTTCTAGCAGTTATAGGAGTTGGCTTAACCTAGGTATGTAAATCAAACTAAACCTCAGGAAAAATTGAGCTGATTCATTTGGTGAAATTTCCCTCCTTTTAGCTTAATACATCTCAACACATCAACACATGTCTAGATTCACAGTATGTGTTAGTGGTCACAATCTTGGGCTCTGGAGTTGAACTTGGGTTTGAATATTAGTCCTATTACAAGCTGTTCGACCTTTGGCATTTTACTTAACAGCCCAGGTCTTACCTTCCTCTGTAAAATGGGTATAACAGTGTTACCAACTGTTACTCATTTTCCCTCTCCTACTGAATCAATCAAGTTTGGAGACTTCTTTATTCCATTTCATCCTTTCTATTTGCTGGGAAGGTACACATAATATATACTGTATTCTTATTCTTTCAGTGGTTACACCTAAACTTTAACAGGCATACCTAACTGAAATTATGTAAATCATAAACCTCTCTATACTTCTCCTAAACCATAGAAAACCTTAGAATGTTTTTACTCTGGTCTTTTAAAACTGAGTGTGAGCTGGTATTTATTCCACCTTGACTGTTTTCCCATAAAATGGGTCGTACTCAGTACTATTATTTCACCAACTATTATCTGAACCTATCTTTGCTGAGTTACCGACAAGTCTGTCAATTCATTTCCATTATGTTTATTCAGTTCAGTTCAGTTCAGTTGCTCAGTCGTGTCCGACTCTTTGAGACCCCATGAATTGCAGCATGCCAGGCCTCCCTGTCCATCACCAAATCCCAGAGTTCACTCAGACTCACGTCCATCGAGTCAGTGATGCCATCCAGCCATCTCATCCTCTGTCGTTCCCTTCTCCTCCTGCCCCCAATCCCTCCCAGCATCAGAGTCTTTTCCAATGAGTCAACTCTTCTCATGAGGTGGCCAAAGTACTGGAGTTTCAGCTTTAGCATCATTCCTTCCAAAGAAATCTCAGGGCTGAGCTCCTTCAGAATGGACTGGTTGGATCTCCTTATAGTCCAAGGGACCCTCAAGAGTCTTCTCCAATACCACAGTTCAAAAGCAACTCTTCGGTGCTCAGCCTTCTTCACAGTCCAACTCTCACATCCATACATGACCACTGGAAAAACCATAGCCTTGACTAGACGGATCTTAGTCGGCAAAGTAATGTCTCTGCTTTTGAATATGCTGTCTAGGTTGGTCATAACTTTTCTTCCAGGGAGTAAGCGTCTTTTAATTTCATGGCTGCAGCCACGATCTGCAGTGATTTTGGAGCCCCCCAAAATGAAGTCTGGCACTGTTTCCCATCTATTTCCCATGAAGTGATGGGACCAGATGCTATGATCTTCGTTTTCTAAATGTTGAGCTTTAAGCCAACTTTTGCACTCTCCTCTTGGACTTTCATCAAGAGGCTTTTTAGTTCCTTTTCACCTTCTGTCATCTGCATATCTGAGGTTATTGATATTTCTCCTGGCAATCTTGATTCCAGCTTGTGCTTGATCAAGCCCAGCGTTTCTCATGATGTACTCTTCAGAGAAGTTAAATAAGCAGGGTGACAATATACAGCCTTGACATACTCCTTTTCCTATTTGGAACCAGTCTTGTTGTTCCATGTCCAGTTCTAACTGTTGCTTCCTGACCTGCATATAGGTTTCTCAAGAGGCAGATCAGTTGGTCTGCTATTCCCATCTCTTTCAGAATTTTCCACAGTTTGTTGTGGTCCACACAGTCAAAGGCTTTGGCATAGTCAATAAAGGAGAAATAGATGTTTTTCTGGAACTCTCTTGCTTTTTCCATGATCCAGCAGATGCTGGCAATTTGATCTCTGGTTCCTCTGCCTTTTCTAAAACCAGCTTGAACATCAGGAAGTTCACGGTTCACGTATTGCTGAAGCCTGGCTTGGAGAATTTTGAGCATTACTTTACTAGCATGTGAGATGAGTGCAATTGTGCAGTAGTTTGAGCATTCTTTGGCATTGCCTTTCTTTGGGATTGGAATGAAAACTGACCTTTTCCAGTCCTGTGGCCACTGCTGAGTTTTCCAAACTTGCTGGAATATTGAGTGCAGCACTTTCACAGCATCATCTTTCAGGATTTGAAACAGCTCAACTGGAATTCCATCACTTCCACTACCTTTGTTCATAGTGATGCTTTCTAAGGCCCACTTGACTTCACATTTCAGGATGTCTGGCTCTAGGTGAGTGATCACATCATCATGGTTATCTTGGTCGTGAAGATCTTTTTTGTACAGTTCTTCAGTGTATTCTCGCCACCTCTTCTTAATATCTTCTGCTTCTTTTAGGTCCCTACCATTTCTGTCCTTTATTGAGCCCATCGTTGCATGAAATATTCCCTCGGTATCTCTAATTTTCTTGAAGAGATCTCTAGTCTTTCCCATTCTGTTCTTTTCCTCTATTTCTTTGCACTGATCACTGAGGAAGGCTTTCTTATCTCTTCTTGCTATTCTTTGGAACTCTGCATTCAGATGCTTATATCTTTCCTTTTCTCCTTGGCTTTTTGCCTCTCTTCTTTTCACAGCTATTTGTAAGGCCTCCCCAGACAGCCATTTTGCTTTTTTGCATTTCTTTTCCATGGGGATGGTCTTGATCCCTGTCTCCTGTACAATGTCATGAACCTCAGTCCACAGTTCATCAGGCACTCTATCAGATCTAGGCCCTTAAATCTATTTCTCACTTCCACTGTATAATCATAAGGGATTTGATTTAGGTCATACCTGAATGGTCTAGCGGTTTTCCCTACTTTCTTCAATTTGAGTCTGAATTTGGCAATAAGGAGTTCATGATCTGAGCCACAGTCAGCTCCTGGTCTTATTTCTGTTGACTGTATAGAGCTTTTCCATCTTTGGCTACAAAGAATATAATCAATCTGATTTGTGTTGACCATCTGGTGATGTCCATGTGTAGAGTCTTCTCTTGTGTTGTTGGAAGAGGGTGTTTGCTATGACCAGTGCATGTTTTAGGCAAAACTCTGTTAGTCTTTGCCCTGCTTCATTCTGCATTCCAAGGCCAAATTTACCTGTTACTCCAGGTGTTTTTTGACTTCCTACTTTTGCATGCCAGTCCCCTATAATGAAAAGGACATCTTTTTTGGGTGTTAGTTCTAAAAGGTCTTGTAGGTCTTTATAGAACCGTTCAACTTCAGCTTCTTCAGCATTACTAGTTGGGGCATAGACTTGGATTACCGTGATACTGAATGGTTTGCCTTGGAAACGAACAGAGATCATTCTGTTACTTTTGAGATTGCATCCAAGTACTGCATTTCAGACTCTTTTGTTGACCATGATGGCTACTCCATTTCTTCTGAGGGAGTCCTGCCCGCAGTAGTAAATATAATGGTCATCTGAGTTAAATTCACCCATTCCAGTCCATTTTAGTTTGCTAACTCCTAGAATGTCAACGTTCACTCTTGCCATCTCGTTTGACCACTTCCAATTTGCCTTGATTCATGGACCTGACATTCCAGGTTCCTGTGCAATATTGCTCTTTACCTCATCGGACCTTGCTTCTATCACCAGTCACATCCACAACTGGGTATTGTTTTTGCTTTGGCTCCATCCTTTCGTTCTTTCTGGAGTTATTTCTCCACTGACCTCCAGTAGTGTGTTGGGCACCTACTGATCTGGGGAGTTCCTCTTTCAGTATCCTATCATTTTGCCTTTTCATACTGTTCATGGGGTTCTCAAGGCAAGAATACTGAAGTGGTTTGCCATTCCCTTCTCCAGTGAACCACATTCTGTCAGACCTCTCCACCATGACTTGGCCATCTTGGGTGGCCCCACGGGCATGGCTTAGTTTCACTGAGTTAGACAAGGCTGTGGTCCTAGTGTGATTAGATTGACTAGTTTTCTGTGATTATGGTTTCAGTGTGTCTGCCCTCTGATGCCCTCTTGAAACATCTACTGTCTGATTTGGGTTTCTCTTACCTTGGACATGGGGTATCTCTTCACAGCTGCTCCAGCAAAGCGCAGCCACTGCCCCTTACCTTGGATGAGGGGTTTATGTTTATTCACCTGGCTTCAATTTCCTTCTTTGGCAAAAATGATGCTAAAGCTGAACCTCCAGTACTTTTGCCACCTCATGCGAAGAGCTGACTCACTGGAAAAGACTCTGATGCTGGGATGGATTGGGCGCAGGAGGAGAAGGGGACGACAGAGGATGAGATGGCTGGATGGCATCACTGACTTGATGGACGTGAGTTTGAATGAACTCCAGGAGTTGGTGATGGACAGGGAGGTCTGGTGTGCTGCAGTTCATGGGGTCGCAAAGAGTCGGACACAACTGAGTGACTGAACTGAACTGAACCCTAAATACTCTAAAATAAATTAGGAGGTGTTTTCAGCCAGCATCTATTATCAGGGAACTCTCTGGAAGGTGACCACTGATGTCTATAGCTGGCCCTCCCACTTTAGTTCAAGATCAGCTCAAAGGAAAATCTGTTACCAGGTATTCTCTCTCAGAATGACGGTGTTACTACACCATGTCTTCTGATTTCTGCTGTTGCTTTTGAGAAGTCTGCTGATAGGATAGGGGAGAGTTTTTAGTTTCTTCCCAGTTACTTTCATGATCTGTTCTCTGACTCTGGGGTTTTGCTTTTCAGTTTCACCAGATGTGTCTACGTGTGGTCTCACTGGATGTGTGCTTCCTGGATCCTCATGTCTCCCATCAGCTCTGGAATATGATTAGGCATTATCTTATCAAAAATTACCTCTCCTCAGTTGTCCCTACTCTTTCCTTATGGAATTCCTAGGTAACAGCTTTTGTAATTCTCACTCAACTTTTCATGTCTCCTATCCTCTCTTATATTTCATCTCTATCCATGCTACCTCCTGGATCATTTTCTCAGATCTGTCTTCCAGTTCAAAATTCATGCCCGTAAGAATTTCACTCTGCTGCTTATCCTGTTATTTGAGTTACTTTCTTATCCATTGAATCGGTATCTTTCTCACTGCTAGACATTCTGTTCTTTCCCGCCCAAAAGTTCTCATTTATTTTTTTCTTCTTGTGTTCTCTTATCTTTTATTTAAATCCTTTTATGTCTTTAGTCAAATTAACTATAATTATTTTATATTGTCTTTCACATTGCTTGCTTACCTATTTTTGCTATTTACTTTGCCAGCCGATCTTGCCTGTGAAAGACTGCATCTCTGCATCTTTTGTGCTTTGGGTTTGTGAGCTCAGGTTAAGTGAGGTATATCTGTAGCAATCTGGCCGAAGTTAAGGTACTTCCTCCACAGAGGTTTTCCACTTGCTTCTACCAGGCGTCTTGAGGATTTTGTGGTCTGAGACCAATTTTAGTATTAAGTTTTCTGGTTGGAGTTTCCCAGATGATACAGGTAAAGTAAATGAAAACCTCAGACTCACATGTGGTACAGATTCATGTTTAAAAGTTCTCACAGGATATTTACTTTCCCCTCTAGGGCAGGCCAAGAACGACAAGCTAGCTTCTTAGGGTCTCCCATTACTGGAGGATGGATTTTTGTTTTTCCAGCAAGGGCATATATTTTTGAAGGCAATGGCTTTGCATGAGGGTCTCATCTAATGTCCCATCTGATACAAGTCCAAGGCTTTGCCATCTGTCTCTGTATGGGGGTTAAAGTCAGGTTACTAAGACAACTCCCAACCCCTGCTCCTAGGACGCGCCAGTGCACATTTACGCTTAGATTCTCAGACTCTTCATTTCTGCCTTGGCTATCCCCTGCCTTCTATGAACTCCAGTAAGCACTGAAAAGGCTTTTTAGAGACTTCCCTAGCGATCCAGTGGTTAAGACTCCATGGTTTCACCACAGGGGGCTACGGGTTCAACCCTCTGTCTAAGAACTAAGATCCCATGTGCCACGATCAGTAAACAAATGACTAAAAATTTATTATTATATTCACCTAGTATTATTAGATGTTTGTACCAAGAGAATTTTCAAGTTGCTTATTCCATAAAACTGCCACAATTAAATTTTTTGTTTGGGTTGTTAACTATTTGAATGTATTACTTTGAGAAAAAGAAAATATTTGTTTAATGTGTAATGTAATGGTGTAACACAAATAAGTGCTCACATAATGCAGTGTTATCTTTGGGTTATTAGATCAGCTGAAAAATCAGGCCCCTCAGATAAATAAATTCTTTTGAGAAATAATTGAAATTAGATTCTTTGCCAAATAAAATAAACACTGAATACTCTCACAAGTTTTGTTGATCTTTTAAGACAAGCTACAAAGTATAGCCTCCTGTGGGCACATGGAATGTAATACATGCAATCAGTTCTCTCTCTCATGCAACTTCTGGATTTTCTCAAGTAATGTCACCATTTCCTAAAGGCAAATTATTGCATAATGATAATAATAACTGTATATATGAACTTAATGTTTGTCTTATATATTTTTTAGAAGAAAAATACAACCAACTCCTTTAATAAATGTTAGCAAACATATCAATACCTCATGAAACAGTAAAATTTTGTGCAAAGTGTGATATGTTGCAAAGGGCACAAGCTTGATAGATAGATGGGTCTGGCCTCTGGTGCTTTCTCTACTATTTCTATTTCTCTACTCTGGCTGTGTGACCTTATATGAGTTAATTAAACTTTCTGAGCCTCTTTTTCTTCACCAGTTTAAAAAAAAAAAAGCTGACAGATACTTGGCAGAGTCACAGTCAGGATTAAATGAGATTAAATTAATTAATCTAGCAAGAGCTAAGTGAGAACTACTGAAAAGAGGGCCAGAAGGGAAAACGAAAGAAGGGAAGGAGGAAGGAAACCTTGAAACGTTAAGGAATCCAGGCTGCCAGCGCCTCTCACTTCATTTAAACAACAGGAGTCTGTGGGCCATGCTCAGGTTAAAACACTGATAAAATAAAGTCGGTGGGCCATGCTCTCCAATGAATTAGCCTAAGGCTAATGTCTAAGTAATCTTTGTCTAGATGGGTATCATTCAGCAAATTCATTTCATGTCTCATGGGAAGTGTAATACAACACAAAGACAAGTCCAATTGCCTTGAGACGTCTGACCCATCCACACCCCAGGAAGGTCCCTTAGTAAACTTAAGTGGAGGGCGTAAAACAATGGGACCCTCCTAGAAAAAGAGCCCCTCGAATGACCTCCGAATGCCAATGGCTGTGACAAGGAGACACAGCCTCTCAGTAAAGGGAACTTCCAACATTTTCCTCAAACAAGTGAAAGAATCACAGAGTGGAAGCATCGGAGGGAGTAAACCTACATGATGCTTTTGCCCAGCACCCACAACAGCCCACAGAGTCCTGACTGCCCCCCAGGAACTTCTGAAGGGATGAAAAGAATACCTCAGTGGCCATTGTTTCTGCCAAGATGAGTCGGCTTGGAGGTATGCGGGAGCACCAGACACCCTCAGAGGAAAATGAGTTAGTCCTGTTTCCCCTCCTTGGTGATGTTATTAGCTTGGGCTTTTAATGGCTCTCTGTCCTCAGGACTGTGGAAAGAGTTCAAGTGCGTAAAGGGGTGGTCAGCTCAAGACTAATCTGAAGGCATCGAATCCATCTCGGGATGAGGACAGCTTACGTGTTGTGAGCAGAGAAAGCTGGGCTGTTTGCCTCAGAGCCTGGTCTATGAGTATGGTTTTCTATCCATTTCTAAGAGGGTATTTAATCAGGGGCAAAGCTTGCTCTGAGTGAGCAGGCAGGCTTTTATGTGAGGTGATTGATCAGGAGATGATCTGCGTCACCTTGGTGATGGACAAGAGGAAGGACATTTTGTAAGAAGGGAAGAGGAGAGATACCAGTTATGCTTGGTTGCTACATGATTTAAAGGTGGGACAAACACTAAAATGTGCTGTGTGTAAGAACCAATGCTGGTGGTAAACATTTAAAGTCTATTCTCGCTTCCTCCTTCATCAGAATCCTGGGTAGGAGCCTCCACGGCCTGATCCCCAGGAAAAATAATGTTGATTTGAATATATCTGTTCATTGCTTTAAAAAAATTTTTTTTTGGCTGTGCCACACAGCATGTGGGATCTTAGTTCCCTGAAAAGGGATCAAACCTGCACCCTCTACATTATAATTGAGAAGTCTTAACCACTGGACCAGCAGGGAAGTCCAAAAATATCTGTTTAGATGCAGCAAAAATGATCACAATATTCCTGGAGCTATACACATACAAATGTTTGTTCAGAACGAGTAACAAACAAACAGGATACATTATAAGCAGTGTTATAACGTGTGCCTCTAGGTTAAAACACTGATAAAATAGAGGATGTTTAGAGAAATGGATGGTGAAAAGCAGTAACACTGTTTAATCTGACATGGATCATAATGCTATTAGTTTCAGCAAGATTGACCGTATTCTGGACTATAAAACAAGACTTAAAAAATTTAAAAGAACTGAAGTCATACAAAGTACTCTTTCTGCAACAGAATTAAACTAGAAATCATACAGAGCTATCTCTGGAGAAATCCTCAAATATTTGGAAATTAAACAGCAAGAGATAATCCATGAATGAAAGAGGAAGTCACAAAGGAAATTTGAAAATAGTTTGAGTTGAATGAAAATGAAAACAATACAACAAAAATTTGAGGATGTAACAGTTAATATCACATGACCGATAACAAGGTAAGAATATTTTCTTTCACTATTTCTATTCAGAATTGTACCAAAGTCCTAGCCAGTGCAGTAAAGCAATAAAATGAAATGAATACACAAATTAGAAAGAAAGAAGGAAAACCATTATCTTCATAGAAAACCCCAAAAGCATCTACAAAAGAGCTATTTAAACTAATGAGAGTTTTGAAAAGTCAAGTGTTCAATACACAAAATTTCTATGTACCTGCAACAGATAATTAGAAATTGAAATTCAAGGAAAAGTTTACCATATATAATAGTGAAACCAAGGGCAATCATCAGTTGGATCCCTTAAACTATAACTTGCTCCATAAATAACATCCTGTAACTGCCTTTCCTGACTAAGCTCTCTTTAATTGTTTTGAAAATTGCACACCCTCCAAGGTTCACATTGCTTAGACAATATATCACAAGACTTCTTTCAGCAGCCCCTACAGATAACACCTCTGACACATGGATTGCTACAGTACAGCTGTTCTTTCAGGGGCAGAGAGTTAGTATTACCCAAGTCAAACCAGCCAAGATCCCCGACCCTTAAACTGGTCTAGTGGAAATACCTGATGGATGACCTTTTGACATCATAGGACCAAAACCCACACTCTCAGATCACCCTAACACACCATTCTCTGAGCATGCATCCCGGAAGGAACATGTAACTCCAACACTTCTGTACAGGACATCAATTACAGGTTATTCTGTAGACATCAACAACATGATTTTTAAACTTACACAGAAAGATAAACTTTCATAAACAGTTATGAAAAAGAACAAAGTTGAAGGACACATACTCTCTGACTCCCAGACTTCTGTGTAGATATAGTCATCAAAACAGTGTGACACTGACCAAAGAATAAGCATAGAGATGAGCTGAACTCAACAGAGTGCTCAGAAATAGACCCACGAATATACAGTGAGCTGATTTTCAATAAAAGATCAGAGGCAATTCAACGGAAAAGAATAGTTTTTTCATCAAATGATCTTGGAAAAACTGGACATTCACTTGCAAAAAGAAAAAAAAAGAAATATTGATCTGTACCACTTTAATAAATTAATGGCAACCCAATCCAGTATTCTTGCCTGGAGAATCTCATGGACAGGAGAGCCTGGCTGGCCGTGGTCCATGGGGTCATAGAGAGTCAGACACAACTAAAGTGGCTAAGCACGCATGCACAACATGAATTATACACCTAGATACACCTAGAAACCTAAAACTAGGAAACTTCTCAAAGAAAATAGAGGCTAAATCTTCATGACCTTGAATTAAGCAAAGATTACTCATATACACAAAGATTTAAGCAAAGATTGCTTACAGACACAAAAATTATGATCTACAAAAGAAAAAATGATAAAGTAGAGTTTATAAAAATGTTTAAATTATACCCTTTGGGGGAAAAAAAGCACTCTAATGAAAACAAAAATAACAACCCACTGAAAGGAAAATATATTCAAAAACATATTAATAAAGGATTGGTAACAAAAATATATAAGAAACTTAAAATTCAATAATAAGAAACAACCCAATTTTTTAAATGAGCAAGATATTTGAATAAACATTTCATCAAAGAAACTGTATAAATAATGAAAAAGCAAATAAAAGGATGCTCAACATCATTATTCACTGGGGAAATGCAAATTAAAACCACAGTGAGATACTACTGGTTATCTGAATGGGTAAAACAAAAAAAGGAAAAAATAAATATTGACAATACCAACTGTTGCCAAAAGTGTAGAGCAACTGGAACTCTCATGTAGTCCTGGTGGGGAGCAAAATTATTCAATCACTTTGGAAAATAGTTTGGTAACTTGTTATAAATACTCGCCATATAACCTAGCAATCTCAAGACAAATTTGCTCAAGAGAAACAAAGACATAAGTACATACAAAAACCTGCATGTGAATATTTTGTTGTGCTGCTGCTAAGCTATGTCTGGCTCTTTGGGATCCCCATAGACTGCAGGATGCCAGGCTCCCCTGTCCTTCACCATCTCCCAGAGTTTGCTAAAACTCATGTCCATTGAATCAGGGACGCCATCTAACCATTTCATCTTCTGCCACCCCCCTTAGTAGCTTTATTCATAATCACCCCAGAAAGGAAACAAACCAAATATCCTTCAGCTGATGAATGATTTTAAAACTGGCATATCCACACAATGAAATCCTACTTGACAATAAGAAATGCATTATTGGGACATATAACAATGTCGATGAATTTCAAATGAAATATGCTAAGCTTTACAGATTTACGAAGGCCACATGGTATCTGATTACATTATATGACATTCTAAAAAGAGCAGAACTCCAGGGAAAGAAACTGTATCAGCGGTTGCCGAGCTTGGGGGTTGGGGAAAGGATTAACTACCAAGGGACACAAGGACATTTTTTGTGATAAGGGCTGTTCTGTGTCTTGACTGTGGTCATTTACATGACTATGCATTTGTTAAAACTCATAGACTGCCAAAGTGACAGAGGTAAATTTTATTGCATGTAAATTAGGCTCAAATAAACCTGACTTTAATTTTTTTAAAGATTTTAGAAGATTTTACAATAAGGATCAGAGTCAAGTAAGCGGGGGGGGAAAATCTTGTAAGAAGGGAGCACAGCTACTTAAACTAGGATGAGACAAAGAGAGAAAAGATTTTCAAGAGATGAAACAAATAAACTAGAGTTAAGATGGCCACACAAACCACACACACACACCCAAAAACCAATTTTATCCTGACCTGAGAGGTCATCAGGAAAATACAGAGTATTTTAAGAAATGAAAAATTTACTAGCTGCTTGAAAGCTGAGGCAACTGAGTCAAAGAAAGAGAACGGTAGGGTAGGCAGAATTTTAAGATGCCCTCCCATCCCTGTCCCCATGCACACACCCTTTGTGTATAATTTCCTCCACTTACCTGTGGGCAAGACTTGTAAATATGATGGGAATTTACTCTCATGATTAGGTGACTCGTCAACTGACTTTGAGTTCATCAAAGAGAGATTATCCTGGGTAGGCCTGACCTAATCAGGGGAGTCCTTTAGAAAGGAGCAGGGCCCCACTGGAGGGAGCAGCTCTCCCGCCCTGCAATGAACAGCCTATGCTGTTGTCCACGAGGCAGGGACCCCAGGGCAGCCTCTCAGAGCTGACAGTGAATCCAGTCTAGAGTCAGCAGGGAATCAGGGGTTGCAATCTGCTAACGACCAGTGATCCTGGAGAAGGACCTCAAATCCTAGAAGTGATCAAAGCCCCAACTAACACCTTGATTTCGGTCTGGAAAGATTCAGAGCAGAGAACTTCTGCCCTAGAGAAACTGTAGGATGATAAACGTGTGTTGGTTTAAGCCACTAAGTTTGTGGTTATTTTGTCCCAAAGCAATGAAAACACAATTCAAAGCTAGTGATTTGGGCTTCCCTGGTGGCTCAGATGGTAAAGAATCTTCCTGCAGTGCAGGAGACCCGGGTTCGATCCTTGGGTCGCTAAGATCCCCTGGAGAAGGGAATGGCAACCCACTCCAGTATTCTTGCCTTGGAAATCCCAAGGACAGAGGGGCCTGGTGGACTACAGTCATCGGGTCGCCAAGAGTTGGACACAGCTGAGTGGCCACGAAAACCCAGTACAGACTGGTAGGAGCCTTCTGTTGGCGATTCCCTGGTCTTCTGTCTCACTGCTCTTGATAACTCATTGTCCCTACAGGTTTTAGTTCTTCATCTCTGGGCCCTGACTGCAGTCACCCAAGTACTAACGCTGAGGGGACGCCCTCATACAGATCTCTGGGGCCAAGAACGATATCCAGAGCAGAAATATATCTGTATTCACTGGACTTCCTTAATACTCTTTCTCCTCACATTTATTCGTGACACTAGGCGCCAGGAAATAACCACTCAACTTTATAGCCATAAAAGAAAGTATGAATCATGCCTGAAGTTTCTTTCCCTATATGAGCAATAGATAGGAGGGTCTCCCTGCCCCACCAAGAACATTATTAGAATGACAGGTTGTAGTATCTTGCAAATTAAAATAAAATACATCCTTCATTTTCATCACATTATTAGTTCTTTGCGTTTATACACTGTTCATTCTAAACATCATATAATAAAACTGGAGTAAATCATGACTTACCCTGTAACTTTTTAGTCGGATGAAATCAACTTTCATAGAGACACATCTATCGGAGTTTCGACTGATGTTCTTCAGGTGTTCTACCAGATCTGCACAGAATTTGTAGCCTCCTTTGAGTACACACAGGACCATAATGTCACAGTATCCTATGTCTTTCATAATATCCTTAGCCAGCCGTTCAATTCTGAAAGAAGGGATTAAAAGACATTTAACTTCTGAGCATATTTGTTCCTTTCAAAAAAAAAAACTACATGATGTACTCTACATATTTGATTATGCAGGAGAAAAGTAGAAAAGGTCTTGGGAGACCAAAGCCTCCAGATAAAGCAGCTTTGTTAACGTCGGATAGAGAGTGTTCAAAACATATTTTCTGATAACCATATCATCAGTGGTACATTTTTTCTCCTCTGTGTCACAAAAAAAATGATTAAGGTGTAAAACATGATGTCAAAGATCATGAAGGCAATTATTTGATCACTACAGAGCCTGGTTGTTAGCTTTAACAAGGCTATGATGGTATGTGGTGATATTATACTCACTTTGAAGCAAGGAAAGAGGAAATGGAGAATGACTCACCCACCTGACCACGTTAGACAAGACTAGAGGAAAAGTCAAGTCCGTAGTAACTATCAAAAGAATAATATTTGTCTTTTATTTACTGAAGATAGCATGTTACCAATGTGAAAGGTGCCCCAGATAATCTCAATGGACACCATTTCCACGGATTAGAGTCTGAGTGGTGTCTCCTGAAGTTCTTCAACCTGGGGCCGGCACCCAACACCTAATTTGGAAGGGTCATTGTATTTTCTCTCATTGTTTCAGATCTGTAAGTCCATTGTCCATATATGCATACAACACTAAAATCTTGAATGCAGGCATGTTCTAAGGTGCATACTTAAGAAAAAAAATTCCCACTGCCACTTCAAACTGAATTCGATTTAAAACAAATGAACTGGGACTTCCTTGGTGGTCCAATGCCTAAGACTCCGCACTCTTTTGTAGGGGCCCAGGTTTGATCCCTGGCCAGGGAACTAGATCCCACTTGCAGAACTAAGTTTGCATATAGCAACTAAAGATTCTGTGTGCTGCAACTAAGACCCGGAGCTGCTGCTGCTGCTAAGTTGCTTCAGTCGTGTCCGACTCTGTGCAACCTCATAGACGGCAACCCACCAGGCTCCGTCGTCCCTGGGATTCTCCAGGCAAGAACACTGGAGTGGGTTGCCATTTCCTTCTCCAATGCATGAAAATCTAAAGTGAAAGTGAAGTTGCTCAGTCATACCCGACTCTTAGCGACCCCATGGACTGCAGCCTACCAGGCTCCTCCATCCGTGGGATTTTCCAGGCAAGAGTCCTGGAGTGGGTTGCCCAGCCAGCCAGGTCTTAAAGAAATAAAACAGATGAACTGAATGATATGAAAAAATAAAATATTATATCACATATGTTCTATATATAGTATATAGAAAGCTGAATGAAACTGTCAAAAACAACCATTTCAGCCCTCTGGAGACCCACCAAAGGCATGCCCCAAAGTGAGACCATTTATTCATGAAACTCCTGAACACCAGGTGGAAACAGCAGGTCTGTGGCATCCTTGTCTGAGAATGCTCCCATTCTCCCTGCCCTCCATCAGCTCTAACGTTTAACCAGGTAGTTCAACTGGGGGAGGGGGGCACTGCTCACCTGGTAAGGAGCACAGTCAGCTAACATGTCCATCGTGGTAGCATGTGAACAGGGAGGGCCAGGGGCCCCACTATCTTAAAGTTGCAGTCCTGTTCGAGCAGCTAACTGGCAGACCAGACATGGATTTGATAGGGAGTTCCGAGAGGTTACACTCATGGGAGGGGACCATGACAAACTCTTCACATATCCCAAGCTGACCAGAAGCTAAAGAAGCTATGCGTATGCACAGCAGAGACCAGTGTGGGCCCAAGCCACCCACACATCCCTGGACATTAGAGCCTGTAAGCCTGTGCAGAAGAGATACAAGAAAGCTTTGTGAAAAGTAAAAATCTGGGGAAGACTTGGAAAAGGCTGGAAAGAATAGGGAGATTGGGGTTGACATATATACACTATTGATACTATGTATAAAATAGATAACTAATGAGAACCTACTATATAACTCAGGGAACTCTACTCAGTGCTGTGTGACCTAAATGGGAAGGAAATCCAAAAGAGAAGGGATACACACACACACACACACACACACACACACACACACAGCCAATTCACTTTATTCTACAGTAGAAACTAATACAACACTGCAAAGCAACTATACTCCAATAAAAATTAAGAAAGAAAAAAAAGCCTGGCAATATGAATGTGTTTGCCAGGCCTCCATACACCTTCATCAGCAGAGGGTGGAAGCCTTACTATCTCGAGGTGTTTGAGGACAATCTCTAATCAATATTAGGCCGAAGACTAGGCTACTCAGACACAGGTGTGTGAACCCCAGTGAGCAAAACTTAAAAGGAAAAACAAGAAAAATAGATTGCACATCATCAACAGCTATGCACCGCTGGGGAGACAGTCTTCACAGACTGGCAGACAAAAAAGGAAACAAACAACAAGAGCAGTGAGTAATAAATAGTTACAAATATGGTGGAGATTAAACCAAGAATATCAATCATGACTTTAAACATGAATGGTCTAAAAACAGGCTTCCCGAGTGGTGCTAGAGGTAAAGAACCTGCCTGCCAATGCAGGAGATGTAAGAGATGCAGGTTGGATACCTGTGTCAGGAAGATCTCCTAAAGGAGGGCATGGCAATCCACTCCAGTATTCTTGCCTGGAGAATCCCCATGGACAGAGGACCCTGGCTGGCTATAGTCCATAGGTCACAAGGAGTCAGACACAACTGAAGTGACTTAGCATGCACAGCACGCACACATGGTCTAAAAACATCAATTAAAGGCAGAGACTGTCAGAGTGGATCAAAAAATACCCTAAGGTATGTTGTCCACAAGAAATTCATCTTAAACACAAAGATCCAGATAAAAGACCCAGATTAAACAGATGGAGAAAGATGCACCATGCAAACATAATCAACAGAAACCTGGAAAAGCTACATCAATTTCAGACAAAGCAGACTTCAGAGCAAGGAAATTGTCAGGAAGAAAGAGTGACATTACTGTAATAAAAAGAGGTCAGTTCTCCAGGAAAACGTAACAGTCCCTCATGTGTCTGCACCTAGCAACAGACTGTCAAAAAACTGACAGAACTAGAAGTAGATGAATCCACTAATGTAGTTGGAAACTTCAATACCCTTCTCTTAGTACATGACAGATCCAACAAGGCAGAAAACCAGTAAGGATATAAAGGAACAGTACCATATAACAGCTGGACCTGGTTGACATTTACAGAATACTTCACCCAACATTCTCCTTAAAGTATATCAATAACGAAAAGACAAGCCATATACTAGTGGGAAATATTTGCAAAGCATATGTCTGATAAAGGGCTGTGTCCAGAATATATAAAGAACTCTTGCAACTCATTTAGAAGACAAACAACCCAACTGCAAAATTGGCAAAAGACTTAAATAGGCACCTCTCCAAAGATTATGAACAGCTAGAAAGTACACTAATCACTAGGAAAAATTTAATCCACAATGAAACACTTTTATATATCCACGTTTTTGTTTTGTTGTCTTAGTCACTAGGTCATATCCAACTCTTTGGTAACCCCATGAACTGTAGCCTGCCAGGCTCCTCTGTCCGTGGGATTTCCCAGGCAAGAATACTGGAGTGGCTTGCCATTTCCTACTCCAGGAGATCTTTTCAATTCAGGAATCAAACCTCTGTCTCCTGCATTGGCAGGCAGATTCTTTGTCACTGAGCCTGGGAAGGCCTAGAATGGCTAGAGTTAAAAGGACAAACAATATGAAATGTTGGCAAGTATGTGGAGAAACTAGGGAGAAGAGCATGGCAACCCACTCCAGTATTCTTGCCTGGAGAATTCCATGGACAGAGGAGCCTGGTGGGCTAAAGTCCCTGGGATCGCAAAGAGTCGGACACGACTGAGCAACTAAAACAACAACAACGTGGAGAAACTGGAACTTTCAAACGTTGCTGGTGGGAATGAACAATGGTGTAGCCATCTGGAAAATAATTGGCAGTTTCTTACACTTATCATAAAACTCAGAATTCCTCTCCAAAAACCCATCCAAGAGAAATGAAAAGACATGTCCACACAAAGAGTTACATGCAAATGTTCCTGGAAGCATTATTCGCAGTAGCCCAAAACAAGAAATCTAAGTGTCCATCAATCGATGAATCGATAATCAGATAGATTTAATTTATATTTAATTAAATATAATTAATATTAATATCCAACATTCATTGCAGCACTGTTTATAATAGCCAGAACATGGAAACAACCTAGATGTCCATCAGCAGATGAATGGGTAAGAAAGCTGTGGTACATATACACAATGGAGTATTACTCAGCCACTAAAAAGAATACATTTGAATCAGTTCTAATGAGGTGGATGAAACTGGAGCCGATTATACAGAGTGAAGTAAGCCAGAAAGAAAAACACCAATACAGTACACTAACACATATATATGGAATTTAGAAAGATGGTAATGATAACCCTGTATGCGAGACAGCAAAAGAGACACAGATGTATAGAATGGACTTTTGGACTCTGAGGGAGAGGGAGAGGGTGGGATGATTTGGGAGGATGGCACTGAAACATGTATACTATCATGTAAGAAGCGAATCACCAGTCTGTGTTCAATATAGGATACAGGATGCTTGGGGCTGGTGCATGGGGATGATCCAGAGAGATGATATGGGGTGGGAGGTCGGAGGGGGGAGGGGGGTTCAGGAATGGGGGAAAAAAAAAGCTCAGAAAACACAAGTTTATAGAGAAAGAAATTAGATTAGTGATTGCCTGATAGTGTGGGTAGGAGCAGAGATTGACAACAAACTTTTGATTGACAACAAAATATTGTAAACCGGTGCTGGTAATTGTTGCCTAGCCATAAAAATGTACTAAAAATCACTGAGTCATTTACTTACAATGGGTGAGTTTTGTTGTATGTAAATTCCATCTCAATAAATTCATTTTAAAGGTGGGGACAGGCATTCTTCAGACCCCACCCCAGGCCCCCGAATCAGAATTTCTTGACATAAAGCCTCCCGTAGAGGCAACTGGTAACCTTGCCAGGATTCAGTCGTGTACTAGATCAGGATGCAATTAACTTAAGCCATAAATTAATTTTCAGATGAGAAAAGCCAGAATTTGTTGTTTAAACCAGGGGGTTCCCAAACTCATGTGAAGACAAAGTACTTCTGAGAACTATTAAGAAGTGAATCGAGTACAAAGATGCCCACTGCACAAGAGAAGCTGGCTTAACTATCAAAGTCAAGCATATTTCTTCCCCATCCCTCCCCTTTCCTTTGCAAGAATCTGTATCCTTTTTTTTTTTGGTAGGAGAAATCCAGTAGACTGATTCTTAGGAAGCTGAATATATTTTATAAAACTTACCCCTTTTTCAAGATGAGGTATTTTTATTGTTTTCTAACCTTCCACTATATTTTATGTGTAATGCATTCATCATAATGGCTGAGGTTGGACTAAACAAAATATTGAGTTAATGCAGCCACAGAATCAAATTAATTTGGGAGAAATTTCTTTCCAAGCATGTGCAAAAAGAAATGGATAAATATTCTATTCAATAGCGGAGACCACTTTTCCCCTACCGTATCAATAATAGGAGTTTTGCATTCATATTTGTCTACATTTGGAAAAGGAAAAATTTATTGAGCAGCTGTTTTCCTTGGTGCCACACAGTGAGTATCACTGGGCTTAGAAATCTGTCTCCCAATCTCGTGAAACAGAATGGTAGCAAGTATCGGGTGTTCTCTAATGAAATGATAGCAGATATCGGGTGTTCTCTAATGAAATGATTTAGGAATCTGCATCTTCAACATGAATTGCCAACTGGGAGGTTTGACAAGTTGGGAGATGCCAAAATTTTCACATTTATTTCTTCTCAGAACATTTTTTCCCTTTAAGGATCAAAACTTGTACTCTGCGGAAGGCCACCTGAGGCTGTGGGAAATCCCAAACTAGATCTTAATAATATTTTATAGTTTGAGAGAACATGCAATATGCAGATCTTAACCAATGGGAAATCTTAGAATTTGAGTGAAAGAATGACATTTCCTTTTGCTTACAGACAGGCATTGATGGTGAGATAACATCCTGGGAATAGTGGCCAATCGGTGCTTTTCAAACTTTCCTTTGGCTGAGGATGTATTTCATAAGTTAAATTTTAACTCAGAAGAAAGTCACAGTTTAAGAAAATAGAGGCAGAAGTACAAAGGCTTCAGGAAAAGGGGAGAGTGGGAGCCCCAAGTCTCAGCTTGCCCTTGTTTCTCAGAGCTTCTCCCACCCTGATTTCTGAGTGTGAAATACAGGAAGCTTGCTTTTCATATAAATGTGAAGGCTTATGTGTTTGATCTTCTGCTAGAAATCTAAAGTCCACGGAAAGGCAAGAGTCGGGGCATTAAGGCAGCTTTGTTGAAGGGATAAGGCCTGTAAGTGCTGACGCTTGCGGTAGGCTGAATTGGAAGAGACTCTTACCCATTCCAGCATTCTCGCCTGGAGAATCCCATGGACAGAGGAGCCTGGCAGGCAGCTACAGTCCATAGGGTCACAAAGAGTCAGACACAACTGAGTGACTAACTATCTATTACTTTCTTTCCTCTGAAAACCAAGAAACAAATGAGGGTGACTTAGGGGCTTAGAAGAGGAGAGTCAAGTGGCTAGGAAGGAGCCAGAGGACATCTGTGTCAAGGGGTTCAAAAGAACGAGTAATAAGGAGAGGAGAAACAGTTCCGTGCTGCTATTTTTAAGCTGTACATGTTCTTATTTCCAAAACATTACTGCTGAAAACATCATTGTTCACAGGTTGGCCAACCTGTGAGACAGGACTTATTTAAGTGCAAATTGCAGGAAAAGCCAGGGTTTCCGGGGTATGGCCTGTGAAGGCAAATGAAGGTAAAGGTCACCTCTTAACTCTCCCTGGTGAGAGTCTATGAAAAATGTGAGACAAATGCTTTCCTGGCCCTCTTTTTTATCAGTCTGTATAGGACATGGTTATTTTGAGGCTATCTATCTTTCATATGTACAGCCGTTACTATCTTACTATCTATAGTCATTACTAATTTTTGCATGTACAGCCTCCTTACTCTTTCCCCTGAACAAATATCCAAGGAAATCACAGATTTACTTTACTCCAATTTTTCTGTCCTATAAACATTCTATTCACCACTGTATAGAAGAGACTCCCAATGGGGTCCCTGAGCATATTGTCTGATTCACACAAGAGAAGACTAGAGAGAATGGACTCAGCAAAGAGCGCTCACCTGTCCACAATGATGCCATGAGGGATGAGCACGTATTCCAAGTCTCCATAGTAGTGCTGTGGGTACGTGAATAAGCTTAGATCATACCCTGGCCAGTCATCCATAATCTGCAAACCAATTGATTTTGGTTACAATATTTTTCATTGGAAATTTATTTTTAAAAACATAAATACACAAGAGCATGCTTTGTGAAAACGAAGACCATTGAAAACAAGAGAGTAGGTCTGGCGATCCACGTGGCATTAACTTGTCTTCCGTAGGAGAAGCCAGGTGGAACAAGGTAGTTTGTTTCCTGATGAAGGACCTACTGAAGTGAACAGGGAACGCCATTCCTGACTTCTGGCATCACAAGAGAAAATTCCGACCTATAGCTAACCTGACAACACTGTTTGTAAGAGTGCACAAACGTAAAGACACAATGCATATTTACACTGTAAATATTATCATGAATATAAGCAACATTCTTTTTGTAATTACAGGCATACCTCATTTTACTGGGCTTTGCAGATAGTATTTTTTTTTTCTTTTACAAATTGAAGATTTATGGCAACCTTGCATTGTCAGAGGATGCTTAGCACTTTTAGCAATAAAGCATTTTTAAATTAAGCTATTTACATTTTTTTAGACATAATGGTATTGCGCACTTAATCGACCACAGTATACAGTAAACCTAACTTTTATATGTACTGGGAAACCAAAATAGTAATAATTTGTGACTTGCATTATTGAGATATTTGCTTTAATTTGGTGGTCTGGAACTGAACCCACACTGTCTCTGAGGTCTGGCCACTGACACAGACAGTATCACTCCACATTATCATAATATATTATTATATATACTAATAAGTCTATGCATTGCAATCACCTCACCTGCCTAGGAAAGGTTAGCTACTAAAAGTACATGTCTCCTGGGGTTATTGCACACCCAAACTTCTGAGTGGTTGGGTCATTTTCGTAAAGACTTCAAAAGGATGTGCTGTGGTGGGAACCTAAGTCAGTCCTGTTGGGAACCAATTGCTCCAGAAAACTGTTGTATTCAGATAGTGGAGAGACTGCTAGCAAGCCTCCCTCTTGCTTAGGACTGGATGTGCAAGTCTGATGGTTAAGATAATAAAGAGGCGGGAGAGAAAATGCCAGTGAAGACCATGTTCCCTTTACTTTCAGATCATCCAGAAAGGCACTCAAGCTAAACCGTAGCTGAACTGCAGCCTCGTTTTCTGCTTACTCCCACACACCTCCAGCAGATTCCTCCATGCAGCTGTACGCTTTCAAGGTCTCTCCTAATGCAGACCTATCCTAATTTCCCAGTCTAATTCCCCATTCCTTGTCCTCTGTTCTCAGATTGGTCAAATCAGGATCCTCCCCAGTTCTGTGTTCTGTTCATCTGTTGTCTCTCACCTACACCCTCTTCCTGTCTAATCCACTCCCCCACCCGTATCCCAAACTCCACATCATCTGCAGAAACTCAGGACAGGCCCCAGTAATTGCCAGCTGTTCCCACCTCTGTATGATCTTGTCGCCCAAACTCCTTGTATCCCTCAGAGCTCTCTGCTCCTTGAGAAGACTCCTGTCTCTTCCTGCCTCTGGCTCCTTCATCTCATCTGTTTTCTATTGTTTTAAAATCCATCTGTACTTCATCGAACGCTGGGATATCCCCCTGCTTTTCCCCTGCCTCCTCACCCGGAACTCAAAACCAGTTCTCTTACACCCAGGCTTTGGAAAGGCCACATAGGGTCCAGACTCCACTGACTCCCATCCTGGTTCCAGGCTCTGGAATGCTGGCCAGATCAAACCCATCACAGATGAATCCCTTCCCTCTCAGTGAAGGGCAACTCTTCTCAGCTGCTGAGGTTAAAGCCGCAGAGTTGTAACTGACCCCTTTCTCTCATCCCCCTCTTGCAACCCAGCTGTGAATCCTATCATCAGCTCCTTCAGAATTTAACCAGGACCACCTCTCAGCAGACTTCCCAGGTGACACTAGAGGTAAAGAATCCACCTGCCAATGCAGGAGGCATAAAAGACAGGTTGGATCCCTGGGTCTTGAAGATCCCCTGGAGGAGGGCATGGCAACTCACTCCAGTATTCTTGCCTGGAGAATCCCATGGACAGAGGAGCCTGGTGGGCTACAGTCCATGGGGTCGCAAAGAGTCGGACACGACTGAAGTGACGTAGCATGCACACACACCTCTCAGCATCTCCACTGCCCCACTTCCAGTCCCTGCCATCACCATTTCTTCCAGGACCATTGCCATGGCTACCAATTTTGCCTCCCTGCTTCCACTGTGCCAGCATCCCGCGCATCCTCCACCCCTACGTGGCAGCTGGAGTCCTCCTTTGAAAAATGTACCTCATGTACATCATTGCTTCTGCTCAGAGTTTTTCAAGGGCTTCCCATTTCACTAAGAGTACAACTGGAGTGGCCTGCGGGGGCGGGGCCTCTGACTCATCCCTGGAGCTGTCTACCCCGTCCTGCTTCAGCCACCATTCTCCTTCCTGATGCTTGAATGTCCCAAGCATCTTCTGCCCCAAGAGCTTTACGCTTGCTTTTCTTTTGCCTACAACGCTCATCCCCTGGAAGCCCACATGGCCTACCCTTTACTTCCTTCAAGGCTCCACTCAAACATCACCTCCACAGCGAGACCTTCTGGACACCTATGTAAAAACACACCCCTTCCTTGCCATGCATCTTTGTACCTCTCTTACTCAGCCTCACTGTCCTTCACAGCACGTATTTCCACCAGGTGGGACATGTGTACACGTGCTTGTGTGTTTTATCTCCTCGCACTGGAACGTTAGCTCCTTCTGGTAGAGACTTTGTCTGTCTCATGCATTGTTGAAATTCCAGCATTCAGAACACTGACCCGGAATATCACAGGTGCTCAAAAATGCTGAGTGAATAAATGACAGTTTCCACCCACGTGCTACCCAACCCTCAGTCTATCTCCTCGTGATAAAGAGCACCACTGTTCATGGCTCTGGAAATTCCTACCTGACCAAGGGCAGACGGGTGGTCAAACAATGTGTCCTCTGTGTATTTTCAGAGCGTCACACCAGCTCTGCCTTGACCAGCAAATTGGCTAGGGGCACAATTGAATCTGTTTACAAAGCAACACTGGTTTCCACCCCGAGACCTCCTAGGGCTGGCTGTTCACTTTCAACACCGCTGGTCAGTGCCTGGAACCACCAGCTGAACACGAGGAGCTTCCAGAAGACTCACTGGCAGGCCATGATAGAGACCAGAAGGGACACCTGAGCAGCACCCGGCCCCAGGAAGATCACCCAGGGACACAGCACCTTCTGGCTCCCCTGCCAGAACACACACACCACCTCCTGGAGCCCTTGCAGTGGGGCAGCACAAACTGGGGGTTATTCCTCCCACGGTGAAATCCTGTGGTAGCCCCTGCCCAGNAAAACTTAACTTTTTGCTTAGAATATTTCCTGCTTTATTTTTCAAGTTGGCTGCCCTGGGGATAAAAACAGTTTGGAAACAAATACAAAAGGCTAGGCTCCTCTCTGCTGCTAAGTAAGCCCCAGACCACGGGCCCCACTCTCTCCTTCAGGCAGTGACCATGGCGGCCGCCAGTTTCAGGTTCACATCGACCCATCCACTGCAGGAGAGGAAGGGAGTCTCTGCTTCCGGGAACCCCAGACAAGAGCAGGACTTGGCCCAGCTGGGGTCACTAGTCCAGGCCCAGAACCAGGGAGGGAGGCGCACTGCAGTGAACGCCTCAGAGCTACATGTTGAGAAACTGAGTCCAAAAAGAGTCTGAAAAGAAGGGGGAGATCTGCCACCAGGAGAACGAAGGGGGAACCACACAGGCCAAATGACACCTTGTGTCCTGCATGCCTTCCTCTTCCATGGAAAGTTATACACCCGGAAGGTGAAACTCATCACCCTTAGGAAAGTTATGATTCCAATGGATTTTCTGATTCCTGCCACGTTTCCATGGACGGATGGGGTGGGAGACAACAGAAGCACAATTATTTAAGATTTTCCTCTTCTCCTTATTTTCCTACCAAACTCTCATGTGTAGGTACTAACTATGGTTCTTCTGATAATGGTTCTGTAAAAGTAAAACATATCTATAAACCTGATGCCCAACGGGCAGACAGGTAAAGATCTTTTCTCTCCCTGAGAAGTAACAAAGATATACCAGCGGAGGAGTGGGGTGAGGGGTAGTGGGGGGACACTGGTGACCAGCTATCCTAAGCAGAGTATCTGAACCCAGGGCCACATCTCTGGCTTGGCCATCCCATGTACTGTTAACAATCTAATGTCCCATCTCCCCAGTTCAACTGAAAGCCATCTGCACCCAAGAGCCAGTCTCCATCTCTTCATTTTCCCTTCTCTTGCACAAAACTGTACTCATTTTAGGCTTACGTCATCTAGGCCCCTTGCCATCTTCATCACCAAGTTTCTAATAACTCAGAGTTCTCTTCACCACCTCATTTCTGGATACTCCAATACACACCCCGATGATCATTCTAGCTACTCCATCTTGAGGCAACTTCACCCACCTTAGCTCAAATGACTTTGCCTTCCCTCCACCTTGGCCTCAATGCATCCGCCACAGCAGCCCCAGCTCTGAACAAACCTTTCGGCCAACCCAATGTTATTACCTATCCCCTTTCCCGCAGGTACTGAAATTTCCCTTTGGCTTTTTGCAATCCCTTCTTGAGGGGCTCTCTACTTTCCCAGTATACCGTTCCTCCTGAGCCTTCTTTATCCTCCTGACCCTTGATGCCATTAGCTCACCTTGAATTCACTGTGAATTTGTGCCTGCCCATAGCCACCTTGATGCTTTTGAACTGTGGTGTTGGAGAAGACTCTTGAGAGTCCCTTGGACTGCAAGGAGATCCAACCAGTCCATTCTGAAGGAGATCAGCCCTGGGATTTCTTTGGAAGGAATGATGCTAAAGCTGAAAGTCCAGTACTTTGGCCACCTCATGCGAAGAGTTGACTCATTGGAAAAGACTCTGATGCTGGGAGGGGTTGGGGGCAGGAGGAGAAGGGGACGACAGAGGATGAGATGGCTGGATGGCATCACGGACTCGATGGACGTGAGTCTGAGTGAACTCCGGGAGATGGTGATGGACAGGGAGGCCTAGCGTGCTGCGATTCATGGGGTCGCAAAGAGTCGGACACGACTGAGTGACTGAACTCAACTGAACTGATAGCCAACTTGACGTGAATCTAATTATCCCAAGCTCTACTGGAGAGAATGACATGCGTGCAGGGAGTATCTCCACAATACCTTGATTATTTCCAACCTCGGTGAACCCTCACATTGCCTTCCTTTATCTTTCACCAAATTACCTTGTTTTTAAGAGGGCTTCTTTTAACACTGATAGATGGGCTATTCACTGTTCCACCATTTACTTTTTAGACTTTAAAAATATACCTTTCCAACTAGTCTCATTGATTGGCCTCATCTCTTATTAAGAGTATCTATTACTAAATAATAGTACTCACTGTATTTAACCGTTCTACTGATGGCATAGTTGTTTAAAAGACTCTCACTACTGCTGGCTTCATAACTGGCTTTGCCATCTTGATGCTACCTGCTCTTTCTGCAGCATGTGACCCTCCTGCTCAATCTTAACCCCCTCAGGAACATGCGTGTGTGCTCAGTCGTGTCCAGTGCTTTGTGATCCCTTGGACTGTAGTCTGCCCGGTTCCTCTGTCCATGGGATTCTCCAGGCAAGGATACTGGAGTGGGTTGCCAGCTCCTTCTTCAGAGAATCTTCCCGACCCAGGGATCGAACCTGGGTCTCCCACATTGCAGGCAGATTCTTTACTATCTGAGCCACGAGGGCAGCCCCTGCTTTTGCCCCCTCACCTCCATAAAACTCTGTTCCCTTAGGCACCGACCACCCTATCTGCTCTCTCCTACTTTCCTACTCATTCTTGGTCTCCTTATCTGGCTTATCCCACTAAGTCTCTTACATCCAGGGATTTCCAGGTTTCTACCCTTAACAAGGGTTTTATTTCCCCACCTTGTTCGCCAGGTATCCCCATGCACTGCGAAGTGAAAGTCACTCAGTCGTGTCTGACTCTTTGCGATGCCATGGACTATACAGTCCATGGAATTTTCCAAGCCAGATACTGGTATGGGTAGCCTTTCCCTTCTCCAGGGGATCTTCCCAACCCAGGGATCGAACCCAGGTCTCCCGCATTGCGGGTGGATTCTTTACCAGCTGAGCCACAAGGGAAGCCAAGAATAGTGGAGTGGGTAGCCTATACCTTCTCCAGTGGATCTTCCCGACCCAGGAATCCAACCAGGATCTCCTGCATTGCAGGCAGATTTTTTACCAACTGAGCTATCAAGCCCACTGATAAGCATCAGATATTTCTGTTTGCTGATGATTTCCAATCTATCCAGTCACCCTCCTGAATTCCAAACAGGAATTTCAAACTGCCTCCTGTGCATCCTGACCCATAGGCTTTATAGGCATTAGAGACTCAACTTGTCCAGAACTGAACTGAATGACTTCCTCTTTTCACACCTTTTCACACCAAATCTAGTCCTGACCATCCTCTGCATGGCAAGTGGAGTGATTGTTTTTTCAAAAAGCATAAACTGGATGTTACGATTCCTTCTCAGAATATAACAATTTCTTTGCCCTTGGCAGGTGCTGTCTTGGAGAATAAGTCCCCTACAGTATACCAACTGTTGTATTGGACTACTGTACTCTTCAAGGTACTGTACTGTAAGATTTAAAATGTTTTGTTTTTAATATATAATTTGTATATAAATATTATAAACGTTATAAATATTATAAACATTATAGTACAGTACTATACAACCAATTATGTTAGTTGGGTACCTAGGCTAACTTTGTTGGACTTACAGACCAATTGGACTTGTGAACATGTTCTCTGAACAGAACTTGTTCATATATGTAGGGGACTTGCTACAGGTACCCTTCTTCAATCTCCAGCCTCCCCCTCAGCCTTCCGCTCTTGGCTTAGATGTCACTCAGGGGGCCAACCTCACCATCTGAGCTAAATCAGGAGCCCCAGTCCTCCTCCAATCACTATCTCAAGCCTCTTTTCTCTGCCCTGCACATATCACTGTCTGAGAGCATATTCTTCGTGTAGGTGCTTTCACACTGCTTGCCTGTGT
>SJYQ01003881.1:0-176387 GCA_006410935.1 Redunca redunca | reverse complement strand
GGCATTGTATTAGGTGTTTTAGACTTGATGTCCTTAAACTTGAAGAAGGCTTTGGCAGGAAGGAGGCAGAAATTGCAGAAGAGGTCAAGGCCAAGGGAAAGTTGAACCAGAGGACTGTGAGGATGGAAAGTCGTCCTCTGCAGCTGTAGCATTGGGCTTATGGGGTCAGTAGCAGAAGGTGAGGCTGCACAGATCGGTCCCCATGCCATCCTAAGGGTTCTCAAGGGCTTTTTCTCTTGGTAATAACAGAGCGTATGGATTTTAACTAGGCAAGAGTCATAAGGTTTTCATTTTAGGAAAATCATTCTGGTCTCATACAGATGTCAGAAGGGATGGAGGGAAGACAAGGAAGGATGTAGGAGGATGGTGAGCAGTTTTTGTAATATTTGAGGTGACAGATAAGGGCCTAAACTAAGGTAGGGTCAGTGGAGATGCAGGTGCTGCTGCTGCTGCTAAGTCGCTTCAGTCGTGTCCGACTCTGTGCGACCCCATAGATGGCAGCCCACCAGGCTCCCCTGTCCCTGGGATTCTCCAGGCAGGGATACTGGAGTGGGTTGCCATTTCCTGCTCCAATGCATGACAGTGAAAAGTGAAAGTGAAGTTGCTCAGTCGTGTCCGACTTGTAGCGACCCCATGGACTGCAGCCTACCAGGCTCCTCCGTCCATGGGATTTTCCAGGCAAGAGTACTAGAGTGGGCTGCCATTGCCTTCTTTGGTGGAGATGCAGAGGAGTAAGTTAATAGCACAAATTTAACAAGGTAGAATTAACAGGATTCAGTGAGAATTGGATTTGAAAAGTGAGAGAGAAATAGTAGGACCAGATAACTGGATTTTAATTTGGGTGATTGACTAGACAACAGGAAAGGACACTGAGACAGGGAATTCAGGAAGATCAGCAGATCTGGGGAGGAACAATATTTTGGCTCTTGGTTACATTGAATAGGAGTTACCTAGAGAACATGCAGGTGTGTGGTTTGGAGCACACGGAAGAGGTCTTGATAGGAGAGTCATCAGGATCTATCATAAATGGTACCTGAAGCTTTTCATTAGGTAACACGGCATAGGAAGAGTTTCCGGATGGAGAATAGTTGGCATTTGAAGCCAAATTGAAGAAGAACTGAAACGGGAAATTCCCCTGTTTTTAGAAATGTCGAGAAATTGTGAGAAAATGGTTTAAAAGCCCAAATGGGATCATTTCAGAAGGAAGCTGTACTTCACAACTGCCTCTCCAGAAAAAAAAAAAAAGAAAGCAAGCTATGTTTCCTTTGAGAACTTGAGGAAAACTGGGTTGTTGGGAGTTTGTTGAGTTTGATAACTGAGAGCACTTTCATAGCATCCTACTTAATGCTGTCATCTGGGGAGGGCGCTGTTCAATTGAATTGAGGTGTAAATGAAAAGTCAGAGTGGAGAAAGCCAATGTAGGTTATTTCAAGAATAAACAAATTTTCATTTGTGAAGAGAAGAATAGGAAGAACTGTTACCAGAGGTTAATAAAGGGATAGGAAGGAACTTTTAAAGACCTGAGCCTGCTTTTTCCTTGTTATTCAGTCACTAAGTCATGTCTGACTTTGTGACCCCATGGACTGCAACACGCCATGCTTCCCTGTCCTTCACTATTTCCCAGAATTTGCTCAGATTCATGTCTCTTGGGTCAGTGACGCTAACTTTCTCTTCCTCTGCTGCCCTCTTCTTTTGCCTTCAATCTTTCTGAGCATCAGGGTCTTTTTGAATGAATTGGCTCTTTTCTTCAGGTGGCTAAAGTATTAGAGCTTAAGCATCAGTTCTTCCAATGAATATTCAGGGTTGATTTCCTTTAGGATTGACTAGTTTGATCTCCTTGCTGTCCAAGGGACTCTCAAGAGTCTTCTCCAGCATCACAGTTCGAAAGCATCACTTCTTCATCACTCAGCCTTCTATGTGGTTTAACACTCACATTCGTACATGACTAATGGAAAAACTATGGCTTTGTCTATATGGACATTTGTCAGCAAAGTATGTGTTTGCTTTTTAATACTCTGTCTAGGTTTGCCATAGGTGTTCTTCCAAGGAGCAAACGTCTTTTAATTTCATGGCTGCAGTCACCATCTGCAGTGATTTGGGAGCCCAGGAAAATAAAATCTGTCACTGCTTCCACTTTTTCCGTTTGCTATGAAATGATGGGACCAGATGCCATGATCTTAACTTTTCATTCCAGTCCCAAAGAAGGGCAGTGCCAAAGAGTGTTCAAACTACTATAAAAGTGTGCTCATTTCTCATGCTAGTAAGGTTGTGCTCAAAATCCTTCAAGCTAGGTAGACTTCAGCAGTACATGAATGGAGAACTTACAGATATACAAGCTAGGTTTAGAAAAGGCAGAGGATCACATTGCCAACATTCGTTGGATCATAGAGAAAGCAAGGGAGTTCCAGAAAAACATCTGCTCTCTCGACTACATGAAAGCCTTTGATTGTGTAGATCACAAGAAACTGGAAAATTCTTAAAGAGAGATCGAAATGCCAGACCACCTTACCTGTCTCCTAAGAAACCTGTATGCAGGTCAAGAAGCAATAATTAGAACATTACATGGAACAACTGACTGGTTTAAAATTGGGAAAGGAGTACATAAGACCGTATATTGTCATCCTGCTTATTTAACTTACATGTAGAGTACATCATGCGAAATGTCAGGCTGGATGCATCACAAGCTGGAATCAAGATTGCCAGGAGAAATATCAACAACCTCAGATAATGCAGATGATTCCACTTTAATGGCAGAAAGCAGAGGAACTAAAGAGCCTCTTGATGAGGGTGAAAGAGGAGCGTAAAATTGCTGGCTTTTTCCCTATGCTACCTTTCTTGAGATATTCATACAACATAAAATTGATCCTTTTAAAGTGTACAATTTAAAGTGTTTTTAGTTTGTGTAGGGGTGCAGTCACCCCTATAATCAATTTTAGAATCTTTCATTTCTGCTCTTCTTCGTTATCAGCTACTCACCATTCTCCCTGCTCCCACTCACTAGCAACCGCTAATCTGCTTCTGCTCTGTGGGTTTGCCTGTTCGGGCATTTCATGTGCATGGAATCATATGTGTGATCATCTGTGACCAGCTTTTACTCATCATCATGTTTTCAAGACCTGTCCATTTTGAAGCAGGTGTCAGGACTTCATTCCTCTTCATTGCTGGGAATATTCCACTGGCTGGAATATTCCACATTTTGTGTATTCATAAGTTGTTGAACATTTACGTTCTTTCTACGATACGGCTATTTTGAGTAGTGCTGGTGTGAATAATCACGTGCAGTGTTTTTTGTAGATACATGTTTTCATTGTAAGAGTAGAATTGGCCAGATCATGTAGTGACTTTTTTGTTGGAACAGTTTGAGGAACTTCTAAACTGTTTCCCAAAGCAGCTGCACCACTTCACTCTCCAGTGAAAGATTCTCATTTCTCCATATCCTCACCAACACTTGTTATTTTCTGGTTTTTGAAAATTTAAGCTATCCTGGTAGATATGAATTGGTAACTTATTGTGGGTTTGATCTGCATTTATTTCCCTGGTGGCTGATGATGTTGAACTTCTTTTCTTGTGCTTATTGGCCATTTGTATGTTTTCTTTGGAGAAATCTTTACTCAGGTCCTTTTCCTAGCTTCGCTTTCGGTTGTTTCTCTTCTTCTTGCTGAGTTGTGAGAGTTCCTTTGTATATTTTGGATGGTAGACCCTTATCAGTATATGCTCAGTTGTTTACTACTGTTTGGTGACCCTGTGGACTGTAGCCCACCAAACTCCTGTCTATGGAATTTTCCAGGCAAGAATCCTGGAGTGGGTTGCCATTTCCTCTTATAGGGGATCTTCCTAACCCAGTGATCTGATCGAACCCACATATCCTGTGCTCCGGCATTCCAGGAGCTGAGCCATCTGGGAAGCCCCTTATCAGTATATGTGATCTGCAAATCCTTTCTTCCATTCTCTGGGCAGTCTTTTTTACTCTCTTGGTAATGCCCTCTGATCTACAGAAGTTTTAAATTTTGATGAAGTAGAATTTATCAGTGTTTTCTTTTGTCGCTTGTGATTTTGGCGTCATATCTGTGAATCCATTGCCAAATCCACAGGCGTGAAGATATACACTGTGATTTCCTCTAGTTTTATAGTTTTAGTTCTTTATGTAGGCGTTGGTTCATTTTGAGTGAATGTTTGTATATGGTCTGAGATAGGGCCTGTTTTTTGTATGTGGAAATCTAATTATCCCGTTCCTATCTGTTGAAGAGACCATTTCTCTCCCATGGAGTAAAAATGGACACATTTGTTGAAAATCAGTTGACCATAGATGTTTGGGTTTATTCTGGACTCTTCAGATCGATTCTCTAGGTCTGTATGCTTATCCCGATGCCAGTGCCACATTGTTTTGGTTACTCTAGTTCTGTAACTGCTTTTGAAATTACGAAGTGTGAGTCTTCCCCCTTTGTTTCTTCATTATTTTTGTGTGGGTATTCAGGCCCATTGCGATTCCATACTGAGGCTCAGATTTCCATTTCTGCAATAAAGGCTTGTTGAAATTTTGTCTTGAGTCTATAGGTCATTTTGAATTACAGAAATACTTTCTCAACAGTACTGAATTGTCCCATTAAAAAGGAGTTTATTTAGGACTACTCTAATTTCTCTCAGCAATGTTTTGTAGTTACAGTGTATAAGTCTTTCACCTCCTTGGTTACATTTATTCCTGTTTTATTCTCTTGGCTGCTAATGTCCAGTCATTAGCAGACCAGTAAGCTACCAGAACAGCTGTGTATCTCTTGGGTGTAGCTTCAGCACTCAACCACTTGACAGCTTTGGCCTTAGCCTTTGTTTCTGTCTGTGCAGACGTCAAGATCATACAGAGGTGAGTGGGGAGGGCTTTCTCGGGTGGGATGAGCTCAATGAGATCCACCTAAGACGTTTCTTAATCTTTAAAGACAAGGAATCTTGAAAGTAGTGAGAGAAGTGGCTGGTCACATACAAGGGATCCTCAGTGTCATCATCAGCTGACTTCTCATCAGAAACCACAGGAGCCAGAAGGCAGTGGGATGATATAGTCACACTGCTGCAAGGAAAAATGATCAGCCAGGAATTCTGTGTCCTGAGCATGTGCCTGGCTCTGGGCATCCACGTTTCTCCTGATTTCCAGGAATTTGTTGCAGCAGTTCAAGGTCTTTGTTCCCTAGAACATCTCCCTGCTCAGCCTTTCTTCTCATGGTTTGGAGGGAGTGTTCACTCCAGCTGTTGCCTGTTGCTTCAAGGGGCAGCGCGGCTAACACCTCTCTCTGGCTGCCCACTAGCAGGCGTAGCCCTGGCCGTGGGGGAAGTTCTGAGGTAACTGCATTTAGGTGAGATAAGGTGGGCTGCTTCTGCAGGTAGGTCTTCTAGAGAGCCTGGAATAATAATTTCAGTTTGTTTGTGAATGAGGTTTGTTCTGCTGTGCCAGTGCTGGGAATGCGGGCTGTTATTTTCAAGGCTGCCACTGATCTGGGAAGCCTAGGATAGGATCAGAGTGAGTTAAATAACACAGAATCCTACGTTCTCACTAAGATTCAACTGTTTTTCTTGAATAAATGCTCCCTGAATTGCTGCAAGCTTCTGGTTAGTTTCCAGGGTTAAAGTGGATTCTGACTGGTTTTAGTTGGCTCTTCTGAGGGTGAACTTTTGGAGTTCTTTAGGTTATCATTTTTGGAGAAGGAGATGGCAACCCACTTAAGTATTCTTGCTTGGAAAATCCCATGGACAGAGGAGCCTGGAGAGCTACAGACCATGGAGTTGCAAAGAGTTGGACACAGTTTAGCAACTGAGCACTCAGGCTATCATTTTACCAACGTCCCTCCATCTGTTTATTTAGCACTCCATTCGTTATTAGGCTGCCTCTGTTACTATAGTTCACGTGAGTCTTTTGTAGATGGCATATAGTTGGGTTAGTATTTTCCTCTGTTCTTTGCTTTTTTCCTAAAGAATTTGAGGTGCTTGTAGAGATGCAACATAATAAAGGTTTTTTGGCCATCAAAAATGGTGCTTTGCTTATCTTTGTCTATTTGGGGGACAAGGTTTAACAGTGGATTTGCTAGGTTGAGTGTTAATTTTTGGTGGATGCTGCTGAATTGCCTTCTGAATGAGTCTGTTTACACTTCTTCCAGCAGCATGTGGCTGTCTCACCACACCCTCCAGTGTTGGGCATCAGACTTGTTCCTGTTTAGAAAATTGGTGGGTGAAAAACAGAATCTTTAAATTCCATTTTTTCATTTTAAAACTGTTTGCTTCAGATTCAAATCCTCAATCTCTTTTTGTTTTTGTTTATTTGCAAAGTAATTGTCATGTCGAGTGCCAATATTTTTTCTCCAGGTTTCTTCTTGGCTTCTTATATTTGTTTATGATTTTTTTTAACAGTGCACTTATGATTTTCTGAACGTTTTTTAAAATGGGAGTCAAGGAAAGAAAAAATAGTAAAACTCTTCCTTTTCTCACTTTTATGGGTAGAGGATATAGTTTATAAAATCTCAAGTTTTGTCCAGGAATTTTATATTGTTGCTTTTGTGTAGTTATTATTGTTGCTGCTTACTGAGTACCTGCTGTAGACCATGAATACTATTTTGTTTAATCTTGGCAGTGCTGTGGCAGGTCGGTGTCAATATTGACTGATAAGGAAACCCCGTCTATGAAGGGTGGTGGTACTGAGACCCGCAGCTGTGCCACATTCTCTCTCCCCATCAGGGCCTCTCCCAATTTCTTTACTGAGGACTGGGGGCCTGGGTGAGCCATTAGGGATAACACTGAAGAGATCACAACTTAATCTTCTCTGGTATATTCCTCCAGAGGCGTTTTACACACATGAGCAAAGGATGTATAAACATGTATACCTTCTGTTCTAAACAATCATAGTGTGAATCGAATGAGGCTTTTATTTTATTCCACACCAGGCACTAGGTCTGTTTCTTTGCAGTTGATCAGTTTGAATGTAGTCCATCAAACTGATCATCTTAAAGGGTTGTATAGATATTTAAACGTGAAGCTTTTGCCTTAAAAGTAATTAAAAACAAAAACACTAGCTGAATGACAAAAATACTAGGAGAACTTGTTTGGAGTTGCTTTCAGAGTATACCTTGAGAAAATGAAGCATGATCATAATCAGTTGGAGGCTAAATTAAATCAAAAGCACTGCAAATTGAGAGCCAGCTTTGATATTTGTATATATTATGAAATGTTCACCACAGTAAATCTAGTTAGCATTCATCACCACACACAGAAAAAATTTTAAAAAATCTAGATTTATTTTTGTCATGTTTATTGCTGTTTTAATTTGTAATTTCCCAATGCTACATGATATGGAACATCTTTTCACATGGTTATTTGTCATTTGTATCTTTTTTGGTGATGTTTCTGTTCTGGTCTTTTGCCCATTTTAAAATTGTTTTGTTTTGTTTTAAGAGTTCTTTGTGTATTTTGGATAATGGTCCTGTATCAGGTATGTCTTCTACAAATATTTTCTCCTAGTCTTCTCATTCTCGGTCTTCAGTTCAGTTTAGTCGCTCAGTTGTGTCCGACTCTTTGCGACCCCATGAACCACAGCATGCCAGGCCTCCCTGTCCTTCACCAACTCCTGGAGTTTACTCAACCTCATGTCCATTAAGTCGGTGTTGTCATCCAGCCATCTCATCCTCTGTCGTCCCCTTCTCCTCTCGGTCTAAGTCTCTTAATTTTTATGTTCATTCTCCTACTCTTCCTCCTTCCCCTCTCTTTTTCTTTAGTATTAGCTAAATAAACTACATTGTATGTCCATATATTTTGAGACTTGATCAGAATAAGGTTTTATCAGTTTAGTTTTTCCGGGCTGGTGTCTTTTTTGTCTGTGATATTAACAGCCATTAATCGTTGCCAGTATCTATTTTTAAATTGCTTATTAAGTGACGATAGTCTTTTATTTCTTTGTTTATTACATGGACGACTTTGATAAAAGGAAACTTGGCTAAACTATGCTTTGTATAGGAGGTTCAGAATAAATTCTCCCCCCTCCTTTACTTGGCAGTTATTCCAAACAATTACATGGTTCTGTAGTTCTCATATCCTCCAAAGTGATCAGTGAATTTTATTTTTAAAGGTCCTTATGAACTCATGGATTTAAATATACTTGATACTAGTTCATGGCAGTTATTAATTTTATTGGTTCTTTGGCATCTTTGACCAGTGGGAGCATCTTCTAGTTGACTTCTGAGTCCTTTTGTCTTGATTCCAAGCATCTTTCATTTCTTTTATGACTTGATATTTCAGCCTCATACATATCTTATGTATTTGACCTGGCATCAGCCTAGTGGAAATGTTTAATAGTATGTTAAATTATATTGTTAGGCTCACACAACTAAATACATATTTATGTCTTAGCAACTTTCAGTTCAGTTCAGTTGCTCAGTCATGTCCAACTCTTTGAGACCCCATTGCCTGCAGCACACCAGGCTTCCGTGTCCATTACCAACTCCGGAGCTTGCCCAAACTCATGTCCATCAAGTCGATGATGCCATCCAAACATCTCATCCTCTATCATCCCCTTTTCCTGCCTTCCAGCTTTCCCAGCATCAGCGTCTTTTCCAATGAGTCAGTTCTTTGCATCAGGTGGCCAAAGTATTGGAGCTTCAACTTCAGCAGCAGTCCTTGCAGTAAATATTCAGGGTTGGTTTCCTTTAAGATTGACTGGTTTGATCTCCTTGCAATTCAAGGGACTCTGAAGAGTCTTCTCCAATACCGCAGTTTAAAAGCATCAATTCTTTGGCACTCAGCTTTCTTTATAATCCAACTCTCACATCCATACATAACTACAGGGAAACCATAGCTTTGACTAGACGGACCTTTGCCTTTTCTAATTCAGGTTGAACATCTGGAAGATCCTAGTTCATGTACTGTTGAAGACTGGCTTGGAGAATTTTGAGCATTACTTTGCTAGTGTGTGAGATGAGTGCAATTGTGTGGTAATTTGAACATATCTTTGGTATTGCCTTTCTTTGGGATTGGAATGAAAACTGACCTTTTCCAGTCCTGTGGCCACTGCTGAGTTTTCCAAATTTGCTGGCATATTGAGTGCAGCACTTTAACAGCATTGCCTTTTAGGATTTGAAATAGCTCAAGTGGGATTGCATCATCTCCACTAGCTTTGTTCCTAGTGATACTTCCTAAGGCCCACTTGAAAGGCAACTTAGCCATTTGAAAAAAAATAATACACATAAGCTGAAAGAGAAAATAATTTTTGTCTTAACTAAAATTAGTGGTCTGTGTGTGTCCATTGAACACTGTGCTGCTTATGATACTTTGCAGTCAGATTGAACATCATAACCCTTATTTCTTGTTCTATGTTGATTTTTTAAAAACCCCTAGAAAACTGCTTTATGAAGGTATGCTGTTGAAGGGAATGTGCAGTCGAGTGTTGAAAGCCACCTTCTTTTCTGGTAGCTGTGCAGTGTCTGACAGGTGTCGAGTAGCACTGTGCGTCCCTCACTTTGAGCTACCCCAGACCCGCGGAGTTTGCTCCTAGTGCCCTGGGTCCCTCTGCGTACTGTCGGAGAACAATGGACTAGATGCTTTTACCCACTTTCTATTGTAATCGGTGGTGTGCATTTTAAAAATCATTAAATGAGGTTTATTGGGCTTCCCTGTTTCCAAGCTAAGTTCTGATTTAAGATTTAGTTGAGATTAGATAATGTGATTATGAGATATGGCAGGAAAGATACCACCTGTCTTCCAGCCAAAGGATATACTGTTACTTTAAAAATGTGCTGTTTTACTGTTAAGTTCCAAATGATGTTTTTAAGGGTTTTAAAATTTAATTTTTATTGGCGTCTAGTTCCTTTACAGTGTTGTTTCTGCTGTACAGCGAAGTGAACTGGCTATACGTATACACATACCCCCCCCTTTTTTGGATTTCCTTCCCACGTAGGTCACGGGTTTTTTAATAAGAAGACTTTCTTTTTGGTCCTCGGTGTTTGTGACTGCTGATGCCTGCCTTTGGGTTTTATGTAAAGGCAGTGGACTTTTCTCTCCATGCTTATACATACATGCCCTTTGATTTGGACAGCTGTGTGCAGAGCTGAGCTGTGTCCTCCCCAGCCTTTCACCCCAGGCGGAGGTGGGATTATTTCTGGCTGCTAGATACTGTATGTTCTGGCTGCTCATTTCCTGACACCTGGAGTTCTGAACCTGAGTTTTTATGTTCACCTAAATAATGGACACAGTCTGTGCTTTGCAGATTTGTGTTTCATCCAGAGGTTGATTTCGTATTGCATTATATCAGTTTCCTAAAATGTGAATTTTTCTGTTTTCTTGTTAACAGTCATGTAATAGTTATTGTCAACCTTAAAAAGACATTCACATGTTAGTATTCATTATCATGGACTTCGGAATTTCACATCTTTTAAGCTGATTTTGATAACATGTATCTTAGAGATGTTTTACTATTTACTTATTTACTTTTGGCTGTGCTGGTCTTCATTGCTGTTCATGATTTTCTGTAGTTGCAGCACGTGGGGGCTACCTGCCAGTGGTGCCTGGGCCTCACTGCGGTGACTCCTTCTGTTGCGGAGCGCAGGCTCAGGAGCTGCGGCACACAGGCGTGGGTGCTCTGCGGCGTGTTGAGTCTTCTGGGCCAGGGATCGAATCCATGTCCCTGCATTGGACAATGGCCTACCAGGGAAGCCCTCTTAGGCATATTTTAATCAGCAACACTGAGAATGTTGAGAAGCTGAGTGGAAAACATTAATCACTGTGTCATTCAGTGAATTTCTCTGTGGCATATGGGACACTAATTAAAAGTCTTTTGGCTAAGCCCCTGGGGGTTGGGGAGAAATTAAAATAAAGATTAAGTTTGATGATATGTAAGACAACTACAGAAAAGAAACAGTAACTCGAGTAAAATGCCTGTTAAAGTACTTGTTGTTTAGTCACTCAGTTGTGCCCGATTGTTTGCGACCCCACCAGGCTCATCTGTCCTCACAGACGTGAACAAAAGTTGGAAGTTTGGAAAGGACCAGTTACATAACAGTCCAGAGGCTGACGGTTGGTCTGGGGGGGTGTGCGTGGCTCTACACTTGTGGATGCCGCTGTGCGTCTCGGGCACAGGCTGTGAGCCTCGCGCGTCTTAGCGCGGCAGGGACGTCGCTGTGGATGATGGGAAACTCCCTAAGCCTTATCTGCTTCGTCTGAAGGATTATTTGCCTCATCTCAGCTTGTAAACTTGGTTTTGTTTTTTTTTCTTGAACAGTAATATTCATGTCTTAAGAGAAATCCTTTGATGAGTAGAGTTCCTTATGGCCAATAAAATTTTGTGTGAGAAGTGTGGTTACTGGGCCTCAGCGGTTTGTCGAATAGCCTGATTGACACAGAGTGCCTGCCTTCTTTCTGGGGGACTGGGACTTCAGTACCCGCTCTGCAGAGAAAGCCGCTGTGACTGGACTCCTCGGGGACCTTGGGCTGATGGAGGAGCAGCCAGAAACCCCTGGTGCTTCATATGTGTCCCTATGTCTCCCCTGCCAGGGGGCCCTTGGCATACGCCTGGTTCTTCTGGACTCCGCCCCTTGTCCTTTGCTTTTTTTGCTCTGTATCCTTTCTCTGTAATAAATCTTAGCCTGAGCGTGACTGTGTGCTTACTGATGTGAGTCCTCCTAGTGAATCGCTGACCCCGAGGTGGCCTTGGGGACCCCAGTCCAGTGTCAAGACTCATAGGCAAAATGCTGGTCCCCACCTTGTCCCCGCCCCCTGCCCCCGAGTTTTATAGCTGAAGCTTTCCTTTCAGCTATTTCTTTTGGTGTTTATTTCCTTTACCTATGTAATACCCTTAAACTCCTGTGTTTGAAGATGGCAGTTTTGAATGTCCTCTGTTACCTGGGCGTTAGGTGGATGAAGATTTGGGTCTCTGAGACCCTTCCCCGGGTTCGCTGCCCCCAGCCCTCCAGCATAGTCATGCTCTGTGCAGTGTTTGGTTCCATCAGTCAGCATCCTTCATTTTCATTGTGATTATTACAGAAGCATTGTGTAATCCTGAGCCAGGCGGAGGACTACGGTTTCGTTTTCCCATCTGCCTTTTTTCTTAAAGTTAGTGATCGTCTCTTACTGTTATTTGTTTTTTACTCTGTTCTTATGACGGATTTGTTCCCAAAGCTCCAGTCTTGTTCTTTTCCGCACAGGCAGATGTCTTGGAGCCCTTCTTCCCCTGGGTCACAGGATCTGTGTCGCCAGCTGGCCACTGGCCTGCTCTTCCTGGGCTCCTTGCTGCCCATCGGGTCGCATCTCAGGCCGCCAAGTCTCTTGGGCAAGTGTACAGGGAATACAGTCCTTGCCGCTGTGTGTCTGAAGTATCTTTATTCTACCTGTATGCTCGGGTGGTTGTTGAAACTGGTTTTCTTATCAGAATTTTGAATATGTTTGTTTATTGTCTGTAAATTTCCAGTGTCCTATTGGCAAATCGATCGTGATCTTTTGTAATTTGCTTGTCCTGTTTCTGCCCGCTAGGAGTCCTTCAGGATCATCTCTCTGTCCCTTGCGCCCTGAGACCTCGTGGTGTGCTCTGATGGGTCTCTGCATGTATGGTGTTGGGTGCTTAGTGGCCCCTGGTGATCTGGATGCTCTTTAATTCTGAGAAAATTTGAAGAACAAGGATGTATTTTGCATGCGCATGTGCTTATGAAGTTGGCCATCCCCAGACAGTGGGTTAATGGGGGTCAACGCTCAGTGTGTTCTAACGAGCCAGTACCTGGATTCCCTTGTAGAGATTCACGTTAGAGACTTTTAATTTACAGATTATTTTTAAAAACCATAAAAACAAGGAAAAGCTGCTTCCAGTGACTTTTAGGCTGTATTTAATAAAAATCTGTGTATAAATACTGGATTTGTGTAACTTGTGAACTAGTTAAGCAAGCTGTTAGTTTTTTGGAAGAGGCCCTTGTCTGTGTAGATATTATCAAGTTTAATGAATAATTGGAGTTATTTTCAAAACCTCATTTCGGGAGACTTCAGTTTAGCAGTCGGTCTTTCTTGCTGACACTGCTTTGTCCTTTGGCGTGGGTGAGTGGTTCCTCTTACATGTGCTGGTTAACACTGGTACGTGAGCAGAGGAGACTGTTGAAACAGTGTGTATCCTGGTTCTTTAGAGGAGCAAAGCTTTTTAAGTCTTTATTAAGTTTGAGTCTGATTTTGTGAAACTTATTTTTGGCTTTACCCCAGTTAAAACTGTCATAACTATTCTTTTTACATGAAATATTTAATTTCAAAGGTATAATTTGGGGGGATTCTAAAGTAAAATTCTAGATGTATGGAAATACTTTTAATAGTTTTTGTTAGTTATTACAGAAGTCACATTTTTTCCGTTAAATTCTCTCTGGAGAGAGATTTTTTCCAGATAGCCATAGGCTTTCATTTGGGAAAGACTGGAAATAGAAATTTCTATTGCAGTGATTTTGGGTGTTGGGGGCTGGGAGGGGATGTCTACCATTAGGGTGAGAGTTGCAGCATTTGAGGAGAGTTCATATTTTTAATGGCTCATGATCATCTCTGCATAGCATCTGTGGGTTTGTTTCCTAATCTGAGATTTTGAGGTGTAATTTATAATTCAGTGATAAGCACAGTTTAATGTTTTGGTTTTTTTTTTTTGTGACCCCATGGTCTAGAGGGCATTTTGCTAAGTAAGATAAGTCAGACAGAGAAAAAACAGATACCATATGATCTCACTTATGTGTAGAATCTGAAAAATAAGACAAAATGAAAATAGACTCATAGATACAGAGAGCAAATGTGTGGTTGCCAGAAGGGAAGGAGGTGGAGGGTTGAATAGATGAAGGGGATCAGGAGGTGCAAACCCCTGGTTATTAAAAGCCTCGAAATGTAACGTGCAGTGTAAGGAATGTGGAATAATGTTGAAATAACTTTGTGTGGGGACAAGTGGTTACTAGGCTCACCACTGGTCATTTCAAAATGGACGTAAATATCAAAGCACTGTTACACCGGAGACTAACACGATCGTGTGTGTCAGCAAATGTGTGTGTGTGTGTGTAGTCCTCATGCCTGTCAGGACCTAGAACACAGCCATCAGCCTGGAAAGTTCTCTCTAGCTGCTCTGTACTCTGTCCCTGCTTCTTCCCCAAACCCCAGGACCACAGTTCGAGATTCTTGTGATGGAGGTGAGCTTGCCTCTCCCAGAGCTTCATATGAATAGTCACACACTCTGTACTCTTGGATGTCTGCAGTGCTATCTTGAAGTTCATCTGTTTTGTTGTATGGATGACTAGTTTGTTCATTTCAAAAAATGCTAGTGTTCCATTGTGTGAATATATTTCCGCTTGTTTATCCAGGCTTGTTAATGGCAATGTGTTTCTGTTTTTTTTTGTTGTTGTTGTTCTCTTTATTTAAATTGGAGGCTAATTACAATATTGTAGTGGTTTTTGCCATACTTGACATGAATCTGCCGCGGGTGTACATATGTTCGCCATCCTGAAGCCCCCTCCCACCTCCCTCCCCATCCCATCCCTCTGGAGCATCCCAGTGCACCAGCCCCGAGCACCCTGTCTCATGCATTGAACCTGGACTGGTGATCTGTTTCACATATGATAATATACATGTTTCAGTGCTATTCTCTCAGATCATCCCACCCTCGCCTTCTCCCACAGAGTCCAAAAGACTGATCTGTACATCTGTGTCTCTTTTGCTGTCTTGCATACAGGGTTATCATTACCCTCTTTCTAAATTACATATATATGGGTTAGCATACTGTATTGGTGTTTTTCTTTCTGACTTACTTCACTCTGTATAATAGGCTCTAGTTTCATCCACCTCATTAGAACTGATTCAAATGCATTCAAATTCAAATGATTCTGTTTTTTATCTGTTATGAATACAGTTACTCTGATCATGTGAATATGTGTGAATATGTTTCCATTTCTCTGGGGTAAATACTCAGGAGTGGAATTCCTGGGTCATATGGTAAGAGTTTAACTAGATACTGCCAAATAGTAATACTTTTCCTAAGTGGTTAAATGTTATATTCCCACCAGCAGTGTATTAAATTTCTAATGCCACACATCCTTACCAGCGTTAGGAATTATAGTTCTGTTTGCACTTCAGCCATTCTGGATGGTGTCTGTTGATAGCTCATTGTGGTTTTAATTTCCATTTCTTTGATGTTTAGTGACGTGGAGGTTTTTTCATGGGCTTATTGACCAGTCATAGATTTTCTTTTGTAAATTGTTTGCTTGATTTTGCCCATTTTTGTTTTGGATTGTCTATTGTTGAACTGTAGAAGTTCTGTATATATCCTGGGTGTAAGTCTTTTGTGAGACACACATATACACACACACACTAAGTGTGTTCTCCACATCTTGGCCTTGACCCTTAATTTTCTTCTTACTATCTTTTGATGAGTGAAAGTTTTTGCTTTTGATAAAAAGTCTAGTTTGTGGACTTTTAATTCAGTAGTTAATTACTTTCTGTTCCTGTCTGGGAAATTCTTCCTCCAAGGGCTCACAAATGTGTTTTATTTAGAAGTTTTAAGTTGTTAGCAGTGAAGTTTTGTGTCTATAGTTTGTCATGCACACTTTGTGGTGATGCGATGGAGGGCTGACCTTCTCTCTTGCCCACATGGTTACTCTGCGCCACTTGCTGAAGACTTTCCTTGCCCGTGAATTCCTTTGGAACCTTTGTTGACAGGCAGTTGACTGTGTATATGCATGCCTCTGGGAGTTTCTTTTTTGTTCACTAACCTGTCCACCCTTGCTCCAGTGCCATACTGTCATGGTCACGTCTCTGTGCTGGAGTAGACTCTCTTGTCTGTCTACTGGATGGAGTAGACTGCGTTTTCTGAAGTTTTCTGTCTGGAAGGACCGCCCCCTCTGGTCCTTCAGCTGAGAGGGCTGGCTTTTGTCATCGCTGGTGTTTCTGGCATCTTTGCTGCAAGTCTGCGATGCAGAGGCAGAAAGCGCCCTCTGGGATCAGTGTTGGCCCTCGTATTTCGAGGGCCTGTCCTGTCTGCCTTCTTTGCCTGTCAGTGTGCGGTCTTCTTAGCTGTGCTGACATCTTTCTTAAATGTTGACAAGTTTACATCACTTCTCCTTTTGCCTCAGAAGTAGGAATTTCCTTTTCTCCCCCCCTCACCTTTGGCTGTTTATGCTGAAGTCACCGTGGACCCTTCGAGGCTTGTCTCTCTGCCCACTTACTCAGGATGCTGAGGTGTGCTGTGGCTCCCCGAGCTCAGGACCGTCCCTGCACCTCCGTTCCGGCCTCGCTCATCCTGTGTGCCAGTGGCCGCTCCTCCCAGCCGTGCGTGGCTGAGTCAGAGCAGCAGCTGTTCTCTGGAGTGGTTTTCGCAAGATCATCTCTTCAGTGTGTCAGGAACAGGACTCCTCCTGGTCAGTCCAGTGTGCAGACTACAGAGTGGGGGGCGGTCCAGACCCACCTGCGTTCTGTGATTCGTGGTCCTGCCCTCATGCCTCTCAGCCCCAGCGTTGTCGCTTCTGGACTTGAACTTGGTGATGACCTCCTCAGCTCAGCACCGGCTGGCTTTCAGTTCGGAACCATCTTGTCTTTCCGTGTCTTTTCTGTTGCTTCTTCATGAATCTGCTCCCATCAGACCCATCATCTTGCTGTTCTCATAACAAGCCCCACGTTTCTGCTTGTGTCATTAATATGCTGCTCCTCCTGGCATAAGTGTGCTCGTGTGTGTGTGTGTGTGTGTGTGTGTGTGTGTGTGTACACGTGTACACAGAGGGCACTTTAGCAGAAAGAATGTGTTTCCGTCAAGCACATCCCATTTTTACCTCTTGCTGTGTGGCGTAGGATAAGTTACTTCACTTCTCTGAGCCTTAGTTTTACAGTTTGTAAACCTGGAAAAACACTTTTCTCACAGGACGTGTGAGGTGATGTGAAAGTTTCTGAAGCCACAGAACTCAACTAAAATATGTGTTTCCTTTCTTTGTTTCTGTAATTAAAAGTTGAGGCTGAGGGCCAAGTCATTTCTCCTCCTCTTTGTGTCATCAGCGGGACACAACGTGTTGAGAACATGGAAGAGACTTGTTAGTGGGTTTAGTTAGATGAGGAAACGTCTGACTACTTCCTGTGCAGCCTGTGCCGTGTTAAATGTTGGGCTTGCTAACTACTGGGCAAGATGGCCCCGTGCACAGGTCCTTAAGGCCCAGTGTGGCGCCCAGGTGTGCTCCTTGATTCTGTAGCTCGGGAGGCGGGCAAAGCTTAGCCTGGGCTGCGTGAGGCATGAGTGGGGATTCCTGGAGAAAGGGGTGCTGGTACTTGATCCTTTTTTTAACAGCTTTATTTAGGTGTAATTTGCATACCATAAGATATAACCCACTTAAAATGTCAATTTACAGTTTGTAACCATCACCACAATCCAAATCTAGACTGTTGCCATCATTCCAGAAAGATTCCTTGTGCCCATCTGCGGGCCTGATGCAGAAAGACGAGTATGAGCGGCCCAAGCAGGACTTCTGGGAGGAAGGCGGGTCCCAGCGCGGAGGAGACAGCGAGGGGCGAGCTGCGCTCCTTCCTGCTCCCCTGGTTTCGCTCTCTGCTCTTCAGACCTCAGTTTCCCCACCTGTGATGTATAACCGATAGGCTGGTGGCGTCTTAGCTCCCTTTAAACTCTCATCCCTTCAGTTAAGAAAAGAATGTATTAAAAAAAACAAAAAACACCAGCTGTCAGGACCCATGAAGTAAAACCAGAGAATTAGAGTGACGGCGATGCTTACAGCTGCTTTGATGAAATTTCTCATTTAGTGTTTTTCCTGCTTAGGCAGGTAGTAATGTGTACTGTACCGGCAGGAAAGTGATGAAATGTGAACAAGTGAAAAGATCACTTGTAACTTTATAATTCAGATAATCGTTACTAAAGTTCCCTTGTTCTTACACTTTTTATGTGCTTATATATTTAAAAGTTGATACTGTGCTATAAATTGCTTTCCTCAGACTATTAAATATTGCCACAAACAATTTTTATGAGACTAAAAAAACGTGACCTGTTCATTTGAAAAACTTGATAATAGCAGTACAAGTGATAGATGGGCATGGTAAGGCTCAAAATAAAAAAAATCTTTCTCTCCCTACTCTTTTACAACTTGGGAGACTTAACAGTGGTTTACTGTGTCAGAGATGGCTTGTGTGTGACTTTACATTCCATTATTTGGATCAAGCCTAATTTAATGTGTCTTTTATTGATAGCCATTTAGATTTTTCTATCTTTGCTTTCACAGTTCTAAAATGATTATTTTCATGTGCACATCTTTGAATGCTTATAAAAGGATGTCTGAAGGATAAATTCCTAAAAAGAGGAATTCTTAGATCAAAGAGAAGCACATTTAAAATTTTGATAGATTTTGCCAAGTTGCTTTTCAGAAAAGACTGCTAGTTTATACTTCAGCTGTTGGTGGATATTCTCCCTTAGTGGATATTCACACCCTTACCAGCACTTGGTATATGATAGACCTTTTTTTGTTCTTTGCCAGTCTGGTGTTATAAAAATTCTAACTTACTGTCTTATGTTCTTAAAATTGCAGTTGTACTTGAATGTTATTTTCATGTGGATATTAGTCATTTTCCTGTGAACTGCTTCACATTCTTGCTGTGTTGAAATTTTCATTGATTTGTAAGAACTCTGCTTTTTAGAAAAGTTCGCTATCATAATTTACACATTTTTTTCACATTTGCTTGTCTTTTGACTTTGTTTATGGTCAGATTTATCAGTTATCACTTGTGTTTGTGTGTTTTTAAAATTTCAAAATCACCTTCAGTTCAGTCGCTCAGTCATGTCCGACTCTTTGTGACCCCATGAATTGCACCATGCCAGGCCTCCCTGTCCATTACCAACTCCCGGAGTTCACTCAAACTCACATGCATTGAGTCAGTGATGCCATCCAGCCATCTCATCCTCTGTCATCCCCTTCTCCTCCTGCCCCCAATCCCTCCCAGCATCAGAGTCTTTTCCAGTGAGTCAACTCTCCGCATGAGGTGGCCAAAGTACTGGAGTTTCATCTTAAGCATCATTCCTTCCAAAGGACGCCCAGGACTGATCTCCTTTAGAATGGACTGGTTGGATATCCTTGTAGTCCAAGGGACTCTCAAGAGTCTTCTCCAGCACCACAGTTCAGAAGCATCAATTCTTCGGCGCTCAGCCTTCTTCACAGTCCAACTCTCACATCCATACATGACCACTGGAAAAACCAGAGCCTTGACTAGACGGAGTAGTGTCTCTGCTTTTGAATATGCTATCTAGGTTGGTCATAACTTTCCTTCCAAGGAGTAAGCGTCTTTTAATTTCATGGCTGCAGTCACCATCTGCAGTGGTTTTGGAGCCAAAAAACATAAAGTGTGACACTGTTTCCCCATCTATTTCCCATGAAGTGATGGGACTGGATGCCATGATCTTCGTTTTCTGAATGTTGAGCTTTAAGCCAGCTGTTTCACTCTCCTCTTTCACTTTCATCAAGAGGCTTTTTAGTTCCTCTTCACTTTCTGCCTCAAATCAGTGCAAAGAGAAACAAGTGGTTCTGGTAGTTTTTCAGATGAATATTATAAAAACATTAAAGAGGAGTAAGAACTAACACAATTCACTTTTGAACATGGTACTTAAACTGTGTACCGTTGTCTAATGAAGAAGAAAAATGTGAACAGATCTTGAACTTTTCTTACATTTGTACCTTTTAATTATTTCTTTAAAAAATTTTATTATTGAAATAGAGCTGGATTACGAAGTTGTGTTAATTATTGCTGTGCAGCACCGTGGTTCAGTTATACACATATACACACACACGCATTTCTTTTTCATACTTTCCGTTCTGGTTTATCACATGATACTGAGTACAGTTCCCTGTGCTGCACAGTAGAACCTTGTTATTTATCCACGTTTGTCCTTTGTGGTGTCCATTCTAGCAAAACTGTTTTGTGTATGTTTAGGAATGAGCAGATGAGGTTCTTCCTTTGTTAGCTGTATTGACACACGGCTTGTCTAAAGCCGTATGTAACTGCAGCTAATGATCAGTACCTGTGTGAATCACTACATCTGTTACTGTTTTGTAAATTTTACTAATGATACTGAACTATTCATGTGTAGTTATATAACGAGTCTTGTTATTCATGGTTGTTTGGTCATAACTTAAGAAAAATTAAGGTTTTCTGTTGGATAGCAACCAAAATGAAACCCCTTATAGCGGCGGGCTCTTTTTAGGAGAAACTCTGTCCTGCCTTGATGTCCTGTGTCCTTTCATTTGGTTAATTTTCCTCACACTTGAAGATCCTCACCATTGTGAGGCACGAATGCAACTCAAGATGACAAAACCAGCAACAGTTCTTGAGGGGGTTTTGCCGAGCTGTGCGTCTGTCTGCTGCCCCTGGGCGCTGGTGGCCACCAGGTGACCGTGATGCTCTGTCTCCCGCAGGTGTGATGGATAGGTGACCGAGAAGCCCTGCTCGCTGTCATCAGGGAGGCAGCATGACCGAGTGCTTCCTGCCCCCCACCAGCAGCCCCAGTGAGCACCGCAGGGTGGAGCATGGCGGCGGGCTCACCCGCACCCCCAGCTCCGAGGAAATCAGCCCCACCAAGTTTCCTGGGCTGTACCGCACGGGCGAGCCCTCACCCCCCCATGACAGCCTCCACGAGCCTCCCGACGTAGTGTCTGATGATGAGAAGGACCATGGGAAGAAGAAAGGAAAGTTCAAGAAAAAGGAAAAAAGGAGTAAGTGCCGTTTCCTCTGTGCTGTGGATTTATTCTAGATAAATACCTGCTCTAGTCACGTGTACCTGCCATCCTATATCCAGGGACTCCTGTTTTATATTTTCTTTTCAGGGTCTCAGTCTTTGTATTTTAGGGTCTTACTGTCACAAGTAAAAATACTGAATTTCCAGAATTGTAAAGTTCTCTGGTGGAGGTTTCTTAAGTTGGTTTTTTAAAATAATGTATGAAAAATAAATGTGGAAATTTTGTGCTTATGGAGTCTTACTGTCTTGGTGAGGTTGTGTAGGCCAGTTGGGGCACATGGTAAAAGATAGTGTATTTGTTTTCTTAAGCAGATGCCACGACACGCCCATATGGGATTCCTGTTCTATAGGGAGGATGATAGCTTTTTATTATTGGGTTGGCTGAAAAGTTCGGGTTTTCCTGTACGATGTTACAGAAAAACTCAAATGAACTTTTTGGCCACCCAATATCATGCTCTTCTTTTGCCATTCTGGTTGGTGTGGAGTTTGTGGTATTTTAACTAGAGGGAAGTTTATGTAGTACCTTTAATCTCTATTATAGAATCTCTATTATTAATTTCTATTTTAGCTTGTAAGATATTTGGCTAAAGAAAAGAACAGGAGAGTTTTAGATGTTTTAAAGAAAAACCCAAAAAACAAGGAAGCCAAACTAGGGCAGCTCTGATATTGAGTAGCTGTCAGTGTGAAACCCAGGCTTCTTACTCAGGGGCGTGGCCGATGCTCGAGGTTAGGGGTTTCCTGGTCAGTCCTCCCCAGAGGAGGCTCCATCCCTGCTGCTGGCCCCAGAAGGAACTTACCAGCCAGAGACCCGGGAGCCAGGTGGGGTGGGGAAGAAAAGAGCACCTACACAGTCCTGCATCTCCAATTGTGACTGGAGACGGCTTCAGATTCCAGGAACCAAATAGGAAAACCTAAGCTAAGAGAAGTGTAGGTTAGAGGATGTTCTTCCGACTGTGAAGGAATGTTGTGTGTGGTGGTGGGATTCTTTCCAAGTAAGTTGAAATAATAAATGATTATTTACAGTAATTTGGTTTGTAAAAGTTCTCTTGCACACATGTATAAAATAAAACCAGTTGCAAGGGTAACTACCTGTGGTCACATTTGCCCTCTTGTGGTTGAGAGATGTCACAGCAACACCTTTCAGCCGAGAAGAGTGGCTGGGATAACAGGAGGGCGGGGCCACAGGTGGAAAGCTAGGTCGCCAAGGCCAGGTGACTCTTCTTTGGTCCTGTTTTAAACATAGAAAACGGACAGTGTGACATTCAGCAGACTGTGACTCACGCTTCCTGCGTTTCTTTGGCAGCTGAAGGCTATGCTGCCTTTCAGGAAGATAGTTCGGGGGATGAAGCCGAAAGTCCTTCCAAAATGAAGAGGTCCAAAGGGATCCATGTCTTCAAGAAGCCCAGCTTTTCTAAAAAGAAAGAGAAGGATTTTAAAATAAAAGAGAAACCCAAAGAGGAAAAACATAAAGAAGAAAAGCACAAAGAGGAGAAGCATAAAGAGAAGAAGTCAAAAGACTTGACAGCAGCCGACGTGGTTAAACAGTGGAAGGAAAAGAAGAAGAAGAAGAAGCCGATTCAGGAGCCAGAGGTGCCTCAGCTGGACGTCCCGAGCCTCAGGCCCATCTTTGGGGTCCCGCTGGCTGACGCGGTGGAGAGGACCATGATGTATGACGGCGTGCGGCTGCCCGCGGTCTTCCGGGAGTGCGTGGACTATGTGGAGAAGCACGGCATGAAGTGCGAGGGCATCTACAGGGTGTCAGGTGAGGGCCGCGCTGCTTGCTACTGGTCGGCTTGCCTCTGTGTTTCGCAGGAAGGAGCAGAATACTTGTGAGCAAGATTGTGACCTGGTCCTAAGCCTCATTCATGTCCTTGGTCCTTGCAGTTGAACAGAGGCTCCACACTGTGTCCGTGTGTGTGTATGTGTGTGCGTGTGCGCACGCTGCCTTTTTACTCATTCCCCACACTCCCATTAGGAGGGCTCACAGTGGGTCGTTGTGCAGTGCCTGGCGCGTGTGGCCAGCACCCTTCACCTGAGTGCCCCTGAGAGGCTGGGTGCCGGGAGGAGGTCAGCGGAGGAAGGGTGTCTGGTGTCTGCGTCTAGGATGTGTCTTGGCCACGAGACACTGTGACTGACGCTGTCATGTGAGTTTTTCCTCAGTCCAGCTGAGGGATAGGCTGTTCTTGCTAAGTGTTTAGACCCCAGGGGTGGATTCCTCTAGGTCAGATGTGGCTCTGGCATAATGTTAGTGAAGTCTAGGTTCCATTTTCCTACGTTCTGTGTGTGTGAAAACTAACATCTCATACTTGGCAGGAGTGTGATTCCTATTGGGTGTCTGAAGTCAAACAAGACACGTGTGGTCCAAAATTGAGACTCAGTTCTTACAAAGCAGTGTGGCTTTGGTGTTGGTACAGGATGCAAGTCCTACCTTGCGACATCTGTGCTGTCGCTCATCACCTTCCCATGACTGAGGCTGTAATATGCATCGTTGCTCATGCATATTCATGATGAGTTAAATCATACACATTTAGAATAGAGAGACTAGATTTAGTTTTTCCATTTAATTGGTTCATGCACATTTCTTGAAGGTAGATTTGATATGCCCTTTCTTTGTTAAGAAAGGGCAGGCATGTTTGATAACTGGGGAGACTGTTACATAGCCCACAGATAACATGTCATTTAAGAGTGTTTTGGCTAATATGCTGCTATTTTATAGAAAATAAGAAAATGAATTAGGCACTGAATTTTAACTTATAACTTCTTAGTTACATAAAATAAACATTTAACTAAATGTAAAACTTGCCTTTTAAGAAAAATTAATGATGGATTTTTAAAGAGCTACACAGTACTAATGTAGCTGCTTCTCGCTCGTGATTTTGGTGATTTTGATAGGCATGAGGAAATTTCATTTTAGGTGAAGGCTTCTCTGAAGGTTCCTACAGCGTTGTTCAGAGGGTTCTCTGGACTTGGTCCTGATTTTTTACGTTTGTATTCTTTTGGAGCTGGAGGTGTGGAATGTCTTCTCTGTTCAACACTGAGCTGCTCCCCTGGTCCTTGGCTCCTTGGAAAATGAGCACCCGCTTTGATCAGTTCTGTATTTATCTGTGAGGCTCTGGCAGAACACTGCACTCAGCGTTCGGGACTGCAGAACCGTGCCTGTGACTTTTCTTTTCGAATGCTAGTAGTATCGCTTTTTCATGGAGAACTTTGATTCACACTTATTCATGTCCAAGTTCTAGTTTTAGAACAAATCTCTTGTCATCTGCTCTTTCTGTACCTGAGACTTTGAAGTGTTCAGTTTTTAAAAGGAGCATTTTGGTAACAATTTCTGAGTAACAGACTAAACACATATTCTAATTGTTCACTTGTGCCATTTTCTGGGCAGGCACTGCTGGGGCAAAATTACCTATCTACAAGGTGTTCATGAGAGAGGAGGTCGTCAGGAATTTCAATTAATCACTCACCTTATTTTATTCAGAAAAGTAAGAAAATAGGAATTATTTTCTAACTTTTCCACCTCAAAATGAAGATTATAGCAAAATAAAATACGTATTATTATTTTCCTATTTGGAATTTCTGGGGTTTTTGTCAGTGCTGGATTAAGTTACTGATTTACTGTGATGCCATTAAAAGGTTTTGTAATGCTTACCATTACAATATCAGCCTCAATTCATGGCTTGTTTGTAATAACTGGCCTAAAGTTCTTTTAATTGAAGTATAGTTGATGTACAATATTCTTTAAGTTTCAGAGATACAACAGTGGTTCACTAATTTTAAAGATTATACTCCATTCATAGTTGTGAAACACTGGCCATGTTCCCTGTGCTGTACTGTGGAGTGTGTTTACTTTGCACATTTAGTTTGTGCCTCCTAGTTCCCCACCTCTAACTTAGCCCTCAGGCTTCCTCTCCCCTCTGGTGACTACTGACGTTCTCTATGTCTGAGTCTGTTTCTTTTCTGTTACATTCACTGCTTGTTTGTTTAGGTTCTAGAAAGGAAGTATTTGTCTTTCTCTGACTTATTTCATGTAGCTTAACACCCTCCAGGTTGAGCCATGCTGTTGCCAGTGGCAGGATTTCGTTCTTGTTTGTAGCTGAGTGGCATTCTGTTGTGTGTAGCGTCACACCTTGGCCTGAAGTTTCAAGTATTGAAGACAGCGGAAGCTACTTTGTGCTCTCTTGAGTGAGCAGTCAGTGTCACTGAATTCTGTCTTAAATGCAGATTGGAGTCAAGACTTACATACTTAGTGTCTTAAAAACATTTTTGTGTATTTCTTTCTGACCAGTAAGAAAAGCAAAACAATTTGATTTTGGTAACCCAGATTTCACTTCTTTTTTTTGGTTCTAGCCCTATTTTAGATTAAGAAAACATGTAAAGAATTTAAATGTAGAAATTAGGTATTATTAGAAATTAGGTATTTATTGGGGAATAATTTTCAGACACTTTGTTTAGATGGTGAGCTCACTTTTTCCATTTGATACAATTTTTATATATAAAAGAGTACTCACCCACACCTTTTTGCAGCGTGCTTGTGTATACTGAGTTGTATTTTATATTGTCAGTTTTGTGACTGGTTAGAAAAAGCTGTTGGCCACTCATGTAGAGGAAGGCTTATGCTCAAATTGTAGTTTTAACTTTTGCCTATGTAATCTTTAAAAACATATTTTCCCTTAATCGATTGGCATATTTGCTTAATGTTTCTGTGTTTGCTGTGATATTTGTTCTGAACATTGTTTTTCCATTATCATTTAGCGTTTGGCTTAATTCGTCCTCAGAGTGTAGCCTTCTCTCTTATTTACCGAGGAATTGTGTGAACAATATGCAGACAAACAGTTAACATGCCAGGTTGGCTCTTTTCCCATCTCCCCCAGGGGTGATGGTGGGCATGCTGGGGAAGAAAGCTGTGTGTTTGATTTTTTTTTTCCTTGACACTTTTATTTGTTCTGAATTTGAATGTTCTCAGGAATTAAATCCAAGGTGGATGAGCTGAAAGCAGCCTACGACAGAGAAGAGTCTCCAAACCTGGAAGAGTATGAACCGAACACGGTGGCCAGTTTGCTGAAGCAGTACCTGCGGGACCTGCCTGAGAACCTGCTGACCAAGGAGCTCCTGCCTCGCTTCGAGGAGGCATGTGGCCGGAGCTCAGAGGCCGAGAAGGTGCAGGAGTTCCAGCGCCTGCTGGAAGAGCTGCCTGAGTGCAGCCGCCTTCTCATCTCCTGGCTCATCGTGCACATGGACCATGTTATTGCCAAGGAACTGGAAACGAAAATGAACATCCAGAACATTTCCATAGTGCTCAGCCCCACTGTCCAGGTACATGACCTTCCTGGCACACACGTGGGCCCTTGGGGTTGGGGGCGAGGGCGCTTCCTGTTGCCGAGTCATACACCAAGCAGTGGACCAGGGACAGTGGACAAGGGCCTGGCCTGAGTGTTGCTGTTTTCTTTCACAGTGTGGATGGTGTTGATGTGAAAGGTGGTAAGCATGTTGACCTTTTAGCTGTGCCTGTGAAATCTGAGTATTGTTCAGGTTTGGGTGTAGGTCTGTAAGCAGCTCCTAATGACAGTGACCTGTCCTTAGTGGAGGAGGAGCCTGGGTACCTGCAGTCCTGGTTCATCCGCAGAGTTTTAAAGATTTCAGTTACTCCATCAAATAGCATTACTGCTCAATCATGTCACACAGACATACAGACTCAGGCCCAAGGGGGCCTAACATTATTCATTTAGCCAGGGACTTAACCTGAAGGTTTCAGTCATGAAGCTTATATAAAGTATTTTATAGAATCTTAATCTGGGGAGGCATTTCAAGGAGGTGGGTGGTGATTCTTTATAACGTAAATTCCTGGTCTTTGTTTCCTGCTGCTCACTTGGTGCTGGCATAGAATGTGTGGTGAGTTCCTTTATTGGAGTTACTGATATTTCACTCTGGCCAGAAATAGGGGGCAGAATAACGAGAGGGGTTATAGTTTTTGTTTTAAGCCCTCTAGGTGAATACAGCAGGTCACTTGTTGGTCACTGTTATAGCACACTGTTACTTATAACAGTGTTTTTTCTTTCACTGAAGGTTCCTTCATTGCCCATTGCTTATAGCTTGGAAACAAGATGTTCCTTAAGTTTCCTGTTAAGTTTCAGAATTTGGTAAATGTTACGTTTTTACTTAGTATTTCTATAATAGGGATGGTGGTGTCACAGAAGATGCAGGTGTGTTCTCAGAGTAAGTTAGGTAGGAAACAGTTTCTTTTACTAGCTACTTAGCCACCTAACATCCTGGTGTCTTAGTGTCTGAGCTTTGGAGTTTCCTGGAAGGTGTTTGTCCCTGGAGTGGGTGTTCCCATGCTCAGCCCAGCTCTGTAGCCACAGGCTCGCCTGTTCCTCAGTTGATCCAGTTGCGTGTGTTAAAATGCCTCATAGTAACTGGAAAATAAAGAACATAGGATTTAAAAAATCAGTTAATGCTTTAGTGCTGCTGCTGCTGCTGCTAAGTCACTTCAGTCGTGTCCGACTCTGTGCGAACCCATAGACAGCAGCCCACCAGGCTCTGCTGCCCCTGGGATTCTCCAGGCAAGAGTGCTGGAGTGGGTTGCCATTGCCTTCTCCAGTGCATGAAAGTGAAAAGTGAAAGTGAAGTCGCTCAGTTGTGTCCAACCCTCAGCGACCCCATGGATTGCAGCCTTCCAGGCTTCTCCATCCATGGGATTTTCCAGGCAAGAGTACTGGAGTGGGTTGCCATTGCCTTTTCCGGCTCTAGTGCTAAGAGAATAAATCAATGATAATCAGCCTCTGCATCCCTTTCTTGGCTTTTCCCCCAGTCCCTCATAGTGCTGAGTCTACCACTTAATCCATACTTTCTCATTCTCTTCTTTAAATTGGCCATTAAGTAGCAAAGCATGTCTTGTGACTCCTGAGGATTAAAGGAGATACTTAGGCAATAGACACAAATGAAATGAAATGATGATTCTAATATTTTTCTTGCAAATCTTTTTTTTTTTTTTAGATTAGCAATCGTGTTCTCTATGTATTTTTCACACACGTGCAAGAGCTCTTTGGAAATGTGACACTGAAGCAAGTGACGAAGCCCCTGCGATGGTCTAACATGGCCACGATGCCCACACTGCCCGAGACGCAGGAGAGCATCAAGGAGGAGATCCGGAGACAGGTGTGTGCCTGCCACCGTCCGGCCCCCACGCTGCCCTCGCGCTGACCCTGCGGGAGACTGGGGTGCCGACGGCCCATGAGTCCCTGGTCCTTGAGCACTTCTGTGTGTGTGTAGCTTTCGGGCACATTCTTCATGGCACACCAAGGCCAGAACTTCCCATGTGGTGCTGATTCATGCTCATTAAGTCAGGATATCATGGTACACAGAGCACAGGTTTGGAAGTCAAAAGACCTGGCTTGAAATTCTTGCTCTGCTCCTGAGTGACCAAATTAGGCACATTGCTTAACCTCCTTAAGGCTTGGAGATTGCATTTAAAAGTGAGTCCTCTCCTAGGTTTGATCTGAAGATGACCTTAAATGAAATAATGTGTTAAAAATGTTCAGCAAGGTGCCAGGTATGTTGTAAGCAGTCCAAAAATGTTGCCTTATCTGAACAAGGCTGCATTTATTGGCCTTATTTTACAGATGAGAATAATGAAAGTTGGCAGAGGTAAATAACTTACTCTGTGTCACCTGGTTTATTACCAAGTTTTACAACCAGGATTTAACCCCAGATCCTGTGCTTTCCCACTGTCCTTCTGAAATAGCGCTGGTCAGTTGTGTGTGGCAAGCCCAGTAAGAAACTCAAGACTAAGACATTTACTTACATTTGATTATTATTGCATCTTTTGTTTGCATGTAACACATCAGATCCCTGCTTGCTTTTCTTCCCTGTCATTTCCAAGTTCCTGTTTCTTAGTAGTTGATATTGTTGGGGGAAGGGACGTGAATTGACTGCTGGGAACCAATGTGTGCTGATGGATTAGAACCTAGTGCTCAGGCAGAAAAACTAAGGATTTTTCAGTCATAGCCTTGAAAACACAATCTGTGCCATTATGTCATTTCTTTAATGATAACTGAAAAGTAGTCGATTTTGCATCTTTAGAAATGGCATGTGGCTTTAAGATGATAAGACATGAAATCCTATTCAGTGTGTGGTGTATTACTTTCTAGGAGTTTCTTTTGAATTGTTTACATCGAGATCTACAGGGCGGGATAAAGGATTTATCAAAAGAGGAGAGATTATGGGAAGTACAAAGAATTCTGACAGCCCTCAAGAGAAAACTGAGAGAAGCTAAAAGACAAGTGAGTAAATTTATTATTTTGGTATATCATGTTTATGATGAAATGTAAAAAGAATGCATTAAAAACTTTTATATACCATTCTAAGTTATTTTAAGTATGACAACAAATCCCTTTTGAAGGGAAGTTCCCTGATGGGAGATTTGTTCACATGTTTCCAGTTCTGGATTATTGATCCTTCAGCTTGGTATCAGGGAAGCATTTCCTTTAATTTAGGAAGTTGAGTTTTTGAATTACACTGTTTGACTAAAAGATGTCAGTTTTATTGTTTCTGGCTTGGTTGGACCTGTAAACAGGTTTCCAGGGTAAGAAGCAGTCCAGTGGTGATATATTTCAAAGGCCGCAGGGGAATTGGAAGCCTTACACATGGAGGTACCAAAGGTCAGGAGGGGTTTTCTTTTCCTGGAAACAGGCAGGTGACACGTTCTGCCCGATGAGCTTGGGGTTTGCAAGCCAGACTGTTGGTCTCCCTCTGGCTCTGTGTGTTGCTTGGCGCTGGGACTCTGTGAGTGTCCTTGCCAGTCTGAGGTTGAAGTCCTACATCTCTGGCCCCTCCTACACCCACATGCAGATTCAATACCAGGGTCCAAGAGCACTTCCAAGGGACACAAGTTGGCATTTGTCTGACGGACCACGTGCTGCGTGGTGGTCACAGCTGTGGTTCTGCCAAGAGACCGGACAGTGCAGTGCTCTGGCTCGAGGGCTGGCTCTCTGCATGGGCATGGCGGTGGCTTTGTCAGAGAGGAGGCAGCGACGAGATGTCTGCCCTGCGCTCCAGGACCTGCAGATGCCCTCTGCATTTTCCTTTCTCCTTTTTCCTCTGCCTACCAGATTATCTATCTTTTGCTTACAATGCCTGTTTTTAATTACTCCCTTCATGACTTGGCCTGGAATCAGGTTTCAGTGATAGACCAACCAGGCCTCGTGTGGTCATTGTCCACCGTGTGGTGTCACCCATCAGCCTTTAACACAGGGTCTTGACCCAGGTGGATGTGACTTCCTTTCTCTCACTTCTGCCTTCCTCTTGGATAAAGGAACTATGACATAACAAACCAGAGCCAAGACAGAATGGGATGGTTTACCTTTGCTTTGCTAGTTTCTTGAAGCTGTCTTCATGTCTGGTTATTAATTCACAGAATTCCTCTTTCAGTATCCTATCATCTTGTCTTTTCATACTGTTCATGGGGTTCTCAAGGCAAGAATACTGAAGTGGTTTGCCATTCTCTTCTCCAGTGGACTACATTCTGTCAGACCTCTCCACCATGACCCGCCCGTCTTGGGTGGCTCCATGGGCATGGCTTAGTTTCATTGAGTTAGACAAGGCTGTGGTCCTAGTGTGATTAGATTGACTAGTTTCCTGTGATTATGGTTTCAGTGTGTCTGCCCTCTGATGCCTTCTTGCAACACCTACCGTCTTACTTGGGTTTCTCTTACCTTGGACGTGGGGTGTCTCTTCACGGCTGCTCCAGCAAAGCGCAGCCACTGCTCCTTACCTTGGATGAGGGGTATCTCCTCACTGCCACCCCTCCTGACCGTGAACGTGGAATAGCTCCTCTAGGCCCTCCTGCACCCGCGCAGCCACCGCTCCTTGGACGTGGGGTTGCTCCTCCTGGCCACTACCTCTGGCCTCAGGCGTGGGGTAGCTCCTCCTGGCCGCTGCACCTCGGGCATGGGGTCTCCTGGCTTCTGCCCCTGACCTCGGACGTGGGGTTGCTCTTCTTGGCCGCTGCCCCTTGGGCATGGGATCCTCCTGGCTTCTGCCCCTAACCTCAGCGTGGGGTAGCTCCTCTATGCCGCGCTTGTGCACCGTCGCAGCCGCTCGCACTCTTTGGGGATAGTGAACTATGGGATAGTGCACCTAAAAAAAGAAGACATAAATAAATTAGAAATATGTTTATATCACAATATTGTTAAGATGTTAGGTTTTCCCAAGTTGATCTGTGGATTCAACTCCAGTCAAAATTTAAGCAGGTGATTTTGGTAGAAATAAGCTTTTCTAAAATCTCTGTGGAAAAAAAAAAATCTATGTGGAAATATAAGTGACCTAGCCGTTTTGAAAAAGGACTACATTGGAAGACTCATATCACCTGATGAAGATTTTCTGTAAAGCTACAGTGATCAATATAGTCAATATTCGATAAGAATGGGCATACAGAATAGAAAGTCCAGAAATAGACCAACACATGTGTGGGCAGGTAATTTTCAACAAAGATGCTAAGACAATTGACTAGGGAAGTTTTTTCTTTTTAACAAATGGTGCTGTAAGAATTGGATATCTATATGCGGAGAAGGCAATGGCACCCCACTCCCGTACTCTTGCCTGGAAGATCCCATGGACGGAGGAGCCTGGTAGGCTGCAGTCCATGGAGTCGCTGGGAGTCAGACACGACTAAGCGACTTCACTTTCACTTTTCACTTTCATGCATTGGTGAAGGAAATGGCAACCCACTCCAGTGTTCTTGCCTGGAGAACCCCGGGGACGGCGAGCCTGATGGGCTGCCGTCTATGGGGTTGCACAGAGTCGGACACGACTGAAGCGACTTAGCAGCAGCATGCCAAAAAAGAGAGCTTTTTTTCTCTCTTTCCACGCAACATATATAGAAATAAGTGTTAATGAATCATAGACTAAGACTTAATAAACAGAGAAGATCTTACTGACTTTGGCTTAGGTGGTAATTTTTTTTTAGTTGAAGTATAGTTGATTTACAATGTTATTTTAATTACAGCAAAGTGAATCAGCCATGCACATGCAGATACACATTCTTTTTCATATTCTACATTGTGGTTTCTCACAGGATATTGAATAGAGTTCCCTGTGCTGTACAGTAGGACCTTGTTGTTCATCCATCCTGTGTATAATAGTTGGCCTCTGCTGACCCCAGCCTCCCAATCTATTCCTCCCCCATGCTCCCATTCCCTTGGTAACCACAGGTCTGTTCTCTGTGTCTGTGAGTCTTTTGCTGTTTCATAAATAAGTTTGAGTCATTTTAGATTCCACATGTAAAGGGACTAACTTTGCTTAGTATGATCAGTTCTAGTTGCATCTATGTTGGTGCAAATGGCGTTATTGCTTTTAAATGGCTGAATAGTGTTCCATTGTATGTGTTTATATATAGATATATGTATATATATCTTCTTTATTCATCTGTCAGTGGATATTTAGGTTGTTTGCATGTCTTGGCTATTGTGAATAGCGTTGCTGTGAACATGAGGGGTGCACGTATCTTTTTGAATTATAGTTTTATCTGGATATAGGCCCAGGAGTGGGCTTACTGGATTGTATGACAACTCTATTTTTTGGTATTTTGAGGAACCTCCATACTGTTTTCCATAGTGGCTGTACCAACTTAAATTCCCACCAACAGTGTAAAAAGTTTCCCTTTTCTCCACACCCTCTCCAGCATTTATTATTTTTAGACTTTTTAATGATGGCCATGCTAACCAGTGTGAGGTGATACCTCATTGTAGTTTTGACTTGCATTTCTCTAATAATTAGCAATGATGACTTCATCTTTTCATTTGCTTGTTGGCCATCTGTATATCTTCTTTGGAGAAATGTCTGTTTGGGTCTTTTGCCCATTTTTTGATTGGGGTTTAAAAAAATTTTGTTATTGTTTGAGTGATTTCTTAAATAGGATACAAAAATTCATGAACTATAAAAGAAAAATTTAGTAAACTGTATTTTATCAAAACATACTCTTCAAAAGACACTGTTAAAAAGATGAACATGCAGGTCAGAGGCTATGACATATTTGCAAAAAAACAGATACTTAATAAAGTTCTTGAACTAGAATATATTAAAAACTCTTTAGACTTAATAAGACAAACCAATTTTTTAAGTTGTATTTTTTTAGGGTAGTTTTAGATTGGCAGCCAAACTGAGGGAAAGGTACAGAGAATTCATACTCCTTCACCCCATATGCTTAGCCTCCGTCATTATTAATATCCCCCGCCAGTGTATGATTATTACAATAAAAATTCAGTTTTAAAAAGGCAAAAGTTTGAACAGCACTTTACTGAAGATCTTTACCAGAGAATATATATGGATGATAAAGAAGCACATGTGAAGATCGTTTGTCACTGAGGAAGTACAGATCACGGTCACAGTAAGAAAGCACTGCACACCAGCCAGAATGACTCGTAGTAAAAATACCAAGTGTTGACAGTAACGTAGAGCAGTTGGAGCTCTGCTTTACTGATCTTGACTGTTTCAGTCATTTCGGAAAACAGTTTGGCAGTTTCTTTCAGCGTTAAGCATCAGGCTATCATCTGGCCCAGCAATCCCACTCCTAAGTGTTTATCTAACAGAAGAAGGCATGTTCCCTCACGGAGCAGATACTGAATGGTTTTTACAAGTCTGATTAGTAGCTCAAAAGTAGAAAAGACCGAAAGGTTCACTAGCTGGTGAATGGATAAACAAACTGGGTACATTCATATCCTTGCGTATTACTCAGCAAACTACTGATACAACATAGACGAGTTGTGAAGTTTAACGTGGCAGGAAAAAGACTGCTTATTGATTAATTCAGTTTATATGAAGCATAAAAGAAGGTGAGACCAGAGCAATGGAAAGCAGGTTAGTGGTTTCCAGGGGCAACAGGTGGCAGAGGAGCCCAAGGGTACTTTGTGGTGTTGGAGACATTCAGTGTTGTGATAGACACTGGCTACTTGACTGTGTACTATCGGCAAAACCAACTAACTGTAAGCTTAAAGTAGACCCCCTCCAAAAAGGAAGGATCACAGAAGACAGTTTATATGGGAGGGTTCCAGAAATGCTGAGCACGTTAGCTAAAACCGAACATTTTTCTCCAGTGCATCCACAGTGTGAGATCCACACATTACTGTCAAGGCCCATTTAGCAAATGCCCCCGTCTGGAGGTTCTGCTGGCTGTGTTACTCTTAGTTTTTCAGTTCTAGAAGCTGAGGAGGAAATTTCAGGAATGGGGACAGGGTGAGTTTGTTGAATGTGTTACAGTGGGCTGACCAGTGCTTTCATTTCTCTTGTTGGACAGGAATGTGAAACCAAGATTGCACAAGAAATAGCCAGTCTTTCAAAAGAGGATGTTTCCAAAGAAGAAATGAATGAAAATGAGGAAGTCATAAATATTCTTCTTGCCCAGGTAAGTGTAACTCCTGTATTTTGCAAGATCTTAAAAAAAAAAAAAAGAAAAATATATATTTAAAGTATAAACATGATTTGATGCACCTCCACCCAGTGAAATGATTGCTACAGTCAGTTACCCTCTCAGTTACCTTCTGTGATGAGAGCACCTGGAAGATACTCTTGTGGCATAATCCACCATTTAGTACAGTGTCGTCATCAGCATTACCTCTCTAGACAGTCCTTCAACACAAGTGCAGCTGTATTTTTTTTACCAGTACCTTCCTATTTTACTCACCCTTCAAGGCCTGGTAACCACTGTTGTACTCTCTGCTGCTGTGAGTTCAACTTTTTCTTTGATTCCACAAATAATCAGTGAAATCATATGGTGTTTGTCTTGTGTCTGGCTTATTTCCCTTATCATCATGTCTGCCAGGTTCATCTGTGCCATTAAATGCCAGGATTTCCTTATGTCAGAATATATGTTACATGTATATGTGTGTTTATGTTTTCTATTTTTGTATATTTATGTGGGCATGTGTACACTTATATATTATGAATATGTGCATGTCACATTGTTATCCATTCATCCATCAGCCATTGGGCTGTTTTCATATGTTGACTGATGAGAATAATGCTGCAGTGAACATCTCTCTTCAGTGTCCTATTTACATTTATACATTCAGCAGCTGGGTTTCTAGAACTGTGATAGCTCTGCTTTGTATTTTTGGGGAACCTCCGTGTTGTCTTCCACAGTTGCTGTACCAATTTACATTCCCACTAACAGTGCACAAGGGTTCTTTTCCTCCACATCCTCACCAACACTTGTTACCTCTTGTGTTTTTGATAAAAGCCGTTCTGACAGGTGTGAGGCGATACTTCATTGTGGTTTTCATTTGTGTTTCCCTGATGATCTTTTGGCCATTTCAATGTCTTCTTTTGAGAAATGTCAATTTAAGTTCTTTGCCCATTTTTTAATTGGGTTGTTTTCTTGCTATAGAGTTGTCCGATTTCTTCCTATATATACTAACCCCTCATCTGATGTAAGGTTTGCAGTATTTTTTCTCCTTCCGTAGGCTGTCTCTTCACTCCATTTTCGTTGCTGTGTGGAAGCTTTTTAGTTTGATGCAGTCCTCTTTGTCTGTTGTATATTTGTGCTTTTTAGGTCATATCTAAAATTCTTGCTCAGACCAATGTTAAGAAACTCTCCCTGTGTTTTCTTCTAATAATTTTATGATTTCAGGTCTTAAATATTTAAGTCTTTAGTCCATTTTGAGGTGACTGATGTGTGTGTAGTGAGAGAAGGTAAGGGTTCAGTTTCACTTTTTTTGCCTGTGGAAAACCAGTTTCTCAACATCATTTATTAAAGAGACTGTTCTTTTTCCATTGTTTATTAGCGTCCTTGTCAAAGATCAGTTGACTGTGAATGTGTGGATTTATTTCTGGACTCTGTTCTGCTCCATTGGTCTATATGTATGTTTTTATGCCAGTACTGGACTGTTTCGGTTGTGGGGTGATGCCTCCAACTTTGTTCTTTTGTTTAAGATTGCTTTGGCTAAAAAAAAAAAAAAAAGATGTTTGCTTTGGTTCTTACAGTCTTTTGTGGTTCTGATTGAATTTTAGGATTTTTCTGTTTCTGTGGGAAACCTCAAAACCCCGTTGGAATTTTGATAGAGATTCCAGTGAATGTGTAGCTCACTTTGGTACTATGGAAATTTTAACAATATTATTTCTTTTAATCTATGAACACGAGGTACCGTTCATTTTATCTTTAGTGTCTTCAGTTTCTTTCATCAGTATTTTATAGTTTTCAGTATATAGATATTTTACCTCTTTGTTTAATGGATTTGTTTTCTTAATCTCTTTTTTGGATAGTAGTTAGTGTGTAGAAATGCAACTGATTTTTGTATGTTGATTTTGTATCCTGCAACTTTCCTAAATGTATTACTTCTAACAGTTATTTGATGGACTCTATGGTTTTCTGTGTATAAGATCATGTTGTCTGTAAACAGACAATTTTACTTCTTTACAATTTGGACACCTTTGTTCCTGCTCAGTTACTCTGGCTGGTACTTCGGTACTGCATAACCAGAAGTGGTGAGACTGGGCCTCTTGTCCTCTCTCTGATCTTAGAAGAAATACTTGGAGCCTTTCACTGGGGTACCATGTTATCTATAGTAGGCCTGTCATATCAGCTATATCATGTCAACATATTCCTTCTATACTCACTTTGTTGAGTTTTTATTGTGAAAGGATGAATTGTTTCAAGTGCTTCTTTGAATCTTTTGAGATTTGATTTTTATCCTTCATTTTGTTAGTGTACTGTATCACATTCATTGATTTGTGTTGAACCATCCTTGTATCCCAGAGATAACTAAAGTCCTACAAGTTTCAGTCCTTTTCTGTCACTTCCTTTTCTGTCATGCCTGCCAGGGATGTGTAACTCTCCTCCCCTGAAGAGAGAGTGAGGTCCCAGGTGCATCTTTATTTCAGAGTTTTCATCCTGGTGTTTCTTGGAACATCAGCTTTCATAAAAAGGATGAACATCTGTGTTTAGAAACGCTGGGGACTATGAGGAGCACAGCTCTGAGAGAGGTTTCTTATACACACTGGAGACTTCTGTGGGTTTCTTATACAGACTGGAGACTTCTGTGGGTTTCTTAGGCACACTGGAGACTTGGGCCATTGACTTTAAAGTGAACTTGACCGCAGCGCCTTTCACGGTTGATCACGGGTTCTTATCCTCCCGCCACCTACATTTCTCTGTAGGCTTTGGCTGCTTCCAGCTCATTTCTATAGCTTTCCATCTCTGTTCTCTCCTGAGTTTTGTCTGCTGTGGTTCTTTTCTCTGGGTTGGAGGGGCTAGCTAGATCCTGGACAGATGTCAGTTTTAGAAACGCACATTCTGTTAAACGCATATTTACTGTTTAAATACTATCCCTGGGGACATGGGTTGAGGAGGAAAGATTTCTTCTGTGAACACTTTTCCATCACCAGCTCTGCTTTCAGGTGATACTGACCAGCTGCACGTCGATGGGGCCTTTCTTCCCTGGTGACACTGTTGAAGGCCCCTGTGGCCCTCAGACAGACTCTCTGTGAGAAGGTGTTCAGAAAGGCTGGGGTAGAAACAGTCACTAGTACTCTGCTGTGGCCTGCTGGCTGGCCTCTTGAGGATCCTTCGCATAACAAGGATTCCCAAGTAGCGTTTTATGTCTTGAGGAAAATCTAGCCATTCCTCCCAAACAAGTTAGTCTGCCTTTGCTCAAAGCTTTTCTTGAAATTAGGGAAACTGGGTATTTTAGGGGTGTGCATTACAAGCTTTCCTATAATGTGTGTATTAGTGTGTGTGTATGAAGTGTGAAGTGTTAGTTGCTCAGTCCTGTCCAACTCGCAACTCTTGAGATCCCGTGGACTGTAGCCTGCCAGGCTCCTCTGTCCCTGGGATTTCCCAGGCAAAGAATACTGGAGTGGGTTACCATTTCCTTCTCCAGGGGATCTTCCCGACCCAGGGATGGAACCTGGGTCTCCTGCATTGCAGGCAGATTCTTCACTACCAGAGAAGCCCCAGTGTTGTGTGTATGGGTGTAAACAGTTCAGGGTGACAGAGGAGACCCCAGAAGAGCGACCTTTCCTAGACTTTCAGAGGTGCTCACCAGTGTCACTGCTTTAGGAGAATGAGATCCTGACTGAGCAGGAGGAGCTCCTAGCCATGGAGCAGTTCTTGCGCCGACAGATTGCCTCGGAGAAGGAGGAGATCGAGCGCCTCCGGGCGGAGATCGCAGAGATCCAGAGGTGAGGGCAGGGGTCGGGGCTCTACTTGGACTCTGGGGAGAGCAGGACGGTCCAGCCTCAGCCCTTCCTGTGACGGGGCCAGGCAGAGCGCCCCCTTCCATACCTTCTGTATTGCCTCTGAGGTGGGCCTTGTCCCGAGTGGACCCGCTAGAAAGCTGGGCAGTCTGGAAGCAGACCACCAGCCTGCCTGTGCGGGTGGGTCGCGCACTCCCCGCCCTGTCCTGTCCCCGCACAGCCGCCAGCAGCACGGCCGCAGCGAGACCGAGGAGTACTCGTCGGACAGTGAGAGTGAGAGCGAGGACGAGGACGAGCTGCAGCTCATCCTGCAGGACCTGCAGCGGCAGAACGAGGAGCTGGAGGTGCGCGTGCGCGGGCCGCTGCCCTCGGGAGCGCTGGGGTCCGCGGCGTGCCTACGGGACTCGCTCCTCGTCTCACACGGGGCTTGTGGGCCTGGGCTGCTGCCTCTTCTTCCGGCAGGGGCTCGGACACAACAGAGTCCCACCTGGGACGCCCCACCCGGGGTTGCTGGCCTCAGAGCCATCTGGGGGGCCGGGAGACAGGCCCCGGGCAGCAGCTCGCTCTGCCTCACAGTTTACAGATCCTGTTAGTGCTGAGCAGGAAAACACCCCCGGGAAGGAGGGAACCCCCTGGGTCCACAGAGGGGGAGGGGACCCTGCCCAGAGGGAGGCAGGCCTGCTGACCGTGGGCAGTGGCCCAGCCTGTTTTTGGGGTCGCGACCCCTCGCTGACCGGCCGCTGCGTCTGTCCCTGCAGATCAAGAACAACCACCTGAACCAGGCCATTCACGAGGAGCGCGAGGCCATCATCGAGCTGCGGGTGCAGCTTCGCCTGCTCCAGCTGCAGCGCGCGCGCCCCGAACCCCTGGCCGAGCCGGAGCCCGGCGCCCGGGAGCCACCCCCGCCCACCAAGGAGCAGGCGCGGCCGTCGCCAGGCAGGGAGCGGAAGGAGACGCCCATCTGAGAGCTGGCCGGGGCGTGCAGGCCTCCAGAGACGGCTGGTCGGCACACCGGTGTCCCAGACGTGCCCCAGACGGTCGGCTTCTTGGAAGAGTCATTTCCTTTGTTAACTTAAATAACTATTTTAACCCTTGAGTGGCTTCTTTTTAAACCAAAAATCGTCTTTCTTTGCTTTTTTATTACGGCAGAATCAGGATTTTTCTCTCGTTCATGGGGGAGCCACACGGGGCCGCCCTGCCCGCCACGTCCCCAGGATCTCGCCGCCGCCACTCGCCCGTGCCTTCACACCTCTGCGGTGCGGGTCCTGGGGGCCTCCTTCCTGACCGGCCGGCCCCCCGACCCTCCCCTCTCAGCCCCGCCCGAGTCACCCCGGTGGCCTGGGTCATGGGAGGACCAGGGCGTCCACACAGCATGTTTCTTCAACCTTATATTAGGACAGAGCACCGTGGGTGGCTTGCTCGGGCCCGAATGTAAGCGTGTCTTTGCCTGCATAAGCCATATCGATGGGTAGCCGCGCGCTCACACAGGATTGCAGTCGGTGTCCACACAGGCTCGGTGAACTGCTGCTGGACGCCCGGTGGGCCAGGCTGAGTACTAGGAATCGGACTTCCTCGGGAGTCAGCTGTGGTCCTGACCACCCCCTCCCCCCACGACCTTGGTTACCCGAGGCATCCGGCTCACAGGCACCGGGGTCCAGTGCTGCTGGGTCCAAGTAAGTGGCTCCGAGAGGCTCTGGGCTGCGAAGACAAACCCATACGTCCCGGTGATGGAAACACCCCCTGAGGGCACATCCTCTTCTCCTGGTTAGTATTTATTTCAGCACCTGGTTAACTGCGGTTTTTTATTCTCTACCTATTGCACTGTTGTGACTTGTTGGCCATTATTTGATTTTTGTACGAAAAAAAAGCTTTGTTATAGAAATCAGCATACTATTTTTTTAAACCTGGAGAGAAGATATTATGGTGACTGAAAATATGGTCAGGTGTCAAATATAAATGTATAAAAGCCTTCTTGCTGTCCTGTCCGTCATGTTACATTTATTTTATATCTGCTGGCAATACTGAAGGTTTCTTTTTTGTTTGTGTAAACTCTTAATTTCTATCACAGTGTCATGAATTTTTAAAATCAGTATTTCATTACAGTTGTCTCAGCGTTGGTAAACTAATTTTTGCCAGGACCATTATTGATCAAGCAAATAAATTCAACAGCCATTTGAGGGAGAAAAAAAAGCTTCTTGTTTTCTGTGCCCGTTCTTCCTTTGAAACACCTGAGTGCACTGAAGCTGGTCTGACGTGCCTTCAAGGTCCACTTGTGAGCAGGACGTTTTGTGCTCACTCTGTGTCCCTTTCCTACCCTGGCTGGTGCTGAGCAGCTGTCTAGACTGGATCTGCAGTGGCTTCTGTGAGTGATGCCCGGTCAGCCGGCCCAACTGGGCAGGAAGGTGGGTTGTGGCCAGGTTACTGTCTTACAGGTGATGGCAGGGGTCTGTCTGTCCAGTGGGTCACCTCTTTGGTGCAGGTCACGTGATTCAGGCTCGGGTTCTGGGGGAGCCGACACTGATAGTCTCAAGTTTGGTGAGGGCGGGGCTTCCTTTAGGCAACTGTTTTGGGCCTGCTAATTTACCTTTTAATCACTCTCAGCCTGAGAATCCTGATTGAGATTTAAGGCCCCGGAGCTCCTCTCAGCTGCTGCACTGGAACTCGCGCTGGTTTTGCTGAATTTGTGGCAATCACAGGTCCTGACCTTGGTTCACAGTCTTTAAAGTTGGTGCTTCTTTCTGCTCCTTTTCTGTTGTTGCTCCAGTCTTAGGGAGATCTTGATCTGTTTGCTGGTGAGTGCTACAAACCCACATTAAGGCTTTCCCAGCAGGATCATCACCAGTGAGTGTCTGGGGCCCTGAGACCTACACCAAAGTCATGTAAGTCAGGAAAGAGCCTGCTGAAGACACTACTTTCTGCAGCCCAGCGGCTTGTTCAGTGACCTCAGGGAGCCGAGTTTCCACTTCCCCAGGGCTGTTATCCAGATGCAGCAAGCAGTGTTGGCCAGAGCGGACACCTCAGTGCTCAGCTAAAGGTAATCGCACAGTTTTCTGGAGTCAAGAACAACTCTGGCGAGTCAGGGTTTTGTTGGGCAGCTCTTGCTTTAGCAGCAGCATCTGCAGTGTCTGGAAGAGTTTAGGAGTGGTCCCTGACCACAGCCTCTTGCACCTTCTCCTAGCCAGGGCAGTGGAGAGCTGCCAAGGGAAGGGATTTTTGAATCATGAATGCCTTCTGCTAACTGTGGCTTAGTCTGAGGCTCAGAGGGGGAAATGCCAGGATCTGCAGGCTTCATGGGTGGTTTTGTGTTGGTGGCCCTTTCTCTGCCCAGCACCTAGATGCAGTATTCCCTCAGCTTGGGGGTTACCAACCAGAGGTGGAGAAATAGACCCAGGGTCTTGATATGATAGAGAGAAGGCAGAGTTTGTGATGGACAGAACTACAGGATCTTCAGATGCGTGTCAGACCCTGTTGTGTGATAGCGTGAGACAATAGCATTCTCTTTCCAGGCTGGAGGAAGGTTCACAGAACGTGAGTAGAAGGCCCAGAGAGGCCTTCCTGGGGTAGCAGTAGGGAAAAGGAGTGTCAGAGAGGGAAGGAGGAGTGGAGGGAAATGTTCTCAGTCCTCTTGGGAGGGAGCATCCTACCATGATGTCAGCCACTTCTCTTGCTGGTTGGTTTGATTTGTGGTCTCCAGCATTTGCACAGGACCAGATGTCTGGTGCGGCCTTCTTCAGCTGTGAAATACACAGCCGAGGTTCCACACCTTGTAACTTGGCAGTGGTGTTCAAGAGTCTTTTGTAGGGTGCTTTCCATAAATCTACTCTTTCTAAAAGCATACACATAAAACAGTAACTGTCTGTAAAGGACAAAAGACTTAAAAATGCCCCTGATGAAAGAGCAGATGAGGTTTCATTTGATAAGGAAATGCAGTTATTTCTGTGGCATACAATACTCTCACTATCCAATGATTATCCTAAAGTATTGATACATTTCTAGAAACTTCAGACAATTTCTGGAATACATATTAGGAACATATGTCCCTACAAATATAACCTAAGAAGGTTTATCATTTCTTATTTGACAATTCTTCCCAAGTACTTAACATCTCATTTACAAGATGAGAGGCAAATCTTTTGATTTCCTAGAGGGCTCCTGGAAAACCTGAGTTTGAGGTAAAAAGACTCAGTAATTTTTCTTCTTTGTTTCTAAATTTCTTGGCTGTAGCATGAGGGATCTTAGTTCCCCAACCAGGGATGGAACCTGCGCCCCTTGGAGTGGAAGCGTGGAGTCAACCACTGGATCACCAGGGAAGTCCCTCTATTTAGTAATTTGATGAGAAAATGTCAAAAGGATTGAACATTTAATTTAGGAGGATCACAGATCATTGATACAATGATACTTAATTATCTAAGCAAGGTGACAGTAGCAGATATTAAAGGGAAATACAGAAGTTTACCTTAAAAGTTAGTGCTCTTAATGTTTAGAAGACTGGGTTTTGTTAAGTGAAGACCTGATAAAAACAGTGTGAAACAGAGTCAGTTATTCTGGTAACAGAAAATTTTTGCTGTCCACACAGATTATCATTAAAACAAACACAAACTCTTTCTTTATAAAGAGCAGAACAATAATCGAAGAGAACTTTTTATCCTTGTAACAGAGGGAAAAATCAAATTAATTTTGCACCAGTGTATTTTAATGATAAAACTAACGTTTTAGAAAAACTTTAATCCATTTCAATCTTAGCCTGCTTGACCACATACACACTTCCTTTTCCACGGACATTCTACATCCTGTGCTGTCCATCCAGGCTCTGTCCCAGATTGTCTCCTCTTTCTTATCCTGGGACTGTCATTTTACTCCTTACCTACTTTTCATACTGAGTAGTTACTATCACTGACTTAGTGATTTCGAGTTCTTAACCCTTAGAATCCTTAATTCTTAGTGAACACTACTTTACCACTAGCATTCTGTGGACTGGCAAATTAATAATAATTTTATAATTTCTAGAAGCACATTTATCCTCGTTAAATTTTCCAGTGTGGCACAAAACTTGTTTACAGAGAGACCCAAATATCTTTAAAACCAAAAGTGGATAAAAATTTGTTCAGTAATTAATGTGTCAGAATTTTTATCTTATTTGGAAATGATCTAGATATTCAATGATATCTAATGAATGTCCATCACTTAACTTCTCTCAGTATAAGTTTAAGGTTTCAAGTTACCAAAAAGATTTTGGAAACTATTTTTAAGTAGACATACCGGTAGAGTATAAAACTATTGTTGGAAAGTTGATTTATAAATATTTATCTTACCTCTATTTAATTCACTTGTTCTCAACAATTATGTTCAGTCATGAAAATCTTACAAGATGTTAAACAGCTAATCATCTTAAGTTATCTTTCTTGCTGACAAATTCTATAACAGAGATAACAGCTTATTTTTTAAATAAGGTATACCTAGGTAGAATAAAAATATAATATTTTATGCCAATAACTTTAACGACATGCCTGTTTTACTTAAGCCAACAGACTTAAACTAGCTTTTATTTACTGAATATTATCCTAGATCATATGAACCTGAAAAACATTTAGGTTAGTTTCCATATTTCTGAGAATATATGATTTATGTCACACCTGTCTATATAGCCTAATTAAATAGAGCTCTTTACAAATTAACTCTGGCAATACCATTTGGAGGTAGACATACATAAAGACAGACATAAGGAGATACCTTGTAGTGTCTGTTTTAAAATTTTAGCCATGATTTCAAAGACATTGTAGAATTTCTAGAAGAGAACAGAGAGAAAACATTCTGTGACATAAATCATACCGATGTTTTCTTAGTTCAATCTTCCAAGGGAATAGAAAAATAGACAAATGGGACTTAATCAAATTTATAAGCTTCTGCACAGCAAAGGAAACCAATAAACAAAATGAAAAGACAACCTACAAAATGGGAGAAGATATTTGCAAATGTGGTCAACAAGGGCTTAACTTTCAAAAGTGTATAATCAGCTCATACTACTCAACAAAAAACCACAAATAATCCTATCCAACAATGGGTAGAAGATTGAAAACGCTTCTCCAAAGAAGAAACACAGATGGCCACTAGGCACATGAGGAGATAGCTCGTCGTTGCTAACTATTAGAGAAACGGAAATCGAAACTACAATGAGGGACGACCTCACGCAGTCAGAAAGGCCATCACTAACAAGTCTGAAAACGCTGGAGAAGGTGTGGAGAGAAGGGAGCCCGCCTACACTGCTGGTAGGAGTATGAACTGGTCCAGGCCCTGTGGAAAGCAGCATGGTGGTTCCTTAAAAACTAAACATGTAATTACCATACGATCTAGCAGTCCACTCTTGGGCAAATATCCAGACAAAACTGATTCAAAAAGATACATACACCTCTATGTTTATAGCAGCACTATTTACAGTAGCCAAGACATGGGAACAAGCCAAATGTCCATCAAGAAGAATGGATAAAGATGTGGTACACACATACAATAGAAGATTATTCAGCCATGAAAAGTGAAAGTCACTCAGTCGTGTCCAACTCTTTGCAATCCCATGGTTTATAGAGTCCATGGAATTCTCCAGGCCAGAATACTGGAGTGGGTAACCTTTCCCTTCTCCAGGGGATCTTCCCAACTCAGGGATCAAACCCAGTTCTCCCACATTGCAGGTAGATTCTTTACCACCTGAGCCACAAGGGAAGCCCAAGAATACTGGAATGGGTAGACCTATCCTTTCTCCAGCAGATCTCGAACCGGGGTCTCCTGCATTGCAGGCAGATTCTTTACCGAGCTATGAGAGAAGCCCATTAAAACACAAAATAATGCCATTTGCAGCAATGTGGATGCAATTAGAGATTATAGTAAGAAAAAGACAAATATGTTACCACTTATAATCTAAAATATGACACAAATGAATTTATGAAACAGAGAACAGACATGCGGTTTTCAAGGGGGAGGGAGCAACTGGGAGGCTGGGATTAGCAGGTGCAAATATTACATACAGGATGGATAACAAGGTCCTGTGTACAACACAGGGACCTGTATTCATTGTGGTAAACCACAGTGGAAAAAAATATTTAAAAGATGAATATATAACTGAATCACTGCTATATAGTAGAGTGTAACACAGCCCTAGTCTTCAGAAGCCTCTCCTCTGATGAGAACTGCTTAGAGAAAGCAGGGAGAGCACTTACAGCCCAGAGGCACAGAGAAAGAATGCAAGGCCCACCGGGGAAGGACTTCCGCTCCCTAAATCCCTGTCTTTTTGATGTATGCAAGCCTTCTGAACAGTATGAAAAGGCAGAATGATAGGATACTGAAAGAGGAACTCCCCAGGTCAGTAGGTGCCCAATATGCTACTGGAGATCAGTGGAGAAATAACTCCAGAAAGAATGAAGGGATGGAGCCAAAGCAAAAACAATACCCAGCTGTGGATGTGACTGGTGATAGAAGCAAGGTCTGATGCTGTAAAGAGCAATATTGCATAGGAACCTGGAATGTCAGGTCCATGAATCAAGGCAAATTGGAAGTGGTCAAACAAGAGATGGCAAGAGTGAACATCAACATTCTAGGAATCAGCGAACTAAAATGGACTGGAATGGGTGAATTTAACTCAGATGACCATTATATCTACTACTGCGGGCAGGAATCCCTTAGAAGAAAAGGAGTAGCCATCATGGTCAACAAGAGTTCGAAATGCAGTACTTGGATGCAATCTCAGAAACGAGAGAATGATATCTGTTCGTTTCCAAGGCAAACCATTCAATATCACAGTAATCCAAGTTATGCCCCAACCAGTAATGCTGAAGAAGCCGATGTTGAATAGTTCTATGAAGACCTACAAGACCTCTTAGAACTAACACCCAAAAAAGATGTCCTTTTCATTATAGGGGACTGGAATGCAAAGTAGGAAGAAGTCAAGAAACACCTGGAGTAACAGGCAAATTTGGCCTTGGAATACGGAATGAAGCAGGGCAAAGGCTAATAGAATTTTGCCAAGAGAATGCACTGGTCATAGCAAACAGCCTCTTCCAACAACACAAGAGAAGACTCTACACATGGACATCACCAGATGTCAACACCGAAATCAGATTGATTATATTCTTTGCAGCCAAAGATGGAGAAGCTCTATACAATCAACAAAAACAAGACCAGGAGCTGACTGTGGCTCAGATCATGAATTCCTTATTGCCAAATTCAGACTTAAATTGAAGAAAGTAGGGAAAACCACTAGACCATTCAGGTATGACCTAAATCNGGAGGTGATGGAATTCCACTGGAGCTATTTCAAATGCTGAAAGATGATGCTGTGAAAGTGCTGCACTCAATATGCCAGCAAATTTGGAAGACTCAGCAGTGGCCACAGGACTGGAAAAGGTCAGTTTTTATTCCAGTCCCAAACAAAGGCAATGCCAAAGAATGCTCAAACTACTGCACAATTTTACTCATCTCACACACTAGTAAAGTAATGCTCAAAATTCTCCAAGCCAGGCTTCAGCAATACGTGAACCGTGAACTTCCAGATGTTCAAGCTGGATTTAGAAAAGGCAGAGGAACCAGAGATCAAATTGGCAACATCCGCTGGATCATGGGAAAAGCAAGAGAGTTCCAGAAAAACATCTATTTCTGCTTTATTGACTATGCCAAAGCCTTTGACTGTGTGGATCACAATAAACTGGAAAATTCTGAAAGAAATGGGAATCCCAGACCACCTGATCTGCCTCTTGAGAAACCTTTATGCAGGTCAGGAAGCAACAGTTAGAACTGGACATGGAACAACAGACTGGTTCCAAATAGGAAAAGGAGTCCGTCAAGGCTGTATATTGTCACCCTGCTTATTTAACTTCTATGCAGAGTACATCATGAGAAACGCTGGGCTGGAAGAAGCACAAGCTGGAATCAAGATTGCCGGGAGAAATATGCAGATGACACCACCTTTCTGGCAGAAAGTGAAGAGGAACTAAAAAGCTTCTTGATGAAAGTGAAAGAGGAGAGTGAAAAAGTTGGCTTACAGCTCAAGATTCAGAAAACGAAGATCATGGCATCCAGTCCCATCACTTCATGGGAAATAGACGGGGAAACAGTGTCAGACTTTACGTTTTTGGGGCTCCAATATCACTGCAGATGGTGACTGCAGCCATGAAATTAAAAGACGCTTGCTTCTTGGAAGAAAAGTTATGACCAACCTAGATAGCGTATTGAAAAGCAGAGATATTACTTTGCCAACAAAGGTCCGTCTAGTCAAGGCAATGGTTTTTCCAGTGGTCATGTATGGATGCAAGAGTTGGACTGTAAGAAAGCTGAGCACCGAAGAATTGATGCTTTTGAACTGTGGTGTTGGAGAAGACTCTTTTGAGAGTCCCTTGGACTGCAAGGAGATCCAACCAGTCCATTCTAAAGGAGATCAGCCATAGGTGTTCTTTGGAAGGACTGATGCTAAAGCTGAAACTCCAATACTTTGGCCATCTCATGCGAAGAGTTGACTCATTGGAAAAGACTCTGATGCTGGGAGGGATTGGGGGCAGGAGGAGAAGTGGACGACAGAGGATGAGATGGCTGGATGGCATCATTAACTTGTTGGACGTGGGTTTGAGTGAACTCCAGGAGTTGGTGATGGACAGGGAAGCCTGGCGTGCTGCGATTCATGGGGTCTCAGAGAGTCGAACACGACTGAGCGACTGAACTGAAGTGAAGCCTTCTGGGGTGAACAGGGAGGTTTGAGGACTGGAGAAAAAGCACAGGTGGAGGTTTGGTTTGTTTCTAGAGCCGCATTACTGTTCTTGTTAAGACAGTTTGTAAGACAAGTGCAGTTGTTAAATTCTTCCAAGAGATGGGTAATGGTACCAAGGTGCTGCCCACCCTCCCAACTACATCATCTTCCCTTTGCTTCTTCATATCAGCGAGGTCAGTCAAGATGAAAGTCAAAAGGTCCCATGTCCTAGGTTTAGAGCTGTGTGTCTTTGCAGAAGGACTTACTAAAACATTCTAAAGGCTTCAGAATGTTTTTCTTTCTCTGTGGATATACAGTTTCATTCCAGCTTTGGAGAGAGGGCTTAAAGAAAGTTCATATTAGGCTCTGGATATCAGCTTTAAATTTAGCCAACTTCTGACCATAGAGCTACCTAGAAAAAAAACTTTCACATATCTTGTCCAGGTTTGGTCAGTATTCCTGACAGTGAACAACCCCATGAATGCAAGGGGTGTCCCCAAGGAGGGTGCAGCAGATGCCCCCAAAATCCAGAGCCACCCCTAAAGGGCCCAAAGGAGGAGCTCTTCAGATGAGTCCCCTGAGAGCTGGAGAGTCAGTAGGACCCTAGCAGCAAATGGGGTGCAGCCCTCAGTTCTGCCTCATCTCCAACCTGATGGCAACTAAGCCAAGTTCTCAGGACACAAAATGAGACCAGTAAGAAGGTAACATCTGTCCCCAGGAGAGAAAAGGTCAACAACCAGTGGGTGCCTGAAAGCACACACATCACAGTTACCACTCAATTCTCACAAGGACTCTGCCTGCTGGTCTGGATCTGGAGAGCAGGTGACAACGAACATTTCCCCTCCCTCCCCACTGGGCACACGGCGGACGCTCGCAGAGCTGGCTTTGGCAGGATTCTCGCCCTCTGCCAGCTTCTCCAGTTTCCCCAGGCTTGCCTCTGCAGGCCCTGGGACGGGTTGTGTCTGGGGGTGTCTTCCTGGTCAACAGACACTGTGGAGGAGGAGACAGAAACTCCTCTAGGTTAAAAGCTCTCCTCTACAGACGCTGATTCGGTATCACCTTTGGTACTATTAACCTGCTTGTTCATCCTCAGACCTTTACTCACCTGAGGCCTCAAGGACCCAGCTGAATTGCAGTCAGACCCGGTTTAACCACAGATGTGGCTGGCTCACAAGTCAGACCCAGTCAAATCTGGACCCAGTCCCGTTTCTCACTTCGACCTAGTCTGACACTAGCCGATTTCCAGGACCCAGTCCAGAAGAGATGTTCAGAAAAGAGTCTGATAGCTCAGGATGCCCAAGCTGTGGGGCCCAGTGAGTACCTGTGCCTGGCAGTGTGCTGCTTGCAGGACCATCGGGGGCTCCTCTGGGCCCCACTTCTGATGCCACAACTGTTAATCAAGAATTAGGGCTTAGAAAAATATTAAAAGTTGATTTGAATGAAAGTGATTTGAATCAGGCAGCACACACTCTAGCAGCTAAAAGGAGTTCCAAGGAGCAGGAACAGGAAGTCACCTTGGGCTAAAGCTGGGTGGGTTACTGTGAGGTCATCCCAGCAGACCTGGAGACATGGTGGGTTTGGTTCCAGGCCACCCCAGTAAGGAGAATATTGCAATGAAACATGTCACAGGAAGGCTTTGGTTTCCCAGTGCTTATAAAAGTTACGTTTACATTACACTGTAGTCTGTTAAGTGTGCAATAGCATTTTGCATAAAACAACGTACATGCCTTAATTTTTAAAAGTTGATATTGGATAGACTTGCTTGACTCAAGGTTGCCACAAACCTTCAGTTTGTTAAAGAAAAAAAAAATTTTGCTGAGCACAACGAAATGAGGTGTGTACTTGCCTTTAGGAGATGTCGGGGGTTGTCAGGTGCTTCCTGATTGACTGGTTTTAAGATTGTTTCTGGGAGAGCTGAAGCTGTGGTTAATTCAGGCCAGGACTGTGCATAAACCTCTCTCCATCTGGGGCCCGAGTCAAGACCGAGGCTCAGAGCCCGTGGGTGTAGCTGCTGACACTGCGCATCCCCTGAGTCCGAGAGGGGATGAGCTGGCACCAGCCGACAAACTGGGCCCCAATCTCCGACAAGATTGGAACAGCTGGGCATGGGGGGAAGGGACAAGCATGGTGCTTGTCTGAGCCAAGTGTCCCAGGCCTCACAGCTGCAGGCAGCGATGCACAACCTGGCTGCAACTGGAGAAAGCAGGGCTACACTCTGGGGGTTGCAGGGTGGAGGGGGTATTGGCAGCCTTCCGAAGGAGGGCCCACCCCAAACTCCATTGCTTCTCATGTGGGGATAAAGAAGTGTGTCCTCCAGGCTGTAAGGTTAACTCGATGCTGTGGGCTTCAGACCAGGGGTGGCAGTGCGGAAGGGCCTGCGCATTCTCTGGATGAAGCCTTAGTTCAGCCAGTGGCGAGGCGCCCACAGCACACACGGTCCACCCCACTGGGGACAGAGGCCCCGAGCAGAGGTGTGGCTCCCAGTTGTCTGTTGACATCGGTTGGCCTTACCAGGAGGCAGCCATGTACACAGACGCCCTGTTACAGTGGAATTTCAGGTGAACCGTGACTAGTATTTGAATGTAAGCTTGTTCCACACTTCATTGGGTATCCTGTTTTTTTTTCTTTTTTCTGAGCCTTTTTGCCTAAAGCAGTGACCTCAAAAGCTGTCGTTACTGGCTTTCCTCTCCTTTTCCGTATGTTTAAGTCTGGTGTGCCCTGCCTTAAGGGCCCAGATGGTGAAGAACCCGCCTGCCAATGCAGGAGACATTAAGAGACGGGTTTGATCCCTGGGTTGGGAAGATGCTGTGGAGAAGGGAATGGCAACCCACCCCAGTATTCTTGCCTAGAGAATTCCATGCACAGGGGAGCCTGGCAGGATATGGTCGCAGAGTCGGACAAGACTAAAGCAACTTAGCGCTGCCTTAGCATCTCAAGTAGCAACTGGGCTGATGACCCTGATACAAAAGGGTAAATAGGTCCCTAGCTGGCGATACTTGGGGGAGATGGGTTGGGGGAGGTGGGGGGACCCAGTGTGTTGAGTGCAGGAGAACACACACAGCCTGCTGACGGCTTGAGCAGGTGGGCCTGGGGGAGCAGAACAGATTACAACTGACCGGGTTTGGCTCTTGGCCTTTCGTGTAAAAAGCGTGGGGACACCCACTGAGCAGGCGCACCAGGGCTGATGCTGCCACCTGGGGGCTGTACTCAGGCACCAGAGAAGCTGATTTAATAGGAGACATCCCCTCTGCTCTCATCCCCTGCGCCACCAGGCCTGCAGGAGGGCAGCCTTGGGAACCCCAGGCTCTGGACTCACCCACCTGCAGCTCCTGTGGCTGTGACCACCTGCCGCCTGGGGGCGTGCCACCCAGAGCCATCTCAAAGCACTGACTTGCAACTGAGGAAATAAAATGCAAATGCTGTGTGTGGAACAGTCGTTTTTGATGGGGCTTAAGAAAGTTATGGAAAGAGTGTTAATCTGGGCAAGGCAAGACCCCACAGCCACGGGGTCCCCCTGCTCTGGTAGGAGCACTGGCCTCAGGCCTCACCTAGACCGGCTGGGTCACTGGCTGTATTTTCATGGGCTCCAGGGTGACTGAACGCACAGTGATGTTTGAGCAGCACTGTCCTAAATCACCTACTCAAGATACTTGAAAGCCAAAACACACTAAGAGTCCAGAAAAATCTCCAAATGAAGGACCATCAAAGACATGTCAGGTGGCAGCCTCACCATGAGCATGTACACACCCACACACTTATACACACACGCCTGCACGTGCACAGGCACGTACTCTCCACTGTCTCTTTCTGTTCTGAGCCGCAGGGAATGCCCTCCGGGCCTGGCACTGCTCGCTGTGAGGCCGTCCTCATATCACCCTTTGCCCACCCGCTCTCGCTGGGACACCCCAGGATGAGCGGTCGCCCAGTGCAGGAGTGGCTGATGGCCTGCACCATAGAGCATCTGAAGACACCAGTCCCCCCAGGAGACGCCTGCAGCCAATCAACCACCACCACTGACTCCTGAACGTGAAACACAGCTGATGAAGGTGAAAGAGTCTCGTGGTTAGGTTAAAACTCTGTGTCCGATTTTGTCAAATCTAAACCAGCCAAATATGCCCTCAAAAAGATTCAGCAGAAATCAATCTATAATAGTGCTGTAAAACGTTCCAGGGACTAAAATCTGATCACTTAGGTTTTCTAGGAAAACAATTTTAAAGGAAAATAACTTTCATAAGATCGAACTAAAACTAGTCGGTTAGTCCCCTACGTCAACATTGCAGAGCACTGTTAGCGTTCACGGCAGAAGAGGTCTTCAAGAAAAATGGGTCACAGTAGGAACTCTGTTTATAAATAGTCGAAATGTCCTCAAAGTCAAATCTCCACCAGCTCAAAACCCTCACTTTCAGCGGTCACAAAACCCCCCGTTTGGAGTTGCTGGTGGAGGGCGAGAGCTGGACCGCCCTCCCCACAGTCACCTACCCCACGTCCAGCTCCGACCCTGGCAGGTCCTCGCCCCCACGGGGCTCGACGCGTTCACAGAGGTGAAGGTGGGGAGCCTCAAAGGCCTGCTCCCCAACGTCTGTTCCCAGGCTCACCTGCTCTGGCTGGAGGACCCCCACCATTCCGGAGGCAGGGGCTCAACTCTGGGCTCCAGGGTGCCTCTGCTTTTTCCTCCCGCTGCCCACTGCTTCCATCTCCTGGAACCTCAGAGAGGGCCGTGCTGGCAGCCGGTGCCTGAGACACAGCGCTTTTCCTGTTGGGGTCAGTTTCACATCGGCTGCTCCCTATCTCCGACACACCGCCCCTCGCCACCCCCAGGGTCCTGGTGCCCACCCCCTGGGGACAGGCTGCCAGGAGCAGGCCCGCCCAATGCTGCACAGGGGTGGGAGGGACCCTGTGGGCTGCGTCATCAGGCCGGCTCTGTGACTCAGCCCTCACCAATTCATGGTTCCAGAGAGTTCCAGAAAGACTGCAGGGTTCTGGCACTACAAGGGCCTCGGGGGCTTCAAGGGGAAGCTCACAGGCACAAAGGCAACCCCCAAGCCTCTAGGAGTCACAGAGAGCTGGTGGCCTTGGGTGGTGGGTTTCGTTAGGGAGGGACACTCAGGTACTTGGGAGAGGCTCAAGGGGGACTCCCCACTGGGGACACAGGGGACCTGGGAGCAGGCAAGGCTGGAAGGAAGCAGGCGACAAAGGGGCTGCAGGAGGGGCGACAATCAAGGACACTGGCCAAGCAGGAGGCTCCAATTTGGGAAGAGTTTCCTGTTCACTCAGGGCAGAGTCCCGCAGCAGCACGGAATTACTCCCTCGAGGAGCCGCCCAACACTAAATGCCACCAGCACAGATCCTGTTCATTTTCGGTACTTACCAGATTGTGGTCTCCTTTAGCCTCTGGGGGACCTGGAAGCAGCACAGAGGCGTCAGTGTCTTGAGTCCGCTGGGTTTCACAGCCCCTGGGGGCCGGTGTCCTCCCATCCTCAGAAGCTCCACCAGCTGCTCCATTCACCCCTAAAGGTGACTAGGGAAAGCCGCGATCAGGAGCCGATGGGCCAACCTCGCCTTCTCTTGAGCGCTGCCGGAGGTGGCCCATGCCGGGGAGGCCTTGACCATCACGCAGGTGTCCTCCCCTGCCTGCTGTGTGGAGGCACCTGGAATCCAGCTCAGGACCCGATGGTGGGGAGTGCCACGAGAGGAGCTGGGTGATGCTCTAGCTGACTCTAAATCCAGGTTCTTCACCCCAAAACAGACTGTTATTCTTGCCACTGTTTAAAAAAAAAAACGCAGCTACTAGTATAGCTGATGTTCAGTCGCTCAGTCATGTCTGATTCTTTGCCGTCAAATGGACTGCAGCACGTCAGGCTTCCCTGTCCTTCACCATCTCCCAGAGCTTGCTCAAACTTATGTCCATTGAGTTAGTGATGCCACCCAACCACCTCATCCTCTGTCGTCCCCTTCTCCTCCTGCCTTCAATCTTCCCCAGCATCAGGGTCTCTTCTAATGAGTCAGCTCTTTGCATCAGGTGGCCGATGTATTGGAGCTTCAGTTTCAGCATCAGTCCTTCCAATGAATATTCAGGGTCGATTTCCTTTAGGACTGACTGGTTTGATCTAGTGTAGAATTCTAATTAATTTACGGAACTGAAATGTGGGGGAAGGGACAGTGTATCTCTATAGCCTAATAGCAGAGAACATGCATCTCAGAAACTAGGCTGACATCAAGAGGCCTTGCCTCCTTCCCTCTCTGCTCTGACACTGACTCACAGATGTGTTCCCCTAGCGCCTGCCCGCCACCCCCGTCACTGTTTACTCTGTGGCTCTGCCGTTATTACCTGCGTCACACGTTACCTGTTTACTTTTTTGTTCGTCTCCGTGAATCGTCCACACACGTTCCCAGAGCACAAATATCCAGTTATAATGGAGGAGGAGGAACCAGAGGCTCATCTGTAATGACAAGCGCAGGGAGCAGCCTGTGGATCCCCGAGGTCTGAGGTCACAGTGGGCTCACGACACGCCTGGGGAGTCCCCACCAGCTGAGAAGACAGAATGGAAACCATGAGCAAGCATCTCTCACAGCCTTCATGAAGCTTGTCCACGCGGCATCTCACTTGCCAGACGCGGGGCGGGCAGGCTTCACCATCCCCTCACACGCACAGACCTGGTCTCAGAGGCCTTTCCTGGGAGTGAAGAGCCCCCAGGCGGTGTGGGGGGTGGGAACCGGGGTGCATACTCGCCCTCAGTGGGGAGGCCCTGCTACCGGCCCAGGATGTGCACAAGTTTCAAAGAAGTTACCAAACTAGTTAAAAGACAAATATTTTAATCCAGTTTTCCCATTTTATACTAAAATCATTAATACAGGTCACAAATTGCATTTATTCTAGAAAGCAGTCAGAAGTGTGTCCGTCTCTGTATAGATCTTAGTAATAAATTTTATTTGGACAAGAGAACTTGTGCACAACAGTCCAAGAGCATGATTACAGACTGCGGCCCTCCCCGGGGGCACGGTGGTATACAGTATGTGAGACAAGTTGCACCTCAGAGCCGATCATGATCAAGTTAAAAACACCTGACATACAGAATACGTGCTAATAAATTTCCTCCGGGTCATGACCAGCATGAAGAAACCAGGACACAGACGCTCGGCAGACTCTGTGAGTGTGCACAGCAATATGCTGCATTTAAGAGTCACAATCAGCTCCACGTAGTGTTAGCATTGAGCCCTCAGGAGAAATCAAAAAAGTATCTCCTCCCCGTTTATGCACGGCTGAACTAGTCATACTTTGGGCTGGACGGGGCGGCGGCCGCAGCCCCCACAGGGCCCTGCCCGCATGGACATGGTGAGGCCTGGTGCTGGCGGTCTCAGCCCAGCCCGGATGGCGGTCTCCACCTTCTGGCTGCGCTTCCGTCTCGTGGTGGTGAGATCAACCAGCAGGAAGCAAAGAGGCCTCGGCGTCACATCCCTTCCGAGGAGAACGCTGGGCAATTCAAGTTTCGTTCAGTCAGGAAGACGGAAGGATTTAAGGCTTCGGTGACAATTATAATCCTCTGAGAAAAGTGTTTTCCCTTCAAGTCAAGACGAGACAACGGCGTTGACTGCACTTTCTCTTGACTCTGAGAATCCCTGGAATCGGTGTAGGCAACTTGCACCTGCAGCCGAGTGTCGCGGGAGGACGGGCCCCAAGGCTGTCCTGGCCACGCGTGGGCGCCAGCGGGACCTCGGCTCCCCAGGAGCGGGAGGCCCCCAGGACCACGCCAACTAGTAGGTGGAGGAGGCTGTGCTCAGGGCGTCTTCGGAGATCCTGGTGCTGGCCGGGTGGGTGCTGGCGAAGTACTTGACGTCACTGTCGCGGTCCATCTGCAGGGCCATGATGGTTTGCTCCACGGCTTCCTGGTGACAGCTGGCGGAGGTCAAGAAGTGCTCTGGAAACAGCAAGTGCAGACAATCAGAGTTAGCTTTGCTGGATGACCAACAGTGATCCAGACTGACTCATGTTCTATGGAAAAAACCCGAATATATGAGAATCAAAAATTTACCTTATTTTTGTAACAGACTAAATCTTGTGAGATCTAATGGCAGCAATGCTAATAAATATATTAAAACTGGTGCTTGTTACAGCCATTACTTGATTTAGGTAGAAAAACCTTTTCTAAATACAAACTACCTACACAAAGAGAACCAGAGTCTTCTCCAGCTATTCAGTGAAAAATTCCAAAGGAGAAACAGGGAGCAATGTACAGGCCCCTGCGTTCTATTTCAAAGTTTGTCTATGCAAAACTCTACCTGTCCCTGCTCACGAATTCACACATTCAAGGGACATTTATCAGGCATTTGGGTGGGGGCAGTCCAACAGCCTGAGTCTTGAGGGAGGAGCTTATAATCTGCAGCAAAGCAGACACTAAGGGCACGTCCTCCGCCTGACGCACACACGCCTCCGGCCCCAGCGGTGAGATGGAGGTCAGGTGGGTGCCGAAGGCATGGTCCTCGCTGGATGCCCAACTGGCCACACTACTGGCCTCAAAGTATGAAGACAAGGCCATGTGGAACAGGCAGGTGAAAGTTCAGCGTCCCTCTCCTTGCCCCTGACTCAGTGTCAGACTTTCCCACAACCCCAGCCCTCCCTCTCAGGCCGCTGGCCCACCTTTCTCCAGCAGAGTCTGTCTCAGTGTCTTCGCGAGCAGCACACGCACATTGGGAACCCTGTCGTTCGCCAAGGTGAGCAGGTGTGGCATCAGCTGCACGGCGAACTGGTCCATGGGCAGGCAGTCATCCTCGATGACGGTCTGGGGACAGAGACCTGCGTCAGCTGCTGGCTCCATCAACCAGGCTGGAATGCCAGCTCGAGACGCCCTTCAGAAACCGCTGAAGTGCCTCAGAGTCCCCTGGCTACCTTTAAACTAATATCCCAGGCACTCAGGAACTTGACGTGGTGCAGTAAGTCCCCGAGAGACACACAGCGGAGGCCTGGCGACACGTTCACCTTCACAAACCCGGGAACTCCAGGCACCAATGGCCGCTACTGGGAGCTTGGGGGACGGGGCGGGGCGGGGGGGGTGCCCAGATAGCAAAGCTCTGCCCTCAGGGACAGGACGGGAGTGAAGGGGGCCCTCACCTGGCAGACGAAGACGAAGGCCTGCCGCCCGGACCACCGTGGACAGCGGCCGAAGCTCTCCACCAGCTCCTGGATGAGGTCCGCCCCGAAGGTGGGCGGCGCTGCCCGGTGCAGCTTGCGCACCATCTCGCTGACCTGCGGGGGACACGCGGGTGAGCCACACCACTGCCCAACCTCCCCGAGGCCGCTGCTGCAGGGCCGTGACAACGCGACCACCCACCAGCTTGTAGGAGATCCAGCGCACGGAGGACACCTTGTCCGCACAGAGGCTCAGGGCGATGGGGCGCAGGTAGTCGTACACATCCCGGGGGCTGTACAGCTCCAGGAGCAAGATGAGCTGTCTGCAGAATGGTGAGAGAGACAAAAACGCAGTCACAACCCCTCAGCCAGCACGAAAGACGGCTGCTCGCCTGCAGCACATGCCGTCCTGGTCGAGTCTGAGAGTGGAACGCACGGCGGGTCACGTGCACAGTCAGGTGAACAACAAAGCGACGAGATGCCCCATCCAAGGGTACGCAGACCCCGGGAGAGGTGCCCCTCAGACCCTGTCCCAGCCTGGGAAAGTGGAGGAGGCCGTGCCCTCATGAGCAGAAACCTCAAGCCCCCAACTCCATGGAAAGGCAGCAAAGCCTGTTAGCACCCCATGTGGAAAGCTGGCCCGGAAGGCCAGGCAGAGCTTCCTGAGCTGAGACCCCTGGCTGATGCCAAGCAAGAGTCTTATCCTGCTGAAGAGGGGTGGGGAGCACTGCCCAGATGGAGCACGGATCCAGGCAGCGACATGGCCCCAGGGAGGGTGAGGGCTCCAGGGGGCTCCAGCACACAGGCCTCCCCAGGACTAAGGCCCAACCAAGGGGGCAGAGGGCCTCTCTTTGCCCCGCACTGGGCAGCCTCTACCACACAGGTGGCAACCCCAGCCCAGGGCTGGGAAGGCTCCGGGTAGAGGAGGCCCCCAGTCCCCACCCTCAGAAAGACACAATGGCAGCCCCCGCTGCGTAGAAGCGCCCTGAGCACAAAGGTGACACAGTGACACCGCCTGACGTGGCGTCTGCCGCCTGGACAGACGCTCCCCGTCCACAGCAGCTGCAGAGGAGGCTGGGCGGGACAGAGCCCAGGTCAGTGACCCTGGAATGCACTGAAGTAAATACCCCAACCCCACACCCGGGCAAAGGCGTCTTCTGAAAATGCAGGTGATGCCCAGAATCCAGAATATTTAATAAAGACTTCTGACAACACCCAGCTGAGAAATAGGCAATGGATTTGAAGAGACGTCTCTCCAGAGAACAGGTCCAAGTGGCCAACAGCATGTGAGAAGGCGAGCATCACTAATCACTGAGGAAATGCACACCGAGACCCACGGTGCCACTCTACCTACACCTGCAGCGATACTGGCTCCGACTGGAAAGAGAGGGAAGTGTGGGCAAACAGCCCCCTAACCCGGGCACTCCGCCACTGGTGGGGATGTAAGAGCCGGCAGCCGTTGCGGAAACAGCCATGCGGTTCCTTGATCAAATGAACAATCAGTGGATGGCCCAGCACGTCCACCTCAAAAACCTGAAACTACCACCCATCCGCGGGTGTTCACAGCAGCAGCGCCCACACCAGCTAAAACGCAGAACCCAGCCGGGGGAACGGACTGAAGGGTGGCGTGTTCACGAGAGCGGTGCACACTCGTCTCAAGGAAGGGCATTCCGACAGCTGCCCCGAGAAGAGCATGACGGCACGGCTGTGTGCAGGGGCCGCACACGTGCCTGCGGCTCACGCGGCGCCCGGAGGAGCTGCTCACAAATGTACGGACCCGGCGGACTGACTGGGCTGTGGGCGGGCAGGGGGTGGCCGGGGCGTCCTTCTCGGTGAAGAGACGCTTTCAACGGGACGGTGGGGGCACCGTGCCAGTGGCAAAGGTGCTTGTGTGCATTTTACCACAATTTTAAAAAATGAAGGTGCAAGAGTCCTTAAAAAAACCCAGTCTGTGAGAACTCACTGCCAGTCACACCCCCCATCACAAGCCGCGTGAAAAGAGCCAGACGCCAGACAGAAGTGAGGGCCCACGCGGCGACGAGGCAGCAAACCCAGGACAGGCAGAGGGGGAGCAGCCCCCCGCCCCCCAAACACCCCAGAGGCCGCTGGGTCTTGAGGACTCACTCGGCCAGCTCGGCTCGGAAGCGCCAGTTCCTGCTGTTGTCAGTCACCAGGAACTCCTGAAGCTGATACAGGTACTCTCTTCTCTTGTCGATGTGAAGAAGCTGAGGAAGCAAAACGAGAGCGCTCACGAGGACCAGGCGGAGGCAGGCCCCTCGCCCGCTGCCGCGCAGCTGCGAACCGCGCGTCCTGGGGGAGGACAGAGGCCTCAGGCGCCGGCGGAAGCCCCCGCCCGACGCCGCCCCCACCGTCAGGAGGCCCCGTCCCGGCTTTGCTTCCCGCCGGCGGTGGCCTCCGCTGCGCCCCGCCCCACCCCAGGCAAGGCCCAGGAGCACCCCACTGTGCTCCCGCCCTGTAACGGCACACAGTAGGTGCTCATAAATACTTGAGTGAAAAAACTAATGTATCCCAATAACTTTTCTGTAAATATTTGAAAGTAGCTTCATAGTCAATGCGGGGGCAACCTCTAAAGGCTGACGTGTCTATTAGTTGCTCAGTTGTGCCCGACTCTTTGAGACCTCATGGACTGTAGCCCACCAGGCTCCTCCGTCCATGGGATTCTCCAGGCAAGAATATTGGAGTGGGTTGTCATACCCTCCTCCAGGGGATCTTTCTGACCCTGGGATCAAACCCAGGTCTCCTCCATTGCAGGCTGATTCTTTACCATCTGAGTCACAAAGAAACAGTCTAAGTTTAAACTCAGTATTCTGACTCTCTAGCTTCACAGAGTACTTTCAACGACAATGTGCTGAAGGAAGTCCTGACCATTACGTGGCTGGTTTCACGTTGGACTTATTATTGGAGCAATTCTGAAGCTTTTTCATTTGCTCAACTAAATTAGCAAATGACTAAATATGGTAATGATGCTAAAAGACAGAGCTTTTACCACAAGAAAAGAAAAAGTGTGAAGAAAGGAGAGGAAATGGTATTGGATTCGAAGTGAAGACACCATATAAACTAAATGCCTTTTCAAACCCCCTCCCCAAGCTCTTGTCCCCTGAGAACGAGGGCCTGGAGCTCAGCTCCAGACACCCAGGCTCCCCAGAAAGGACCAGGGCTGTCGGGAGACAGGAGAAGCCGGGCCTGAAAGTGAGATGGGACTGGAATGAGGGGCAGAAAGGACACAGGAGGTGGCTTCAAGGGCTCTCAGTTGCCAAATTTACACTTCAAACAAACAACAGAAATGGATTATGTTACACAGAATAAAAAGTAATTCTGGAGTCCACACTGATACTATCAAAAAAAAAAAACTTCCAAAAAGGCAGAGGAAGAGAAGGAAAAAGTTATCTTTCCAGGATATACTAGTAAACACAGAAAGAGTTACAAAAATAGAACACTGGTATTTTACAATCCACATAGTCGTAAGTGATTCAGGGGGAGCTAGGTGCAGACGCACGAGTGCAGAAGCAGCGGGGAGAGATGCTCAGAGCCTGCATGCACTGCCCACCAAGGAGGCGCCGACCCGTGACCAGGAGCCTGGACTCAGCACCACCGGGGCCCCAGGAGCCCACACCATGTTACCCTTGAGAGGAGACCTGGGACCCATGCAGAGAGGCCGTGCCCCTGCACGTACCACCCGTGAAACTGAATCTGACTAGCTGACAGCGCTCAGACATTTCAAACTGGGGACATTCGGCAAGTCCACCGGCCCAGCCTCTTCAAACAGGCCCAGGCCACTGAAGGTGGGAGCCTGGGAGGCTGATCTAGATCTAAGGGACTCAAGAGACACTTCATTCAAAGTGCGATTCCCCACTGGGGTCTGAGTCGAGGGGACGATTCGGGACAGTCTGAGAAACTGTGATTACAATTCTCCTGCACCTCAGACTTAGGACTACAGTAGCTGCCCAGGGCTAAACCATTTACGGTCAGTGCTCTCCTACTGGAGACCACGGTCCACGTCAGAGGGGGAGGACAAAGGCACCTCTCAGAGTTCCCACACAACACAGAAGGCTGGACGTCTACGGGAGTTTGTGTGTTCAGTTCAGTAATGTTTGAGGAAGAAATGTACTAATGTTTGTAACTGTGATCTAACATCATTTCCAAATGAAACTCAGCGTGATTTTTATATTAAACACTAAAGTGACACCAGCAAAACTGATCAGAGTGGGACTATTTTCTAAGCCACCTTCTGCCATCAAGCTCATGGCATTTCTCACGGAACACACGGGAACCTATCTTGATGGCAGCGTGGAGTCAAGACTCTAAATCTACAGTGCAAGGCTAGTGTTTTAATGTAAAAGGACTTAAAAGTTACCTTCAGAAAGTCGTGCAAGTGCTTCAGGACACCTATCCTGACTTCATCGAGGTCTTTTAAAAATCCATTAAAAATTGGGACCAGGTCTGCAGCTGTGAGCTGGTCTCCCAGGATGACGGCGAGCTCGTGGATGGAGAAGGCTAACGTTCTTCGAACCTTCCACTGCATAAGTGAAGACGACAGCGTTAGTGAGCCGGACACAAAGTCCTGGTGCTTTGACGTCCGGACAATACACGAAGGCTAATTTATATCTGAACAGTGTTATTAACCTCAAGTGAAATCAAAATAAAATAGTAATAATAGATACCCAGTTTTAAATGTTCACTTTATATCAAAAAATGGCAGAAGAACGTCAAGTCTCTCAGAGTATATATCATTCCCCCTTTCACTCAGGAAGGAACACAACGCTTGGCAAGCACGGGGGAGCCGCCTGCGTGCCTTCGGAGCACTGGGGGCCCGACCTCCTGGTGCCCCCTCTCCTGGCTCCACATGGTCTACCCTGGATTCAAAACAACCCCAAAACGTATTCTTAAGGAACTGGCCATAAAGAAATACAAGTTTGGGGAAATCTCTTGAAGGCAGCCCTGGAAAAGAACCACTGAACAGGAGTGCCCTGCTTTTATAGGCAACTTTATGTCAAAACCTTATTTATCTTCATGTGGGCTTGATTTAAAATTTTACTTTGTTATTTTGCTTAAGACTTTACTTGCTGAGAAGCTGCAAGGGGTTCATCCCCATTCCCAAACACCAGACGTCTTCCTGAGATAGAACGCTGTGCCCACAGCGATGTGCCCCCTCATGGAGGAGGGCAGGGTGCTCCGCTCAGAGCCGTCTGGTCACTGTCACCACAGACACGAGAGGCCGGGGAACAAAGGCGGAAAACCACTCAGGGTCACTGGCTGTGTGGAGGGAGCATTTCTGCTACTGTTTCTGGGGGAAGGGCCCCACTTTCTTAAGAATTGATCTGCACATACATTTCAGACCACAGCGACAGCACCTCTGTGAGTTGGGGATGTTGGCAGTTCAAATGGGAGGTGGATTTTAGGGGTTTAGTCCAAAAGAAGGCACGATGTGCGAGTGGAAGGAGAAGCCTAGACCCACAGGAAGACCCTCTGTGTGCCGCCCTGCATCCCGGCCCCCAGGTTCGGCCGGTGGCCATGCACCTGCATGTCCGAGGCCAGCGTCTCGTAGGTCTCGCGCAGGCAGTGCCAGTTCTGGCGGCCGAGCGTCAGCGCCACGCCCGGCAGGCTGTAGGCGCAGTGCTTGGCAATCTCGGTGTCCACGGTCTGCGCCCGTGAGGGGTCAGTCATGGACAGGTACTGGTCGAGCAGGGCCTGGGGCACCACGTCCTAAACGAGACAGGGTGAGACTTTGTAGATTAGGTATGCTTATGTTAAATATCTGGATTTAACGCAGCATCTCATACAGCAGCAAAAAACCTGTCTCCACGTCTCTAATAACTGAAAGAGATAAGAAAACATGCAAAGGGAAATTCATGTATCAGTGAATAAAAGTACCTCTAGGACAAAGACGACAAACAAGACCTTAAAACAAAACAGCTTAGACGACGACGAGAACTGTTCACTAAATTTACAAGAAGCCAGAAACAAGAGCAGGTGGTTCAGTGCTGGCAGAGATTACAGAGTCTGGAGTGACCCAGAGACCCAGGGGAAAGGGGCCTGCTCCCTTGCCGCCACCAGCCAGCATCTTAAAACCACCACCAGAGAGGAGTTTTAGCAATTATCTATGGAAACTTGAAGTGTGCACACCTCTAACAACTTGTATCAATGATATTGGGTGATACAGCTTTGCAGGGAGCTACAAGATAAAGGCACAACTGCTGCCTTGGGTGAAAAACCAAGCGGGTGCTGGAGAAAACTGTGAAGGAAGCTCAATTCTGAACTTTGTAAACTTAGTCTCTATTTTTAAAAAATAAAGTGGAAGTTCATGGAAGCAATGAGCCATTCTGTATGTACTAGCTTGGAAAAGTTTAAAACACTGTGAATGTGGATTCCGTTTTTAATCAACAGAACAAACAATAATCAAGGATTTGCCCCCTTTGGCCCAGGCACCATCATGCTGCCTGGCTTCACCTGTAATGTCACAGAACACCTGTACACCCGGCACAGCCCTGCCCACAGGGTGGGCGCGCTGCTGTGCCGGGCTGGGCGCGCTGCTGTGCCGGGGTCGGGGCGGAGGTGGATGTCGATGTTTTTAATACGAGAAGAAAGGCACCACCACACCCCAGCGGTCCCACACCTGAAGCCTCTGCCTCAGGCCACCCTGTGGCCAACGGCACCTCATGGCGGCTCTGGCCCTGCGTCCACATTCTCCTCTCTGAAACCCAGCTCCACCTTACAAGCCACACAACCCAGGCATGAAGACCAGGCGTGACAGCCTGTCTGTCTCTGAAAGACAAAGGTGCGCACGCGCGTGCTCACGTGCCTGCACACACGCTCTGAGGAAACACGGAAGGAGGGTGGCTGTGGTCACCCTGGGGGGAAGGGGTCATGGTGTGAGAAAGGAAAGGTCTCTGCTTGTCCTCCACTCCACTGCTTGAATCTTCTCATCAAAAATATGACACACAGGCAAGCACTCCTTTCAAAAACATTATCAGAAGGGCCAGATTCGAGGAGAAATGGGTTGAAAAGTGGGGTGAAAGTAGCATGTCTGGGGTCACTGACCTGGACTTTAGCTCTCCTTTCCTCATCAGGGCTGAAACCGCTGCTGGTGCCCGAGTCTGAGTCATTGGGAATGTAGTGCAGGGCAGAGTCCATGGTCTGTTGGGAGAAAAGTCACTTAGACAGCCATCCCTGTCAGGCAGCTCCTTGCTCTTACACCATCTAAGCTGCTCACCTTTCATGACCTCCAAAAGACAGGAATGCATATAAAGTCTTCATGCTTTTCAACATTTATAAACAGATCTAAGACCTCCTACGAGTTCCCCTGCCTCAAATCAAACTTGCAGAATAGGCTACTTAAGGTTTAAAAATAAATTCCAGAAGAAATAGAAAAGCAAATTTAGAAGTAATTTTGAAAAGGCCCAAATATCTAAAATTAGCAATCAATAAAAACAGTACTTGGTACTATAGTCAACTCTTCTACGGTATGTCGTATGCAATCTGTCTTCTACTATTTCTATTCCTAGCTATTTCTAAGTTCACAAATACACCTTTTTTTCTTGTCACAGATGACACGGTAGCACGGGGAAAGCCAGTGCAGGACACAGGCCGGGGGCCAGCTCAGCCTGCACCCACTCCTGGCCTCAAGTCCCGATCTTCGCTCAACACCATGCTCGCTGTAGGGAGAGGCCGGTCAGAGACCCAGTGCCTCTCCAGAAGGACACGGGGGGAGTTCGTCACCCCAACAGAGGGCTCTGCCCCCTGCGGTGCCCTCGCCTGGGCTGCGGTGGGCAGGTTGGGGAGGATGGACCAACTGCTAACTCCAAGCACGAGCCATGACCCTCGAGTGTCACAGAGATGACACGTGATGAGATTATGCAGAAGGGGGGAACTAAGTGGCCGGGATGAGCCCCATGGTCCGCCCCACGGCACCCTCACCTCCTCGCTGATCAAAGGCCCAGCAGCGTCATGGTCGAGCCGGCAGCTGGGGAGCTCATCCTGGGGGGCCCTCCGGGCGGCCTCGCTGGCCTCGTCACTGGCATCCAGGCTGGAGGCGCGCAGGGCAGCAGCCAAGACGTCCACCTGCGCTGTGGGCGGAAGGACAGGCTGTGAGCAGGGCCGCTATGCGGGACTCCCCCTGCGCGGACGCTGTTATGGGCTCAACGAGGCGCAGTGTTCTGGGGACACTACCCTCGAGAAGCTGGAATAGACCACTACTGTGGTCAATCATTAGTTTTCCCAGGGAAGAAGTAGAAAACTAATACGCTTTCATGAGATTAAAGTGTTTACCCACTACTGTGCATTACTCTGCGTTAGTACGAGAGAGGTGCTATCTAGTCAATTTCAAGGTCAGTGAACTATGTTTCGGGGACCATGAGCGGGACTGGCTTACTTACTAAGCCACCTTAGCAGGAGAGCAGTCACACAGACCCTGCCAACATAAAACACGGGAATTACAAAGACGTCTGTGGCAGTCGCATTTAAACATCTCACATCTTACTCTGGTTTATTTATATTTTCCTCTCATTTTTTTTAAGTGAAATCAGTGACTTGCCCCAAACACAGGGATCCCAAACAAGCACTGTCTTGCTCTCAGGAAAGCAAAACAACAGATCGCCAAGCAGCAGTGCTGAAGTCTGACACACAGCATTATCTATGACTTTGAGTTATACCCTCTGTATAAAAGTTGTTCAAAGCAAAGATAAGCATTCTTCCTCCTCTGCCCCAAACAAATGAGGAATTTAGCAAAAAAAAAAAAAAAAAAATTTGTTTAGCATTAATTCAAGTAACAATCCACCTGGATGCTCAAAACATAGAAATTTATAAAGTTTCACTGCAAATTTACTTAGTACAAAGATGAGAAAGTGGGCTCCTGCTCTACTTAAAGATGATTAAAAAGCAATCAGCATTTTATTAAGATAGCCTATTACCATGCTACAGCATTTATAAAATTTACTATCAAGTTTTCTACGAGTAACTGGCAGCAGAGACACAGGAAATGTGACGAGCTGACTGAACACATTACACTGAGGTGCCCAATTGTGAAAGCTTACTCGTGGACTGTATCCCCACTCTTCCGGGAATCTCAGCGGCTGTCTGTACTAATCCTTTAGTCACTTCTGCTCCCCTTTTAGAATCCTCTGAGTTCCCACAAGGAAATCACTGCAGAACTAAAGGAGGCCGACTGTCCAGTCCATGCTCTGGACTGGGCAAGTGCTCTGCCCCTGGTAGACACAGCAGGTGGGGTCTGTGTCCCTGACCTCCGATGACCCTGTCCCGGGAAGCCTTTCACAGAGCATGCCTCACACAGGCAGCCTGCTCCGGGGGTGCTCTGTACACGCCTGCTAGTCAGCCAATTCTCTAACACCTAATAAACATTAATGGGAATATTGAATATGCTACTTTAGATGCTTTTTAAACAAATAAGCTAGAAGTAATCTGTGTAGTTTGCTTTTTGAAAAGAGCTACACGGACATGAGTTTCAGGATATAACTGTGTGTTTCCCATCGTGAAACAGTGACTAACACTGTTTGACTTAAAATTTACAGCCTGTAATTGAGATTTTAGTAGCAATACTGTATTACGATTTAATTATTTCTCTAATTCGGCTCTTAAACCCGCTACAATTTAAATGTGTCATGCCATTCTTTCTGTCCACAATGCTGATGTTTGAGAACACAGTCATTTATCGACTAAATCATCCAGCGTCCCTTACCGAGCACCTTGTACGCACCAGGTGCATCTTCCGGGCAGGGACCATACAGTGACAACAGACGCTAAAGCCCAGAGAAGACAACTGCTGACTTCACCTCCACTGACGACATTTCCCAAGTTTAATGTAAGTAGGTTTTGTGTGTTTGGAAGGACACTGAAGATATGGCTCTGTCTGCTTTAGAAGCAGGGAACTGCTAACACTGAGCTAACTGGCAGTTTACAAGTTTAGCTTCTGCAACAAACAAGGAAACAGAAGCCCCAGAAGAGCTGGAGACGTGCAGTTTGGGGATTTTTCAAAACTGCTTTCTGTTCTATGGTAACATTCCAGATTGCCCTGATGGTTAGCATGGTCAGAAACCCTGATGATGCTCTGATGTCACCAGCGTCAGATGCCCACGCTCAGATCGCAAACCACCCCCGGCACCCACCCCCGGAACGGGGCGGCCTGGGCCCTCTCCCCACACCCCTACTCCACCATGTGAGAGCAGCTTGCTGTTTGTACACAGTCACACACAGCGACCTTCAAGGCTGCCTTTCACAATGGCAGAACCCAGGTGACACATGTGTAACCCAATGGGATCAAGGGCCGAACTGAGGCACGAAGACACCAGTGGGACCCTCGCCAATGAGCACCGCATCCTGCTCCACAGGAAGACAGGCATCTCATCCCCGCTAACAGGTCACGGGCCTTCCTACACAGCCCTCCTTCTGTAAAACAAAGCACTGTCTGTTGAGACCCAGGGCAGACGAGCAGAGGCAGGACTCAAGGTTTAACCTGTAGACCAGTGAGTGTGAACACATCAGAGCAATCTGTGAACCAGGACACTGGAACCTACTACACTCAGACAATGACAAACTCCTCTAAAATTAACTCCCTAAAATGCAGACCAATCATGCTCAAGATAAGAATGCATGATGACAATGGTTGATAGCGATTTTTAAAAGGTAATCTTTCTGGCAGAGAAAACTCAGGAAGTAACATTTCACCAGAACAAAGAACCGACTCCCTCCCATACCTTTCACATCGGGGTCGTCAATGTGTGGCTCCAGGTTTTCTATCATCTCCTCCAGCTCCTTCCTGGTGGCCATGGTGATGCTGGCGGAGCCGGGGGCGGGCGCTTCGGGCTCCACATCCAGCCCCTGTGGGCTGGGCTCGCTCCCAGAGCCCTGCTCCAGCTCCACGTCCAGGTCTATCTCGGGGAGAGGAGTCCTCCAGAAGTGGAAAGAGTTGTACAGCTCCTGGTCCAAGAGAGCTGAGTCCTGAGCACCGGTGCCCGCCTCCGGCTGGGACGCTAACCTGCAGGCGCAGGGCTCTTGCTCCTCCTCGCTGCCAGCCGCGTCTGGGGGAGGCTCCGGGGATGACGGGTGAGGTGAGGAGCTCTCCGCGGGAGTGCTCAGTTGGCCCAGCGGCTGCCTTGGGGTCCCGGCACCGTCCGCCAGCGCCTCTTCCAGGTGGACGCTGGAATCGCCCCCAGTGGGCCTGGCCTCTACGTCCTCTGGAGCCTCCGCACCCCTGGTCCTTTCACTGCTTTGTTTGGGAAAAAGAGAGTCAAAGTGTCAAGATAATTCCTGAAGAAAACCAAATAAAGATACTACTTAAAGCATTTAGAGTTAAAATTAAATATTAAAGATTTTTATTTTTAGAAATACTAACTTTAAAGGTTAAATATTAAAGATTACAAATTATCCATACAAATTCGTGGTTTGTGTATATCACTGATGATGCTTCTTTTTCCATCAGGTGTTCTGTGTTCAGAGAAGCAAACATCAGTTAAGTCTAGATATTAAACTACTAGGTATTAGTTGGAGGAGATAACATTTAAGATGTGATGATAAAATACCATGCTAATTTCAATAATAAAGAAACTAAAAAGGAACAGTAGGAAGATAAATTCCCCCAGGGCATTTTAAGCTAAATACATCTTCTAAATTATCTGATTTTTAGGACTATGGTATTGTCACTGTTCCAGTGACATACTGACAAGCTGACAAGTAAAACCGCCTTGCCCACACTGAAAAGAAACAAACCCCTCCACGCAACATTAGAAAAGATCCTTATTATTTACTATCTTACAAAATACATTCAAGTCCACATAAGTGTAAATACAGTTAATTCTACTTCTGCTGCACTTTCAGCTCTACTCCCAGATGTTTCCCTCAAATGGAGTCAGGATCTAACTGGTAGAGAGACGGTACAAGCCACTACACCTAAAGCTCACCAGTCACTACATCCATCACCTAAGCTAAGTTTATCCCCTGAAGTTTACTTACTCATTACATTTAAAACGTGTACTGAGCACCTATTAGGAGCCAGGAGCTGACACTGTATTGAGGACCTGTGTGCGAATGAGACTCAGGTCCTGCTCCCAAGGTTGTAATTAGAGGCAAACAGCAACAAAGCAGCTGACCACCGGCAAAGCAGTGCGTACAGAAGCACGCCCATGATCACGGGAGGCGGGGCTGGGAGGAGAGGCTTCAGTCGGAACAACAGGAGACATGCCTGAAGCAGCAGTCAGCATCTGCGAGGCTTGAGGGGAAGCGAGCTCAGACAGACGTGCGAAGGCAGGAGCGACAGAAGAGGGGCAGTGCTTGCAGGAAGCAGAAATGCAAGTGTGATGGCTCAGAGAGGAGACGCTGCCGTCGGCATGGGCCGAGCTGGGATCTACACGCAGTTCCAGGTGGTGACGCCCTGGGAGAGTGTCAGACCCTGAGCCAGACCAGAGGGGACTCTGGAGGGTGAGTGTGGGCTGGGCCTGCATGTCCGCACGCCAGGCGTGCAGAGTAACCACGAGTGCGGCATTCCTCTCGTACAAAAGGGTGCGTGAGGCGCAGGGAGGAAGGTCAGAAGAGATGAAGAACTGGAGATGCAGGAGGCTGATGGAATAGCTGGCAAAGCCATGTCTTTCTCGGGAGGACAGACGGGGGCTGAGAACACAGGCGGGCAGATGAGACAGGTGATGAGACACCTCTTTCTAAGAACCATGACAGGGAGGTGAGGATGGACACGTCAGGTGAGTGTGGGGGAAAGTTAAAGGTGCTCCCCTAAAACGGAGACCCTTGAATATACAGAATAAAAGACATTACACAGAAGGCTTCCCAGCCTGCGCCCTGGCAGGTGACGGCACCACCTACGTGATACCCCGGCCACCGTGTGTGGTCTCGGGAGGTCAGCCCCTTCCCGGATTAGGTTTTGTCTTGTAGGAATCTTTACACTGTTTTCAGAAACGATTTTCTGAAAACACAGCATGGTTATTTTACAAAGCTGTTTTAGATACAGATAAAAACATTTTAAAAAGTCATCTGAAAACAGACCACACAGTGACGGCATTTAAAATTCTGGTGTTTCTCCTCCGTCCCGATAAACCACAAACTAGGCCACACGCACATGCCAACTGTGCGAGAGCTCGGCTCTCACCCTGCACTCACGCTGCAGGCTCCACGCTGACACCGTTCAGAAAGTGAGGGGCTGGCTGCGAGCCCTACAGCACCCTGGAGCCTCCCAGCCAGTCCTCCTAGCCAGTGCTGCCGTGTGTAATCGACGTCCTCCATGTGCGTATGAATTGCATGATGTTTTTCCAACCATCTTCTCTATTAAAGATATTTTTTCTTTTGTTTTAAAAAATGATTGGGATAATTGGTAATATTTGAATGAAATCTCTAGATGACAGTATTGTATCTATTTTAACTTTTCAATTGTGGTAATGAGACTGTGGTTATGTGTTCATGTCTGTGTCTTTTGAGAAAATACACAGTGAAATATTTAAGAAAGAATATCATGTCTAAAACTTATCTCAAAGAACTCAGAAGAATAGTAATAATAAAGCAACTATGGTAAAATCTTAACATTTGAAGAAATCGAGAAGAAGGGTTTATGGGATTCTCTGTGGTATTTTTACAGCTTTTTTGATATTATGCAAACTAAATTTTAAAACTCAAAGCAACAGGACACTGCTTGGTGGGGGTGGGGAGCAAATGATGAAACTTCGGACATCTGTTATCTGAAGAACTTAATAAATTTCCATTTAAAATTCACAAATAGAAACTTATTCAAAGCCAATTAGTTTGGAAAACTATTCCAAGGGCCTGAAGCTCCTTTATCACTGCCTCATCTCATCATTAAAGTTAAATTTTAACATTCTCAGCAAGAAAAGCAGAGTCACCAGCCAAGTCACTCTGCCCGCTAATGAAAAATTACTAATCTGTCCTGACTTCAAACTCCTGTTATGGTTTTCAAGAGAGAAAAACATCTTCCCTCACATGAAATTCTGCAAAATATTAAATTCTGTATGAATACGAGTTGCTTCAAACTGTCAAAAATATAAATTCTCTAAATATGCTTTTTCCTGAAGCTGAGTAATAACCAGTGCACCATCAAGCTGCTGAAGATGGTCAGGATTCTGACCTTCCTGTCTTGCAAACACCACCATACGAGAAAACGCAGCCATACGTGCAAACGCTGCCATATGTGCAAACGCACTGGAGGAGAGGGGTTGGCACAGTGAGCAGAGCACCCAGCTCCTCAGAGGTGCCAGAGGGTCAGCCAGGAATACGTCTCCACCAGCACCCATGTCCCCTCGGCATCTACACTGGCTGACAGTTAACATCCTTAGGGTCCAGGTGAGCCAAGACCCTGGCCTAGGAAAGTGACCAGGGAACCGCTGGTCCCAGAAGTGCATGGGCATGCTGGGCGGCAGCAGACACGGACTCCATGTGCTCACTTAATGGAGTCTCAACATCAGTGAAATACTTCCAGATTTAAACCAATAACAATCAGTTTTACTTACACAAAGTTAGCTTTATGCTAAACTGACAAAGACTAGCAAAAATGATTCAGTTACTTAAGGCTTTTGGGATAAAATCCATTACTTTCTTACATTAACTCATTTGAGATTTATCACGTGCCGAGTGCATGCCAGGGCTGGTGATGGTGTGAGAACACAAGATAAACCCAGGCTACCGTGCAGGGGACCTGCAGTCTGTGGATGTCGTGTGCAAGCACAGGATGAGGAGACAGGCCCACATCGGCGCTTGTTCTCCAGCACTCAAGACAGACAGGATGCAAACGCTCTGGGTTTCCTCCAAGACACTGAGGTTGTCCGTCCAGACAGCTCTCTGTTAAATGAGGCATGGGCAGAACAGGATGGCGTCCCAGACAGGAAGAGGGAGACCCAAGAGAAGGCAGTGTGCAAAGAGTAATGTGATATTAATAGCTGGTTTAGCTAAACGGAAGACGGGGTGCTCATTTCAGGCAACAGTGCAAATCTCAACACTTAGCCACTCTGGAAGCACCTTTCTCAACACCTTCGAAGAAGCCTGATCCAGGGTGAGTGAGAGAGAAACCTGGCATTTTATAAAGTCAGAGGTTTATAACTAATACATGCTTCAAAGAGTAGTAAGTGATATTAAGTATCTCCAGGATCAGATAAAACAATACAAACGAAATAAACAGCAGTGCAAACATATTGCCAAAAACTTGCTTTCTAAGACATCTGCTTGAGAAATCTGAATTCTAGGAAACTGAGAGGACCCTGAGAACAAGAACCAAGTCCTGTGTATCTGGCTACAGTCACTGGTTCATAGGTGTTCAATTAAGTTTTGCTAAATGAACCAATCAACAAACCTTAAAAAGCAAAACTAGATTTAAGGCAGCTCAACACGTATTTAAGAGTGGGCCATCCAGCTAATGGCTCTGAGATAAATAATACATGGAACTACATGACGGCTTTTACAATAACAGAACTCTTTTCACAGCCAGGAACTGCCTCCTCCCTCTACCAACGTCATTAACACGAGTCAACAAAGTCTAAAAATATAGTGAAAGTCCAATGCTACAATAGCACTAACCTGACACTAAGAAAGACATCATTACAATGGAAGGGGAGTTAAGATTTGTAGCCAAAAGATGACCAACAGTCTTTAAACAGCTCTTCCAACAAGATTCTATAGAGGCAGTCCAGCAAAATCACCAGCCATGTTTGGCCACACCAATGTTTTTGTCAATAAAGTTTTATTGGAACACAGTTGAGCGCACACACCACAGACTGTCTGCAAAGGCAAGGTAAGTAATTCTGACAGAGACTTAAAGTATTTACCACAGGTCTTTTACGGGAAGTCTACTCACCCCGTCCTATATGATTCTCTGTAAATTTACATTATCACTTCCTAGACTCTTTCCAGATTCATAAATAAATAAAAGCTATGCAACAGTCTTCATACAATTAGTGCCACTAGCGAAAAGCTCGCTGATGTTAACAGTGAAGAGTAGAGAACCCCCACCGCCCATCATCACTGAAAAACGTCCTGCAGCAATGGTTTTCAAAAGAAGTGACTAACTTTCCTTGCTAGAAAGACAGCTTTAGGGTGATTTTTCTTCCTTCACAGAGAACAGTACCTTGGGTTTGTTTGACTATTTAGCAGGACAGGAGGAGAATGGGCAAAAAGGGAACAAGGCAGCAGAGAAGAAAGGAAGGAGTGCCAAGTCACAACATCAAGAGAGGAAATGCCACAGAACCAAGACCTACAGAAGAAAATGTCCATTAGCATCGTGACAAGGGGGGCGGGTGCCCAGGAAGCTCAGCCCAGGGCACACCTGTCAGAGTCTGTGTGTGTTTCTTGTGCACTAAGTTAAGTTAGGTCTGGGCTGTTTTCCCCCAAGGATATACTAAATCGTAAGAACTAAAACTCAATTTAAAATTAAATGCAAAAAAAAAAAAAATTTAAAGTAAAAATCAGAGGTGTCCTCTTTAAGCTTTAAAATTTGGTTGCCTTATTGTTGCCATTCAATTTCTAAGTCATGTCTGACTCTTTTCAACCCCATGGACTGCAGCATGCCAGGCTCTTCCTTGTCCTTCACCAACTCCCAGAGTTTGTTCAAACTCATGTCCATTGAGTTGGTGATGCCATCCAACCATCTCATCCTCTGTCGTCCCCTTCTCCTCCTGCCTTCAATCTTTCCCAGCATCAGGGTCTTTTCCAATCAGTCAGCTGTGCACATCAGGTGGCCAAAGTAATGGAGTTTCAGCTTCAGCATCAGTTGTTTCAATGAATATTCAGGGTTGATTTCCTTTAGGATTGACTGGTTTGATCTCCTTGCAGTCCAAGGGACTCTCAAGAGTCTTCTCCAGCACCACCACTTGCAAGCATCAGGTCGGTGCTCAGCCTTCTTTAGGGTCCAGCTCTCACATCTGTGCACGACTACTGGAAAAACCACAGCTCGGACTATATGGACCTTTGTCAGTGAAGTGGTGGTCTCTGCTTTTTAATATGGTGTCTAGCTTTATCACAACTCTTCTTCCAAGGAGCAAACGTCTTTTAATTTCATGGCTGCAGTCACCATCTGCAGTGATTTTAGAGCCCAAGAAAATAAAATCTGCCACTGTTTCCACTTTTTTCCCTTTTATTTGCCATGAAGTGATGAGACCAGACGCCATGATCTTAGTTTTTTGTCTTACTAAATGCTCTTAAAAGTTGATATTCCAGTTAATAAGTACACTGGTGGTGCGTAGTTTAGTGGCTAAGTCATATGTCTTGTGATCCCGTGGACTGTAGCCTACCAGACTCCTTGTCTATGGGATTCTCCAGGCGAGAATACTGGAGTGGGTTGCCATTTCCTTCTCCAGAGCATCTTCCCAACCCAGGAATCGAACCCAGGTCTCCTGTACTGCAGGCAGATTCTTTACTGACTGAGCTATAAGGGAAGCCCCAATAAGTACACAAACTTAGGGCTAATCATTAAAACATTTCCCCCATAATAATTATTGGCAAATAATTATTATGATTACAGACATAATCATTTTTCTGAGACAGAGAATGGAAGATCCAAAAGGAAATTGACTAAAGAGGAAAATAATGGTAAGAAACTGACTTTAGAGTAACACATAACCTAAATTAGGTTTTACTCCTTGAAAAACCAAACCCTTTAAACTGTATAACCATTACTTCGTATATTCTCTGTAAGTGTTAACAGATGGTTTACTAGGTAAATTAATTATTAAATAAACTTACTCAAAAATTATCAAATCTATCGTGACAGCTTTCTATGTGCCTAGCACCAAGCTAGCTGTGTTACGTGCATCTTCATCTTCTCATTTCAATACACAATTAACCAAAGAGATGTTTAACAAATGTGTTTAAAATAAGATTCTATTAAAAATATTTGCCAACTTTTATAATCAAGAAATAACAACCTCTCCTGAAAGAACATAATAAAAGTAGTGAAAATGAAAAAGCTGCTCACAAGCAGTAAAACTTGAAAGCAAAGTTTTTGAAGATCTTACCTATTTTTGTCTTCTACTAATGTATCTTCTGAGCTTTTGTTTTCTTCTTTAAAATACTGGCCCGAGCTAGATGGATTAGCGAACGTAGATATGAAAGGTCCCAGAGACTGGAAAGCTGCTTGCCGAACCTATGGAGGGAAGAAAGGATAGGAATAGACCCTGAGTCCATCCTCAGCTAGGAGTTACAATTCCCCCTCAATCATTTTCTCCTTTTTACTTTTAAGCTTTTTAATCTTGGCTTGAATATCCAAACCGTGAGGATGTGAACATGAGACCCTACAAAATATTTGAATGGAATAGAAATTTTGTCCTGTTTTTAAAAAAAAAGTTAATATAGAGTCCATCATCTACTCCCAGAAGTTATCAGCAGTAATATAACTTAAATGATAAATTATTTCTTAAATTATGGGATTAAAATCATATTTTCTGTAAAATGCACTGTTTTACAAAAATGATAATTAAATAAAGCCCTACCCAACGTGAAGGATCACTGATTAAATTAATAAAGAGTGCTGATAGTTTAGTCCGTCGAATCTCTTGACACGTGGCACATGAAACGGCCATGAAGCACTCCGCACAGGCCTTGCGGACACCCCACACGTTGTCCGAGCAGAGCTGGAAAAACCTGGGCAGCTGGGTGAGAGGGGCCCCGATCGTTAGGCAGAGACATGCAGGTTTCAGTTGTTACTTTTACTTCATTTCTCACTTTCCCAGCATTTAAAACATTAGCTTAACAAAATTTAGAAGACTCATTTAATATTAGCAATTATTAGCTTTAAATAAATCACACTCAATTCATTCCACTCCTGACTGTGGAAAAGCAAAGACACTCCTGACAAATACAGCTCAAGTTTGTACTTAATGACTCTCTGCATAATAGGTGGTTTCCAAAAGTCTTCGAGTACATTAACTTGTACATTAAGCCCTTACATCCCATGAACTAACCATTTAAAAATCACCTGCTGTAAATCTAATTGGTCAGTAAAATATTCTAGGATTGTAATAAAATGAAAGATTCATTTGAATAAATAAGTACTGATTTTATAGAAATGAGAGTTAAAAAGGGATTGATGGTTCTTAACACATCCGCACTTTTAACAAACTGTCCTTAAACACAACACAATACAAATACCCAGATTACAGAAACTTAAACTCTCAGCATCATACTATCTTTGTGGAACTATGTTAACACAATTTGGCGGCCACTGCATGTATTTCAAATTTCAGGAGCCGCTCTGTGACGCACTGCTTTCTCCTCGGTTCCTGTCTGCAGGCCTTACCAACATCTCCTCAGTAGCTTGCTGGCCGACGACGCTGCAAATGTCTCCAAAATTGGCGGCACAGACCTACGATGAAAGCATCATTGACATTTCAAAATATCATAGCGTTCTTTAAAAAAAACTTTCAAACCCCACAGATCAATACAGTAACCATGAGAAGAACCATGTATCTTAAACACCACCAGCACAATACCTTTCGAACATGAAACATTCTGCAGTCACAGCACATCTCACAAAACCGAGGGAGGATCAAACGCTCCGTGATGTCCTTGCCAACCATGGGGGCCATTTTGCACATTATCTAAAATAAATGAGAGCACAGACATACGGAATGCACCTTCAAGCTAACACTTCTGCCAATTTATTAAAAGTATGTAACTTAAGGAAGTATAAAATATGACATGATGTCCTTATACATTACAAAAAAATTCATCTTATTTGTCCAAGTTGAAGACAGAAAAACAGATATTAACTACTACCAACAGAATCAGCCCAATGATTATTAAAGGTACAATAAACCCAGAGAAAATCCTAAAAATTGCATTTTTACCTATAGTTTCAACCTTATTAATCATTTTGCCTAATCAAAGTAAAAAAACAAACGAAGAAAACTCCTATATTTCCCTGATAAGAGAATAAATGGTGACTGCTCGAAGGCAAGACTATCCATCCACAAGAAGGGTCTGGACACGGGGCACCTGCACTGCTAAGGAAAGCCTGCACACAGCCAGTCCTCATTGTGCAAAGCACCCACTGTCTCTGAAACTCGCAAATGGGAAGACCACACGCTTACTCTGCAAAGCCAGGGCTCCAGGAAGGCATGGACAGAGGCCTGAGATGCACAGGATTTAGATAACACCATTCTAGGCAAAGTGAGGGCAGACTGTTTGAAAACCAGCTCAACGTATTTGAATACCTTCCCCCCAGAGTTAGAATATAAGGAAATCTGACGGTCTGTCATCATTATATGTTACGTCCACCCCCGGCCCAGGCAAATACCAGGAGGACAGGCAACTGACTGGACAGAAAGGGGACTCGACCCATATGTGCATGACTGTCTACAGACCACATCGCAAGGAACCTACCAAGAAGCCACTGCAACAAACAAGTGAGCTTAGGAGGTCTGCAGGACATACGACATTATCAACGAACAACCGAAAATATATACAAATATCCACAATGATGAAAAACACACACACAAACATGAAATTTAACACAGTACACATATGATCTACTGAAAACTACCAAACACTGAGGAGATGAGGGAAAGACCTAAACAAATGGCGAGATCTCTGTGCCCACAGACTGTCAGGCTGGCCCATCCCTATCAGACCCACGACCCTCAGAGTGGGGCGGGGGGTAGGCACTGACACCCCCCATCCCCTAAAGCAGTGTGGTTTCTTGACTCCAGACTGTTTCCAGGCATCTCCAAGCCCAAGCACGATCCAAAGATACACAGCATCACCAATCTGGCATAATTAAATCCCTAGGATGAATTATTCCCAAAACAGAACAACTGGGAAGACAAAGAATGCAAAACATAACAGAATAAACACAAACCATTTGTGAGAGAATCACATGCTTCTCACTAGCACTGGGTGTAACCTTTTGTTGTAATTACAATGTTTTACTATTCATAAATCACATCAAAAATTATTACACAGCAAGTTAAACTCTGCTCAATATAAACCAAGTTACACCAAAATCGATTTCCTTTTTCTTGAGAAGTTTGAGAAATTAAAAAAACAAACAAACAAACTATGATTTGGAACTTGACAGAGGTGATACAACACCATGAATGTACTAAATGCTTCTCAATTGTGAACTTTAACATGATTGATTCTATATGATGTGAATTTCACTCCAATAAAAATGCAATTACTAAAAACTATCTAAATTCATTGTTAACTGGTACCTAAGTATCTAAAATTAAAATAATGGAACTTCCAATGAAAGGCACTAGAGAGAAAGTATAATTCATCCTACAAAAGATCCAGAAGCACTGTTAAATCATTTCTAGTGTAATTTTCTTTCGTATCAACACAAATGCCATTCTGTTAGGTTTAAACAGCAAATTCTCACTACCTAAATACTTTAAATTAGTTTTCAGATGGATTGATCACTTTTCTATTATAAGAATTCTTACTTTCTAAACTGAGGAACCACAGATGTGAATGATAACACACTATCCATGTAATTCAAGCCCAACTTGCAATGGCTCTCAAGTAATCAAACTATTTGCTAACCATGTCCCAAAACCAGAGAACTCGTTATATTTGACTTTATTATGTGCATGACAACTTAATCTGTGTGTTTTTCTAGTAATCGCAACTTATATCATATATTCTTCCCTGCAAAGAGGATGCCATCAAGGACAGGAGCAACAGGCAGCATCCCTCTCTCTTCTTACTGCACACTCACAGTGCCTAGAAAAGTGCTCAACAGCAACTCGAGGAGCTCAAATGCGTCCTCATCCAATACAGGGTTTTTAAAAGGATCCTGGCTATCTTTTGCAATCTTACTTTTTCCTTTTGATGAGATGAATTCACAGCTAATTCCCTATTTTCTTGCCGTGCATCCTGGCCTCTCTGAGCCTAGCAAGGACCATCATCCCAGGAGCTCCACGCAGTACAAGCCCTCCAGGAAAGACATCTCTGCCCTCGGAAGCCTGTGTTCGCTCCGAGCCCAGCATTTATGTTTCAAATTCCATGACCCGTGGCTACTCTGATACCCAACACGTACCCACCCTACCATATGTAATATGGCGTCGTGTCTAACGTCACCTCCTACGGTCACACACTAGCTCATCTCCCTGAACTGAAAAACTGAGCTCTGCTTACAGCCACAGCCTCCGTCTTCACGTCGTCGTTGCTGTCGGGGGCTGTCAGCTCCACGAGGACAGGGCACACCTTGGTCTCCACATCAAAGCGCTCGATCAGCTCCTGCTCCAACAGGGCCAGCAAAGCTGCCTGGCTTGTTTTTCTTACCTGGGAAAAAACAAACACGTCAACAAGGCACGTGCACGTATGATGAAACCCTAAGGCATGAAGTTCACAAATCTGCAGACTCCTCATCCAGTCAAAGGTTCACAACTGGCACAACTTTGCAGATAAAAACTGGTGGCTGCTCTGCAAAGACAGGACTCAGCAGACCGTGTCGTAACAGACCAAGGGGAACAGAAAAGCCACTCCTGGAAAAGAGGTCTCCCAGTGACAAACCTCTGGGGGCCGCCTGCAGGGTGGCAGGGGAGCAGCAGCCATCAGCACTGTCTGTTGGAGCACTAAGGCGATCTCCTAGACTCTGCCCCCCAGCAGCCATCGGTGCTGTCTGTTGGAGCACTAAGGCGATCTCCTAGACTCTGCCCCGCAGCAGCCATCGGCGCTGTCTGTTGGAGCACTAAGGCGATCTCCTAGACTCTGCCCCCCAGCAGCCATCGGTGCTGTCTGTTGCAGCACTAAGGCGGTCTCCTAGACTCTGCCCCACCTTCTGTAAGATGTCATCTTGTCATTCTGAGAAATCGAGTGACCAGGTCTAAGTGGAAGGAACATTCTAAGCAGACCACCAGATGGCACACATTTCTGTGGGAACGTGGACAGGGCCCTCCTACCTGGTTATTCTGATCTGCGAGATATCGAACCACAATGGGCAGCAAGTACTTTGAAAAGGCGTATGGGATTGCTGGCCGGTTTTCTTGGCAGAACAAGGCAATGTGAGGCACCTGCTCCATCAGCTCTGCCCTCACGGTTGGCTCTGTGGAAACGACAGGAAGGTGAGTGGATGTGTCCTGCTCACACGGGATTCTTGCCAGGCGGGCAGTCAGGAGAGACCCAGACTCTCCTCCTGGCATCGTGAGTGCTCAGGGAACGCACTCCGCTCTGCGATGCTCTTCACAGTTACGGCAAGGTCACCCCCTCCCAGATTCTGTCTTCAGAGCCTGCCTGGAGCCTGCAGTCACTCCCTGTGAGGACTGGACCTGTCCACGTGAGTTCAGGTCGACTGTACATGGCATCACCCACAAACTCTGCTCTCTCAGAGACCCCAGGACAGGCTATCAGGACTGGGCCCTAACCTGAATGCAGCCAGTGAGTGCAGGGTTTGTAGTCAGACTTAACTGCGACGATAGAGGGTCAGCAAATGCTAAAGGAGACTGACAGATTGAAAATAACAACAACAAAAAAATCTGGAAAGACCCAACTGCATATGGCAAATTTAAATGTGACAGCATTTCAAAAAGACCACTGTCCCAAGTAACAGTAAGAAAGCAAGCTGGTTATATGAGGGAAAAAGGTGAGATTCCTACACTGCTCTCTATACATAAATTCTAGGTGAATCAGAGATCCAATTTTTTTTTTTTTTTTGAAGATCAAAAGCACTAAAAGATAAGATTTTAAGGGATTTTCCTGGTGGTCCAGAGGTTAGGGCTACGCACTTCCACTGCAGAGGGGCACAGGTTCAATCCCTGATTGGGGAAATAAGATCTTGTAAGCTGTAGGGCAAGGTCAAAAAAAAAAAAATTGAATCTTGAGGTGTGAAGCCCTTCAAGGCAAATAAAACCCCCAAACTAAGACCAGCTAATTTCACCTTACAAAGACTTCATTATGGACAAAAGATGTATCTAACAGGAGTTCTGTATTTTAAACCACGTATAAAATGTATAAAACATTTTGCCGACAAAGGTCCATATACTCAAAGCTATGGTTTTTCCAGTAGTCATGTACAGATGTGAGAGCTGGACTATAAAGAAAGCTGAGCGCTGAAGAATTGACGCTTTTGAACTGTGGTGTTGGAGAAGACTCTTGAGAGTCCCTTGGACTGCAAGGAGATCCAACCAGTCCATTCTAAAGGAAATCAGTCCTGAATATTGGACTGAATGAATATTGGAAGGACTGATGCTGAAGCTTCAATACTTTGGCCACCTGATGCGAAGAAATGAGTCATTAGAAAAGACCCTGATGCTGGGAGAAGGGAGTGACAGAGGATGAGATGGTTGGATGGCATCACTGACTCAACAGACATGAGTTTGAGCAAGCTCTGGGAGATGGTGAAGAACAGGGAAGCCTGGCGTGCTGCAGTCTATGGGGTCACAAAGAGCCAGACACGACTGAGCAACTGAACAACATCAACAATAAAACATCTACTTAGACAAAAGAACCGAGAAGGCAGTGGCACCCCACTCCAGTACTCTTGCCTGGAAAATCCCATGGACGGAGGAGCCTGGTAGGCTGCAGTCCATGGGGTCGCTAAGAGTCAGACACGACTGAGCGACTTCACTTTTCACTTTCATGCATTGGAGAAGGAAAGGGCAACCCACTCCAGTGTTCTTGCCTGGAGAATCCCACGGACGGGGGAGCCTGGTGGGCTGCCGTCTATGGGGTCGCACAGAGTTGGACACGACTGAAGCGACTTAGCAGCAGCAGCAGCAGACAAAAGAAAACTTAAAAAAAAAAAGGAGTCTGAGATGGAGGAAACGTAACATTAAAAATATTAAGGCCAAAACTTCCTGACATCTGACAGAGAGACTAGAACCCTCAAACTCAAGGAGGCTGTGATAGCGTGGCTCTGATAACCCTCCGGCCCTGACACTGCTCCCAGACGACTCCTAACAGTCAGAGGAGCTGCCCAGCAGGCCTTCCTGCCAACCCAGCTTCTCCTCAAGTCAACGCTCTCTGCATTACTGTTTCAAATCACAAGCGGTGTGAACTCTCAGTCCCAGAACAGTATAAATCTTTACAATCTAGCCCTCAGCCCCCTTGCTTAAGCTTAGTTTTTCTGAACTGCAGGACTAGTAAACCCACTGTTAACCAAATGGGCCAGTGTCTAAGCTCCCCAGGCCCCTACACCTCTCCTTTCCTCTCCCCTCTGTGCCATCAGATCCAGCTCAGATGCCACCAGCTGTCTGAAGCCAGCCCCAATCCTCCCTGTTACGGCTTACTGTTAGTATGTCGGCTGCACTCACAAAACTGTTACATTTGATGAATTCTTATTCATCTTGGTAATGGCTCTAACATTCAGTCTAGAACCTGGCATAGAGTATGTACTGTTTACACATATCCAAAGTATAAATGTCAATAGAGATATTTATCAGGAACTCAACAACTTGAGATACATTTTAGAACACATACAGGAGAAGGGAAGGGCTATCCACTCCAGTATTCTTGCCTGTGAAATCCCATGAACAGAGGAGCCTGGAGGGCTCCAATCCATGGGGTTGCAAAGGGTCGGATATGACTGAGCAACTAACACTTTTACTTTCACATATTAAAAAATAGCAGTGCAGTTGGTAAACAGGCAGAAGAAATACAAATTCTGCTTTAAAGAATATCTAGGTCTCTACTAAGAAAGGAATAAATATAATGGAATGCAACAATGCCAAAATTTTAAGTCAAATTGTTTATCTCTGCCAAATCAAAAAAAAACTTAAGTAAAAATAATAATTGACGACACTCCCCTAAAACCACTTTGGAACAGGCATATACATGAGCAGTTACACAGAACATCATATGAGATAATAATGGAATACTAGTGAGCTTACTTTTATTTCTACAGAAAAATAAAACTATCTAAGGCTGATGTGAATAGTAAACATATTCCCATAAAAAGAGATGCTCACCAAAAAATGAGCTCATCTAAAAATTAAAGGATGAGAATGCTGACATGCCAGAAAATTTGATAAAAATGGAAAAATAACCCATTTCAATAAAGAGATCATGGATTTAAGAAAAAAATTTCTGAATTGCTTCTAAAATCAAATATAGGAATATGCTCAAAGCAATATTAAGTTAAAATGGTAAATTTTACATATGTTTTACCTCAGTGAAAAGTATTTTTTAAAAACGTAATAAACTGTATTCTAAGTCTCAAAACAAGTTTACCTCTTAAGCAGACTCTCCTCCTATCTGCACTTTAGAGACAAACAGCTTTAGTTTTACAACGAAATGATTAACATTTTTTAAGTAAGAATGCATTTTTTGTCAAAAAAGTTTTACAGCCCACTCATCCCTTTTTACTTATTCAAAAAAGTTTAAAGTTTTTATTACAGTAATAAAATAGTTATTATGAATGTACATGATGCACAACAATGTTCTTAGATTCTTCTGAAAAATTTCCAAAGTCAAACTAAATGGGCCTGGTATATAGAATGTCTGGATCTTAGTAACAGGTTTTTTATTTTCTTGTTACTCATGGGTTAGATAATTTAATTAGGAAATATTTCCAAGAAACCTCATGTTACATTTAAGTTTTTCATTAATTTTTAGAAACTTAAATTTGATAAAAGAAACCTTCTTCTGCATAAACACATACCTGAGTCATCAGCTAATCTGCTGATTCTTTCCAGAACAGCAATGCACTCTCTCTCATCATCGCACACTTCCCTCAGCGTGTCCAGCAGACTCCGGGCCACCATCTGTCTGCACAGGAGAAGATTATTCCACGGTCAGTGGCACCCGACAATTAGTACTCAGAATTTAAAAGCCAGAATCCATACGGATTTAAAAAGTTTTCCTTAACACATTTTATAAGTGACAATTTTCTAAGTGACAAATACTGGTATGGATTTTATTTTAATTAAGATGAGACTGAACATTTACCAGAATGTTTCACCTTTATCTGAAAATTTCTAAGGTCACTGAAAATTTGTTTCAAGTAACTATTAATACCTTCAATTATCATAGATAGGGGAAAAGTATAATTATTTTTCATATATAAAATGTTATCTTTATATATTTGATTAAATGAGTTTCATACATCTGCACTCAGAAGATGCTAGAAAGACTTTTCAATTTCCCAGAGAAACTGGGAATTTCCCAGGTGGTCTGGGGGCTGCAGGTGGAGAAACAGTGCAACTGGGGAGAGTGAGCACGGGTCCCTGCCGTTCCCCATGCCCCCAACAGCCAGCCACCTGGTCCACGGCAGGGACACACCGCCCCCTGCTGGAGGAATAACAGATTCCTCAGTAGCCACTGCACATAGACGGAAAAATGATGCTTGACAGCAAAAAAGTAGTGGGGTTTTTGGGCTGTTTTTTGCCAAAAAGCCAAGAAAGAGTGCGTTTTCTTACAGGACGGAGGAGTAATGAGTGTAAAGGCAGCCACAGCTGTGACCAGCAGTGAAGCTGGGTGACTCTCACTGCCCGTGGCAGTGACACCTGCTTTAAACTGGGTACTTCTGTGAACTGAAATTCATGCAATAAAAGCCACCCTCCCGCCTCCCCCAGTGGACAGCACACACACGTACCTGTTAAATACGTTCTCACTCGCAGCATACTTGTCCAGTCTCCCCAGCGGCGTCAGCATATCATCTTGTGAGACAAAGTCCAGGGCTGAAGGTACAACAATCACATCAGACTCTGAGCTGCAGTCATCCACACCAACTATCAGAGACATGAGAACACTCCTCATACACTGCGCACGGAGAGGCACCCGGGCCTCCGAGGCAGCACAGGTCAACCTGGCCCTCGCTGCATCTGGAGGACAAACAGCCACAGGAGGAACTGGGTCGGAGGGCATGGATGACGAGGGGCTTCCTCTCCTCCTTCGATGGGTGCATTCTAACCGCCCCGAGGAGCACAGGGGTCAGAGGCCGCAGATTCCCAGTTGTGTGACCAGCTAACAGAGTGACCAGAAAAGGGTGACCCCACAGGCCTGAGAGCCCACACGTCCAACCAGACCACTGACGACCTGTAAATAAACGAAGGGTCAGACACCGACAGAGTTAATCCTGCCAGGCAGCCAGAGAACCCACACTATACAGAGAAGAACAAAGACGAGAATTACAGCAGCCTTCTCACCAGGAAGAACGCAAGCCAGAGGCAGCAGGGCAGGTCTGAAAGGGACTGAGCGTGGAAGCGCCACCCTACACCTCCAGATCCAGCACACGGAAGTCGCTCAGGTATCTTTGAAATTCATGTCTCTTGAACATAAAGAGCCTCTTGATGAAAGTGAAAGAGGAGAGTGAAAAAGTTGGCTTAAAGCTCAACATTCAGAAAATGAAGATCATGGCATCCGGTCCCATCACTTCATGGCAAATAGATAGGGAAACAGTGGAAACAGTGGCTGACTTTATTTTTTGGGCTCCAAAATCACTGCAGATGGTGACTGCAGCCAGGAAATTAAAAGACGCTTGCTCCTTGGAAGGAAAGTTATGACCAACCTAGACAGCATATTAAAAAGCAGAGACATTACTTTGTCAACAAAGGTCCATCCTGTCAAGGCTATGGTTTTTCCAGTGGTCGTGTATGGATGCGAGAGCTGGACTATAAAGAAAGCTGAGCGCTAAAGAATTGATGCTTTTGAACTGTGGTGTTGGAGAAGACTCTTGAGAGTCCCTTGGACTGCAAGGAGATCCAACCAGTCCATCCTAAAGGAGATCAGACTTGGGTGTTCACTGGAAGGACTGATGCTGAAGCTGAAACTCCAATACTTTGGCCACCTGATGAGAATAGCTGACTCATTTGAAAAGACCCTGATGCTGGGAGGGATTGGGGGCAGGAGGAGAAGGGGACGACAGAGGATGAGATGGCTGGATGGCATCGCCAACTCGATGGACATGGGTTTGGGTGAACTCCGGGAGTTGGTGATGGACAGGGAGGCCTGGTGTGCTACAGTTCATGGGGTCGCAGAGAGTCAGACAAGACTGAGCGACTGAACTGAACATAAAGGTGAAATAAAGACTTTTTCTGACATACAAAAGCTGACAGACATCAGTAGCAGAAAACTTACAAGAAATACTGGAAGTCCTTGAAGCAAAAAGAAAATTACACCAGATGGAAATCTGAACCTACACAAAGGAATGAAGACGATCAGAAGCGGTGAATATGTGGGCAAACACAAACGCCTCTTCTTACTGGGGAAAAAAAAACAACAAACCACTCTTTAAAGATAATTGCTTAGGGCAAAACTATGCACTGTAAAATAAAGAGAAAAATACACTGTGAAGTTTTTAATGTGTGTAGAAGTAAAATACACGACTGTGTGTACTCAGCTGCTAAGTTGTGTCTGACTCTTTTGTGACCCCATGGCCTGTAGCCCACCAGGTTCCTCTGTCCACAGAATTTTCCAGGCAAGAATACTGGAGTGGGTTGCCATTTCCTCCTCCAGGGGATCGTCCTGACCCAGGGGCAAAACCCAGGTCTCCTGCATCTGCAGCACTGGCAGGCAGATTCTTTACCACTGAGCCCCCTGGGCAGCCCAAAACATAAGATTACAACAGAACAAAGGCAGAAAGAGAGTGTATATTGTATCATATACATGAAGACTGACGGTGAAGAGTCAGAGGAGCACACTAATTATAAACTTTGCAGCGGCTACTAAACACCAAAAAAACCCCACCTGAAACATACAGCAAGTAAGGCAATAAAGGCCGTTAAATGGAATCACAGAAAATACTCAGGCGAAAAAGAGAAGGAAAGGAAGAAAAAATCCATGGGACAAACAGGAAATAGCAATGAGAGGAAAACCAAGCCATATCAGTGATCACAGGAAGTGCACACTCTGAACACCCCCTGTTAAAAGGTAGAGACTGTCAAACTGGACTGAAAACAACACCTAACGTGAAAATAATTTCTCACATGCAGAAAGATTTTACCAGGTTATTCTGATCTACGAGTTACAGCAAAGTACCGCATGCGTTATGAATCAGTTGTAAAACCACCCAGACACTACCATTTGGCCTGTTTCCTCCTCTAGGGTTGTTGGCTGGCATGGCCTGGAAGGTGCCTTTATGCAGGCTCTAGAATTCTATGACTATGACCAAATTGTTTCATCAGTTGCACACCTGTCAATCTTAAAGATAAACATGAACATTGCAGGTTCTGGTCCCTAAGAAGGCAGGGGCTGTTGGGAAGAGTGCCAGAACAGTGATAGTCACACATCGCTGTGTTTAGGACAAGCTCAGAGCGCTCACCCTAAAAGGCAGACCCCCCACGTCTCATATTCAGACCCTGATTGTGCAGGTGTGGAGTGAGACTCAGAAGCGATCGTTTTTAATAAATACCTCCAACAGGCTTAAACACAGATTGTTGAACAACTACATTTGAGAAATGCCAAGAGGGTAACAAACCATATTCTGCCTCCACTTGTGTTTCTGTCTATCTTCATATCGTGGCTGAGGCTCGTCTCTACGTGGAAGGGAGTGCTGTGCCCCAGCAGGGAGCTGGGGCAGACACAGGCTCCCCAGTGCTGCAGCCTCCTGCCAGCACTGGTGGGTGGCCCCTGTCTGAACATCATCTCCAGGGCCAGGACTTCCTCATCAACTCTTAACTGGACTAAGTGTCTCTGGATCTCCTCTTCACGGAGGCAGCAATGATCCAATTACTGTGGCTAGACTGCATACTTAAGTCTTTGCCTAACCATCCTGCAAATGCCTGCCGCAGGTGACAAGTAGAAGCACACAAATCATCAATAAAGCTTCCACCACTAAAAAAGAGAAATCCTACAGCATAAATTATGGTACAGTCAATAACATCCTAGATAAAAAAGAACAGAGTGTGAACGTAGCTATGCTGCTACAAGGACTGTGAATAGTTTATGCAAAACAGTGCATTAATTTAAATAGATTATGGTAGATTAACGATGCAAATTACAATCCTGAGGAGCCCTGGCTCAGACAGTGAAGAGTCTGCCTCCAATGCAGGAAACCTGGGTTCAATCCCTGGGTCGGGAAGATCCCCTGGAGAAGGGAATGGCTACCCACTCCAGTATTCTTGCCTGAAGAAGTCCAGGGACACAGGAGCTTAGTGGGCTACAGTCCACGGGGTCGCAAAGAGTCAGACACAACTGCACGACCAATACTTCCAATTCCAATGCGAAACGTGCAAGAAAGGATGGCTAGAAAGCCAACTGGGAATTAAAATAGAATGCTAAAAAACACAGAGTTAATATCCCCAAAGAAACTCACAAAAGGAGCAACAGAGAAAAAAAGACATGAAGAGAAATATGCAATCAGATCAATAATTACATTACTTATAAATAGCATAAACACTGTAAGTCAAAAGGTAGAGAATCACAAACTAGTAACAAGGTAAAAACTACAGATAGTACTCAACTATAGTCTGTCTATCGGAAATGTATTTTTAAAGTCCAAATTTCAACCCATGGGTTGAAAAGAAAAGGATTAAGAAAAAAAGACATAAAACATGACACAGCACAAGAAAGCCAGAGTGGCTATTTTATCATCAGACAAAACAGACAACAAGCACCTCAGGAGAGGAGGAGGATCTTTCATCACCTGACCTGTGTGCTCCAAGGCTGGCCCTCCTTTCTGGATCACTTACTTGATTCCGGATTCTTGGACATTACACAGTAATAGCCCCTTACAGTGCTCACTGCTTTAAACATCCAACTTCCTCCACTGATGAAGTGAAAAAATCATGTTGGCTTTTAATGTCATTTGAAATTTCAAAATGACTCAAAAGCAATGAGAACAATGATCATTCTGAAATGTTTTTTCAAATTCTATCTATACTCCCCAAATCCCAAGGCTCCTCTTTCCCTGTAAACCCATCCTGGGTAGCTGAAAGGGGACCAGCATGGGAAGTAAAAATGAAGATGACCTGAACGGTCAACATGGGACAGAATTCCTACACTTGTGCAGGAAACCTTCATTTCTCAAAATTTAATATTTAATTATAAAATAAAAGCTTCCATAAGAAGCTAAATGATACAAGTGTCAACAAAAACTTGTGTTTCTTAGTGAATTTTAGCAGAATCCCTTATGGGAAAAGAAACCTGGGATATGAACCGAAGCCCTATCCTTAAGGGTTAGCAGATCTTGCCTCAAGTCAGAGTCAACAGATTCTAGTTCAAATCAGACCAGAATCAAATGTGTTACAGTGTAAGTAAAGAGAACATCCAGGAAAGGGGAACAAGAGAACGAAATGCTAAGACAAGGGCATTCATCTTGTTCCTTATAAAAGTGAATCCCTCCCTGTGTGTGAGACTAAGTGGCCGCACAGCAGAGGCGGCCATCGCCACCCCTGCAGGTCAGGCAGGCTCTGTCCGCTCCGGCCCCACTCGGCACCAGTAGAAACCCAGAACCACAGGAACCAGCATCCCAACTTCCAGCCGTTTTAAATTCAAGGAAAACAACGTCTTAAAATGTAAAAATTTAAAAGCTGGACCCATTTGAAATGTAAAGATGAGTAGTCCCTACATGGTTACAGCGAGAGTGACGTGGCAAGGACAGAGGCTCGTTAAAGTTAAGACAAATCTGAGTCCAAATCTCAGGTCCGGCTCCTCGTGAACTCTGCCTGTGAACTTGTGAGGTCATTCATTAACCTGGCTGCATTCCTCACACAAACACGTGTTTGTTGTCAAGACTTTCAGACACACAAAGATAACATCTATCACGCACCTAACACGGTGTCAAGCTAGGACTTCAGTATTCCCTCAAATCTACAATTCCCGCGCTTCGGAGACAACCTCAGACGGTTTCTCTGAGTTTTAAATGTCTTCACCCATCTCATTAAACCAGTAAGCAGGACGCGGTCTCCTGCTTACTGCGAGTGTCAGGCACTCAACAGAGAACACGGATACAAAACCTAGACAGAGTGTGTACACACAGAAGTGTCTATGAGCATACGTGTATATACAGGCATGCACAGACACAGACACAAACATGCTCCAAAGAGCACATGCACAACGTGCTCTTCACCTTACACGGCTAGGTGTGCCCGGAGAGCAAGAGAAGGCCTCACAGCCCACAGTCCTGGGAGGACACGGGGCTGGCCTGCAGGACAGAGGGTGGAAGAATGTCCTAAGCCAAGAAGCCTGGGGACAGGGTGTCAAGAAAAACCAAGTCACATCAAGACAGATGAGAAGACCTTCAGGGCACAGGGTTCACACAGAAGTGAGGCAGGAGGAAGAGGAGGGGCCCGGATCAACCTGGCCTTCTGCATTTCAAAGAGTTTGCAAAATCTTCCTACCTGGCTGGAAAACCTGCCTTTGAGATTTTCTAAGCAACAACATAGTTAAATTCAACCATTACCTCCTTTGAGCAGTGGACATATTCAACTATATGAATAAGTGATTTAAATGTGATTTTAAATGATCAATTGTTAATTAAAACCATCTTTTTCATTTGGAAAGAAGCAGAGCCCGTCATGTCTCTCCCAAGGGCAGGGTATTCCGAGAGCACCAGAGCCTGAAGACAAAGAAAAGCCCTGCTGGAAGGCTGGCATTAGATGATTGGTTGCGGCACTGTAGGCTGTTCACTGGAGTGGGCATCTTTGCCTAGCTGGGAGTCAGGAAGCTTGTTGGTGATCATCAGGGGCTTTCGGCAACAGTTACAAAGGGGCTCAGCCAGCTTGAAGGTGACCTTGCTTCTGGGCTCCGATTCTGTGCCCTTGGTGCGAGGCCTCCCACCTGGGGCCTGGGGGCAGGACTCAACATCCCTCATCCCGACAGCCTCCTCTCTAGTTCTTGGATTCTCTGGGAGTACATACTCCATCTTGAGTATTTCCCACCTTTCTAGACCATCCTTGCTTCTTTCACAACCTTTTCTGTAGGTGGTTTCTCTCCCCCGACTCTGTCCTCATATGGATGCTGTTCACAACACACGCCTCTCCTTCCCTGGATAACCCCCAGCTTCAACCACACTCGCAATGCAGAGGACCCCAACGTTCTCCTGCTCTGATCCCCACGTCCAGGGCTGCAGGTCCTTCAGGGTCTCCGCCTCCATGTCATGTGTTTTCTGAAAACCCAACTGTCCAAATTAGTCTTATAAAAAATCAGCTTCTCCTGCAGACTCTCTAATGAACATCACTGCCCCAGGAACCTGAGTTCTCAGGCATGAGGCCTGCAGGTACTTTTCAAAGCCCTTTTCTTGCCCCCATCATCTAATTGGTCGCTGCTGATGCTAAGTCGCTTCAGTTGTGTCCGACTCTGTGCAACCCCATAGACAGCAGCCCACCAGGCTCCCCCTCCCTGGGATTCTCCAGGCAAGAACACTCAGGGTTGCCATTTCCTTCTCCAATGCATGAAAGTGAAAAGTGAAAGTGAAGTTGCTCAGTCGTGTCCGACTCTTAGCAACCCCATGGACTGCAGCCCACCAGGCTCCCCCTCCCTGGGATTCTCCAGGCAAGAACACTCAGAGTGGGTTGCCATTTCCTTCTCCAATGCATGAAAGTGAACACTGAAAGTGAAGTCGCTCAGTCGTGTCCGACTCTTAGCAACCCCATGGACTGCAGCCCACCAGGCTCCTTCGTCCATGGGGTTTTCCAGGCAAGAGTACTGGAGTGGGTCGCCAGTGCCTTCTCCGAATTGGTCGCTAAGAACTATGACTTCGACTTCTAAAAAGTTTTCTGTACTCCCATACCTCTCTGTTTCCAATACCCTAACCGAGGGGCTCTGATACCGTCTGCCTGGAACAGACCGAGGTAGCTGAACCCCATAAGGTGTAAGAGGGCTTCCCAGGTGGCACCTGTGGTGAAGAACCTGCCTGCCAATGCAGCAGACTTAAGAGCCATGGGTCGATCCCTGCGTCGGGAAGATCCCCTGGAGAAGGAAGTGGCAGCCCACTCCAGTACTCTTGCCCGGAGAATCCCACGGACAGAGGAGCCTGGCGGGCTACAGCCCGAATGATCACAGAGCGGGACACGCCTGAAGCAACTGACCACACGCACACGTGAGGCACATGAAGCTTTCCCGACAAGCAAGTCAGGTGGGTGACTTTAAGGGCTATTCCAGACCTATTTCCAGGAATGCTCCACCACAGACACGCACCGAGGGTGTGGACCCAAGGTGTTCCCATCCACAATCTCCCACCTCCCTGAGCTCAAGACTGCATGGCCCCCGAGCAAAAACCCTCCACTGCACAGCACAGGGACCCTCTGACACACGGACAAAAGCATTAAGATACCACCTCTCTGAAGCCTGCAATACCTGCTTTCACAAGTCAGGTATTTGTTCCACAATCCTTCACTTTAAAAATAACTGAATGATCGATAGCTCATTAAAAATAATTTTCAGATTTTTGACATGTAAGTTGGAAGAAATTCAAGAAAATTAGTGGCACTACTAGCAAAACTTTCCATCCACTTATCTACATCAACAAAATTTCTCTGTGCTTACAGCTCTGAAAATCAAAAGTAAAACTTATGCTAAATATAGTCTCATGTGAGCAATAAATTATACTCACCCATGAATACATAAGTTACTTTTTAAAAGCTCCTTTATTAAGATGCTTATTCAATAAAATTTTGTTTACCAAGTGTTTATTATAATTTGTAATACATTCTGGTGGATCAACTGAGTATTAATAATAACAAAAACAAAGTTTTAAATATTTTTATGCCCACAGGAAATTAAAATTTTCAATTTTTCNGTGAAAAAAAAAAAAAAAAGTGACAGGGTAATCAATAAAACTTTCAAGCATAAAAATATATTAAGGTAAAATTTTGTTAAGGAAATAGATCAAAGGACAATGGAAAATCCGCAATTTGAAGAGTTTATTCTTGGATTTTTGAAAATGGCTAATAGTGTATATAAGTGCTATATTATTTAAATTCCATTTTTAACACTGATATGACAGTTTCATTTTGAAAATACCTTTAAACTTAAAAAATGTGCATTTTCTAAATTATTTTTAGAAGCTATCCAGTAGTTACGTGTGAAGACCACTGCCCTCCACCATCACAATAGTCAACTGTCTACTGTCTCCTCATTCTAACCGGGCTACCCGGCCTCCCCTCCCCCACCCACCTGGATGCACCCCACCCCCCACAGCCCACGCTGGGGGCTCTTTTCTGCAGGTGCCCCAAGCTCTACCGTACTGAGCTGCTCCTGGTCTGCCCTCTTTTTCCTCATCGCAGTTGAAACTCACCTACTCACAAATACCATCCAGGAAGTACTTCCTACTCCTTCTGATAAAGATCTCTTCCTCCCCTGAACTGCCCCCATTCTTGGGGGCGCTGGTGCTTTTCTCCACCAGCAGTTGTAGTGTTTAAGTTTCTTATTTTTTCCTTTTGCCCTCCAAACCAAACACAGATAAAGTCCCAGAAGACAAAGCCTGTTTGCTAATCTTTTTCTTAGCAAACAAACTCAGACACTGGAGTCTCATGCTCCTGAAGAATGCCTGTTCACTCCTAACTGTTCATGAGGAGGTGGTCCACACACCCGTGAGGGGACGAGGGTCCTTTAAGAGCACTTTACCCCGCCCCCCACACACTCCCAACATCATTAGCCTATCAGCACCTCTGAGAAGCACGGCACCTGAGGGAACTGACACATGTATACACCCTAACTTTCTCCAAGCTTCACCAAAAACATCCTTCTATCCCCACACAGCCTCTAGGAAGAGCTGCTAAAACAGGAAAAAGCCAACGGTCTGTTCCCCTTCCATCTTCGCCTTGATAATGCTAAGGCCACAATAAACTTGCCCAATTTTGTTGTTTCCCAAGTCCTTTATACCAGAAAATGGAAGATAACAAGACAAACCATACAGATTTAATCATTTTTATAAGAACTTTTACACATTTTAACAAACCTACAGACAGAAAGGAAGGGCAAAATCTTCTGAAAAACAGAAAGCCAGTGAGGAAACGTAACTGATTCAGGTGAGAGTCACCAACACACACTAACGCCAAGAGGTGTGTAAAGCTTGCCTGGGGATGGAAAACCCCCTGAAGTCAAATCACTGCCCTTGCTAACAAAAGAAGGAAAAGGAAAGAATCTTAAAGTAGAGAAAGCTGGCAGGCATCACCCTTTAACGGAGAGCAGAGAACTGACATCGGGTGCCTTCTGAGACAAGCACTGGGAAAACCAGGGAATTACTTACATAGCATCCCTGGAAAGGGAGGGAGGGAGGAAGAAGCAAGCAAAACCTGAATTAAATCACGAGGAAACATAAAACCAAGCTGACTCCTCAAAACTAGCTATAATGAATGATACAGGCTGAGAACTTTTTTCCAAATTAAAGAGACAAGACAACTAAACACGGCGCAGGGGCCTGGAAGGCAAGACAGTTGCTATAACTGATATTATTGGACCACTGGTGAGATCTGACAATGAACTATATATTACGTAACTGATCAGTGTCAAAGTTACTCTTTCTGAACTCGCTGTCAGAGGAGCCTGGCCTTACTCTCAGGAGATACAGCCTAATGATCAGATCTAGACATGGGTGAACTCCGGGAGTTGGTGATGGACAGGGAGGCCTGGCGTGCTGCGATTCATGGGGTCGGAAAGAGTCGGACATGACTGAATGACTGAACTGAACTGAGACTTCATCTTAAAAGGCGCAACAAAGAAGATTAAGTATATATTACAGTTGTGTGTCTAATTACAACTGTAGAGAGAAAAAGAGCAAATTGCCAAAATGGTAACAATGCTGAATGGAGGTGAAGAGTTTGAGGAATTAACTATGACACCTGTGCAACTTCTGTGTAAATCTGCAAGTTCTCAAAGTAACAAGTATTGATTTAAAAACGAATCATTTCATTATTTTACTGCCAGTTAGGTTTACGGCCTTATTCGGCTTGACCAGAAGAATCATGACTTGTCTCGGCAAGTGTACACTGAAGTCCTACCGTGCGGTGGGCGCTCTGCGACGGGTGAGGAACCAAAGGCTCCAGATGCAGCTCCTTCAACACCTGCTATGTCCAGTTTCAATTTCTGACAATATAATGCTTATCAGAAACTTTTTCTTCGAATATTAAAGTTCCTAGAAATGATCTTTACTCCTAAGAATAAATCTGTCCTAGAGCATATTTAATTTAACAATTGACTTTAAGCTGGAATAATGTGCTAAGATCAACCCTGAATATTGACTGGAAGGAATGATGCTGAAGCTCCAATACTTTGGCCACATGATGTGAAGAGCCGACTCTCTGGAAAACACCCTATGCTGGGAAAGACTGAAGGCAGGAGCTGGGAAAGACTGAAGGCAGGAGGAGAAGGGGACAACAGAGGATGAGATGGTATCACCGACTCCATGGACATGAGTTTGAGCAAGCTCCGGGAGACGGTGATGGACAGGGAAACCTGGGGTGCTGCAGTCCATGGGGTAGCTAAGAGTTGGACATGACTCAACAACAACACTGAGCTAAAGTTCCATCTATGAATATTTCAAAAAACATTTCCCTAAAGTATGCACATAAAAGAGGCAGAGGTGTGTCTACCTGCTCTGCAATTAGGTACCAAGACCTCATTGTCTGTGCAGCATCTGTGGGTCAGAGATGCGGCACTCGGAGCGCTTGCAGGTGTGGACGCGCTTACATTATAGATGAGGAGTTTGTTCCTCCACGAGCAAACGTGTCACCTGCAGTCGTGCTAACCCAATTGCTCGATTAGTGATACTTTTGTTCTGTATGTAATCCAAATGCAGAAGTCAAGCTAATCCAGGGTCAGACTGCCACCAATCCCCAGAAATAAAGCGCTGAATCTACCTGAGTCTTGAAGTTTATTTCCACCAAAAACTTGACAGATGTCAAATCTGACTCTGAATACAACTTCCAAGCTGTGTATAAATTTCAAGATAAATCCAGCCACAAGAGTTGGGACTGATCGCTTTGATAACCAGACACATCGGATCACACAGCACTCTTGCCACCTCTGCTCCAACGACTGGCTCCCTTACACACGAGTGGGTTAAAATACAAAGAAAAAGGGTATACTGTGCCTCCAACATTCCCATGACAGACAGGTGCTGCTCGGACACAAATTATTTTACCCACCAAATACTTGGAAGGTGCTATGACCTTCACATCCTCCAGAACCTTCAGGAGGGCAGATGACCTAAATTAGTGATAAATGAAGAGAAGTCACAGCTGGCAGGCAGGAAAGGCACGGTAATAAGGAGTAACACAATAATAAAGACTGTCAGGGTTTAGGAAGATGGGGAGGGGGCGGTGAATGGAGAGCAGCATGGACACACATACACGAACACGTGTAAAACAGACAGCCAGTGGGAATTTGCTGTATGACTCAGGGAACTCAAATTGGTGCTCTGTGACAACTTAGAGGGGTGGGATGGGGCAGGAGGTGGGAAGGAGGTTCAAAAGGGAGGGGACATCTATACCCATGCCTGATCCATATTGATGTATAGCAGAAACCAACACAATATTTCAATTATCCTTCCACTGAAAAGAAAGAAAAAAAAAAAGAAAAAAGGCATTTGGTGATTGAAAGCAAGATACAATTGCCCTGTGACAAAGAAAAAAAAAGACTGTCAGCTAGCTCTAGATGGGACCTAACCCTGTCAAGGCAGGTGACAGAGCAAATCACTTAACGCTTCAGATGAGCCTCACCAGGTGCCACTTCCGAGGTTAATAATTTGCGGGGCTACACACCTCACAGGTGGAGTGTCAGCAAGGTTACAGCACAATGCCCAACACACAACATGACACTACACGGTGATTTTAAAAATGAACAAAATCCAGAAATTTCCCCCACTTCCCTTCTGCAGCAAGTTAAAGAGCTGTCAGTGTTACGAGGCAGCTTGGATGGGAGGGGAGTCTGGGGGAGAATGGACACGTGTATGGCCGAGCCCCTTTGCTAAGCACCTGAAACTATCACAACATTGCTCATCAGCTCTACTTAAAAAAAAAAAAAATTAAAGAGTTATGTTAGATGATATTTAGGAAAAGAACTTTTAAAACCTACAAGGTCTGAACTGTAGCTCAAGCTCCAATACTCTGGCCATCTGATGTGAAGAGCTGACTCACTGGAAAAGACCCTGATGCTGGGAAAGATTCCAGGTAGGAGGAGAAGGGGGCGACAGAAGATGAGATGGTTAGATGGCACCATGGACTCAATGGACATGAATCTGAGCAAACTCCAAGAGACAGTGAAGAACTGGGGAGCCTGGCGCGAAGCAGTCCATGCAGTCACAAAGAGTGGGACTTATCGACTGAAAGACAACAAAGTCTGCCTCCACACCATCTCTATCTGCAAGAACTTGGGTCTACACTTTTTCATGCTTGACATGAAAAGAAGCAACACATAACCTGCCCTCTAGCTCCTGGTTTCTATAATCCTGGAACCACTGGCTCAGGAGACCCCCAGCACAACTCACGTCCATGTGACCCTCTGAATGATACAGCAGACCAATTTAAAACGTGAAGTTTTACAATATTCTTGTTACCATTGAGGCTGACCCCAAAGGGCAAAATGTGCTTATTAGCAAGATGAAAACAAGCAAACAAGCAAAATGTTGCTTCTTTTAATCTGGTAGTCAGTATTTAGATGAAAGTGAATTTAGTAGTTATACAGATGAGCTTTATTACAGTAGAACATGCAAAGAAAATGTCTTAAGAATTTAACCACTTAAACTTTCATACATTATCACACCTCACTACACCCTTAGATGTCATTCTGTCCGCAGATTAGAACATCAGACTTGTGAACGATTTACAGTTAAAATAAAGGACACCTGGGATGCCTTAAAGCACTCTACTGCCTCCCCTACAAAAGTTCAGGTGTTAGAAGGTGGATAAGTGAAAGCTGAGTGGTGGCTTTATGATGGTTCATTTGCTTTTGTGTATTTTTTAAATATCCCATTAAAAATATTAACAGTACTTACTTTAAAAAAAAAAACAATGCAATTCATCATATTAAAAGACTAGAGAAAAAATCATAAATGCTGAACAAGCATCTGAAAAAGTCCAACATTCAATTCTAATTTCCCAAAAGGTCTCAGGAGACTCAGGGGACTTTCTCAACCTGATAAAGAGCATTTGTGAAAAAATAATACATTGAACATCAAGATTCAAAACTTCCGCTCTTCAAAAGACACTGTTAGGACAATGAAAGGAAAATCAAAGATGGGAAATGGCATTTGCAAATCGCGTATCTGAGAAAGGATCTGTGTCTGGAATATACAAAGAACTCTCAAAACTTAGAAAACAAATAACCCAATAAATAAATGAGCAAAAGATCTGAACAGACACTTCACCAAAAAAGACAGATGCTGAAAGAGCCATGAAAAAAATGAGCATTATCAGACTTGATGGAGATGCAAATTCAAACTGCAAAGACGTGCCAGCAAGGGTGCAGGGCACCTGGGTTCTCCCACACACTGGGGTCGGGGGGAGTGGTAGGGGGAGACTGCACAGCCACTCTGGAAAATGGGCTGGCAGCTTCTTAGAAAGTTCAGCAGCCAAACCACCCCCAGGTACACACCCGAGAGAAGGAACAGGTATGTCCACCGAGAGACTTGCTCCTGAGTGCTCAGAGCAGCGTGGCGGAACCAGCCCAAAGCCCAGCAACATTGTAAAGTCAGAAAACAGCTGAGGAAAGTAGGTACTCGCTCCAGATGGTATGGATCGTGATACAGCGGGGGAAGGTCCACAGCTGCAGCCTGGAGTCGGCTCTGAGCTTTATGATGCCGGCTGCTTCTTACCCCTACATTCAGCTATAAGCGCAGCACGATAAATGCTCAAAGACTACCCTCACCGGTACCAATAAGGCAGGAAAACGAGTCTGCCCCTAGGTCTGGGGAGAAGAGGGCTAAAAAGACCAACTCAGGAGGGGAGGACTGTGGGGAGGTGGCCCGGGGGCCTGTGCTCAAGTCCCTTCTTAGAGGTTCCAGGGAGCGCCGGCCTTTCCACCACCTTCCCCAAGGTGCAGGGATGTGTCACCTGCCCTTCTCTCAAAACATTAAAATAGCTGTATTTTCAGATCCAACTTCAAAGCCCAACAACTTCCCAATTCAAGGGTAGAACTGCCCACCCTATCACATAGCTGACAGCAAACATTCTCAGTCACCAGGAGAGAGAAATCCGAAATTCCAAAATATAAGGCACATGTTGTAAAGTAACGACAGTTCAATAAACAAATACAACACCTTTGTTTGGATGAGAGGAGGAACAAGGCCTGGGCAGGAGAACGAACAGAAAGCCCCACGTGTAGCTGTCTGGGTTCCCAGTCCTGCAGCCACCAGCCCAAGAGGCCGGCACGGCACGCGCGGTTACAGAGGACAAAGACTACTCTCCCAAGAGGACTCTTTCTTTGGGAAATTCCACAAACGGGATCATGATCCAAGGCATCATTAATCGATTCCATATGCACATGGGTGCCACTAAACCCATGTTTAAGCCCCTTTTCTAGGACACCAACTATATTATCTCCAAATAGAGACTTCTCCTGTCCAGTCTTGTTGGTAGCAGTCGAAACATGCTACAAGTCTCTTGACTCACTCTCCCAAATCCCCATTTAACAACTGTTCTAAACATTATGGTTTTCAAGGACGCCTTCCTCGGGGGTTTGCGACCCACTGACTGGCCACCTGGGGACACACACTCTGAACTTCCCCAGGCGGTGTGACTCCCAAGAAGCTTATCAATCCCAGTCTCCCTAAGTAGCCATGGGCACAGAGGCTCCGAAAGGAGTGAGGCAGAGTAGTTGCACACCATCAGCCCTGGTTCTATCACTAACTGCTTCAAACCAGAAAAACAGCATTGGGCAACAGGATTCCAAAACTTTAACAGGAAAAAGTCATGCTATGCCATATTCCAGAACACAGCTCCAAGGCCCATCCGAGGCACGCTAGTCACAGCTGAGAGAAATTAACATGAAGACTAGATTAGCTGTATTACGCATGAGCCTCATTCGAATCACCCCTTCCTACCAGGTTAAATTAAACCTTAGGCAGCATGCTACATGCACCTTCAAGGGTATTATTCTAAGTACAGGTTCAAACAAACTGCCTACATTAGCTGGGGCCGCTCGATGGTGCAAACTCAGGAATCTAAAGGAAAAATGGTCTTTAATATAAAAATACTCTAAATATTAGAATCAGGAAGTTTGGCTTAAATTCTGGCTGGTACTTGGAGGAGTTTTGTCCCATGAGAGAATCATTTAGTCTCTATGCGTATCAGTTAACTTATTTATTATTATCAGAACACCAGAGTCTACAGGTCCCATCAATTCTAGGGAGAACTCACATATGAGAGCAACTGGAAACCACTAAACTGACATCATCTTTCTTTTAGAATAATATTCTTCAACATATTACTTGAACCAAAATTTAAATTTTAATGAAACTCCTTCAGTGAAATTATTTTTACAAACACTAACTCATAACTCCTACTGTATCTGAAGTCCCCTCTTAACCTACCCTAGAAATCCAGCAACTTAACTGTATACCAGAACTGCGTAGGTGAAGAACTGATGACAGAAATTTAAAATCTCTTCTTCTGAGAGTCTATCTGTAACTCCACACTGGAACCCACCATCCCAGGAACACAAAGGGTTCACCCAGCTTGGAAGTCGCTCTGCTTTCTCTTTGAAATTCAAAGTGCCTCTCTCATCAGAGGGTTAAGTACTGGAAGTATCACTTTTAAGCAAACTGAGTTTTTCAATGGGCTATTCTCCAAAACTTAATAGTACCATACAAAGATGTTATTTATTTACCCTGATCAGGAGTCTGCCTGCAATGCAGGAGACCAGGGTTCGATCCCTGGATTGGGAACATCCCCTGGAGAAAGAACTGGCAACCCACTCCAGTATTCTTGCCTGGAAAATACCACAGACAGAAGAGCCTGGCCGGCCAGAGTTCATGAGGTTGCAAAGAGTCAGACACAAGTAACAGACTCCACTTCTCTCTCTTCTCTATGACCCTTTGAGGTGTACATACATGGCACCATTTTTCACACACTAGGGTTTTTTTTCCTCCAAGAGTATCAGTCAAGTCCGTCTCTGATCAACCCTTTCCTGTTCTACTCACGTTTCTACTGATTGTACATAGAGACTAGAGGCTTAAAATGAAACAAATCAATGAACGACCTGAGACTCTCACCTCAGGATCTGGGGATGGCCCCTTTTCAAGATCTGGATCTCACCTGGGGCCTCCCCCGGGCTCCCCAGCTGCTCATTACTTGTACAACAGCACTGACTCTCTTCTGTCTTAAGTCTAGGACCTGCATTTAGGAAAGGCCACCAAGAATCTGGAGCTCAAGCAGCTGATTCAGTCAGCCCTTGGTGTAGCTGAAGGGCAAGCCCCGAGATAGCCTCCGCCAGCATTGCCCCAGGCAGAAGACCTGGCTTGGAGACAGCCCAGCCGTGCAGGCAGCCCAACCCCCACCTCCTCCACCCCAACATCTCTGGTCCACTCCCTAGTCCAGGACATGCCCAGCCTCTCCATTTCCTCCCCAGCCATCTCACCCTGGACCAAGACCCCATGGCTAGCTTCCCCTCTCACCGGCCCCTCCCTTCACAACAGACCCTGAGGGGTCCTTTAACTGGCCATAGGTAGGTTCCAAGATGGCTTGTTCCTGAATATTCTGGGTAAAGCCATCACCTGTAGAAACTGCAGCCACTAAGAAAAATAAGCAATTATTCCAACAAAGACTTCCACCAAACTATAAATATGCAAATAAGCTACCTGTACCTTCTAAGGTTGAACATTTTATCCTAAACTGAAACAGTTGACAGCACTGTAAATCAACTGTACTTCAATAAAACACACAGAGGGAACAAACAGGATCTTAAAAAAGAGCACTAGCAGCACCTGTAAATATGTAAATTCTGTGGCGTAATGTTCAACATCAGTATCCCCTCTCTGCACTTTCTTTCCAGCTTCCCTTATACCACCACCAAAACACTGTAGTCACTATTTACCAGGTATTATTCTAGGTGTTTTGTGTGAATTAATTTATGAAAGGCTCTAACAGCTCTCTAAGGTGGCTAACGTTAATTATGCCTACTTACAAATAACTACATTTGGCACTGAGAAGTTCAAGTGAGTTGCAATCTGCTCAAACTGAGGACGCCGAGGCTGGAACTAAGCAGTCCTGCTCCTAAGCCCGGTCTGTCCACGACTGTACTGGGATGCCCGGACACCTCACTGTCACACTTACATCATCAAAGCTGCTTGGGAACCACTAGAAGGGCACAGAGGGTGACCGCCCCTGCTGCTCTACCCTCAGCGGTCTGGAGAGTCCTGAAGAAATCAGGCTGAGTTCCACACTGGTGGGCTGCCCCTTTCAGACTGTGCTCCTTAAGAGTGAAGGACAAAACTGCAGCTCATCTCTTAGGCTTTGATTATCCAGGGCACCCAAGTGACAGTAAATGAATGAGACAGTCCTCGACACCTGCTGCAGAGGGGCGTCTTCCACCGAGAAAAAGCCTTGGACCTAAACACACGCCTGAGAAGGCCCCGCATGGGGACAGTCCTTAGTCAACTCTCCAAACCTCTCCAACGCTAACCCTGCAGGAGCCCCAGAGCTGCGGTAACCGACACCTGAAACTTATCAGCAGGTGCACGCGTCCTAGTGGACAGCACGAAAGGAGATGGGAGAGCCGGCCCTCACTACAGCAGTGCTTGCCTTCAGAGAGCCTTTTTACTGAAGAAGAAAAAAAAAAAAACAAAACCGTAAACCCAGACTGCACTAAACACGAGTTTACGTATGGTTCATTCTCTTTAGAAATATTTTTTCCTAAAAGCTCCTTATAAAGAGTTAATTTCCCTCACGTCACTCNTTCAGTCCTGATCTGACTCTTTGCAACCCCATGGACTGTAGCTTGCCAGGGTCCTCTGTCCATGGAAATCTCCAGGCCAGAATACTGGAATGGGTTGCTCCTTCCCTTCTCCAGGGGATCTTCCCAACCCAGGGATCAAACTCAGGTCTCCTGCATTGCAGGCGGATTCTTTACCGTCTGAGACACTGGGAAAACATGCATTCCATAGTATGTATTATTAATATTTTGTGAGAGTGAGAGAAACTGGAATAGCATCTCTAACTCTAGTGTCTAGTTTTCTAGTGTGTGTCTAGTTTAACAAAATAATTAAAACTAAAAGCCAAATGGCCACCATCTAGTTCTCTCCTTCCTTGCAGGACACTATTATGTGAATTTAGCTGATACTCACTCAAAATGACAAGGAGTTAGAAATTCACAACTGTCATTTGACTCAATCCATGAGAGCTTTGCCCTGCTAATGCTACCACTTCAGTAATCCTGGGTGGAAAGGGGAAGGCAGGGCATTGGGGTCTTTCCACTAGCTTGGGGTCTCCCTGCAGCAGCACAGACTCTACAGTGCCAGCTAGGCTTTGGCCCCCCAGACACGTGGAGGTGAAGGGGACCATCTGGGCAATCCACCCAGTAGAGTAAGACTCAGTGATGGTGATAGAACAGATGTTATGTTACAAATACTTTGGCACCTGATGCAAAGAGCCGACTCATTGGAAGACACCCTGATGCTGGGAAAGATTGAGGGCAGGAGGAGAAGGGGGTGACAGAGGATGAGATGGTTGGATGGCATCACTGACTCAATGGACACAAGTTTGAGCAAACTCCGAGAGAGAGAGAGAGTGAAGGACAGCGGAGCCTGGCATGCTGCAGTCCATGTCAGCCTAGAGTCGGACACGACTGAGCAAGTGAACAACAACCAAATGCTAGCCTGGGATATATAGGTCGACTGAAACTCTGCCTTGGGTAAGCAAGGCTGCACAGTCAATTTTCTCTCACTTTCTCTGGGAAGGCAGCCAAGGAGGAGGGGCTGTGTAATTGTATCCATATTGTTCAGGAGCTGTGCATTTGATTATCATCTTACCTGCATCCCACTTTACGGCAGGTCCCTGGAGGCAGCTCAGTGTTTAGACATTTCAGTGAGGATGTTCTTATTCATGGTTCAGCACAAGCACGTTTTTTACATGTGATTTTTCTGTCACTCTCTAGTCCTTGCTCAAAGATACAGTAAATGGTTTTTACGCCAGTATTTGTAAAGGGTGCTGTGCTTCCTCCTCATAGTAAATGACATTTAAAGAATAGTCGTTGTGCTATGGCCTTACCCCAACTGCACTTACGGTGTAGACGGGGGATGCCGAGCTGTGTGCCTGGAGGTCAGAGCACAACCCAGAGTCTGCGTCCTTCACCTGCTCTGCCCCTAACATCTGCAAAACAGGGGGATTCACATGTCAGTGCTTTCAAAAGTATTATCCAATCATGGCTACTAAGGCCTGGATTTTTCAGAAGTCCTCCTCCAAATGGTAGTGAAGACTTCTTTGAGTAGCCAAGGAGCCTTGGAAATTGATAAACTTGGCTCTTAAAACAACTTAATAAGTATGTTTATTATTGCAGACATAAGTATCATGGGAAAATATTGCTAATAAAAAACCTACCTGACATTGCTTGCTATGTCATTTATTAATTTTTGAATTGGTAATTGAATGGTTTACTTTTTCTTCAGGATGGTCCTTCCTAAAGTGGAAAGTATGTAAAAGGCAGATCTTTTAGTTACTGTTTTGAATAATAATAAATGAATCAATCTGATAATGGAGACATGCTTTTACAATAAAAATGGCTTTTAAATAAATTTTTTAACCTTTATATTCATTCACCTCTGAGTTTTGTTTTTTTTAAGCCAGGTATATTCTTCAAAAACTATTCGAAGAACAAATATTTTCCTTTTTTTTTAAAAAATTAATTTCCAATCTCTTACCCAAAGCCTCCTGTACATATTTTGGCAAATTGTATATAAGATAAGTATTTGTGTGAAGTTTCTGTTATCTTTCTTTTCTATGCTTCTTTTAAGTCCCATTTAAGCTCTGTGTCAAGATGAAATTCCAAATTGTGAGTTCTTAGTTTTTCCTAGAGCTTTCATAGTTTGGTTTTGTTTTTCAAAGACACTGGTCTCTTTTTATTCACATTTTTTCACACCACCTTAGGAAGAGAAAGAATAAAGAGAGGGAGGAAACAGCCACAAAACTGAGCCAGAGTTCTCTCTACTCAGGCTGTCCTTTCTCTGTTTATAGGGGTCCGAGGCTGCCCTGAGATGCACAGAAGTTCAGCTCTGTCCATGGTCACCAGGCCGCAGGTTCCCCAGCATAGGCTTGTTCTGAGCAAAACAGTGCAACCTGGAACCACCACTGTAACCAAGTAGAAAGGAAAGTAAACCCTGTTTCTCATCCACCATGTTAAGGACTCCATTTCTTTCACCATGCTCCAGATGAATAGAACCAAAAGGATTCTGCATCAAGGAATTTTGTAGTTATTCCAGCCAAGGAATGGCACCCATCCAGATTGTTCCACACAGTTTAATTTCATTAGGAAAGCTAAGATGTGAAATATCGACCATTAACGGCAGTACTGGTTTTCTTTATGCCTTTCTCTCAAAATGCAAAAAGCACTAGTGGCAATCAAGCTCAAAGCAACGTGGAAGAGCCTGTCCTTGGTGTCTGGTGGAGTACGTGCTTGAGGAGATGTTTATTATTCTGAATCTGGATGGATGAGTCACGTTGAACCAGTAAAAAATCATAAGCAAACCACATACTCAAACCCAGATAAGCTCAATGATTAAACTATGTCTTAATTCTAAAGTCTTTCTCATACTATGGCTGCCCCCTGGTTCTGTGATTCAGAGGAAAGAGTTTCCATTCCAATTTCACTTCTGTGTAACTCTGTAACAAAATTCCTCTGTTCCTGGTCATTGGTTCCTTTATTTGATTGGAAAAAAAAAATATATATATATATATTGGCACCATACACAAGACAAGACTCTACACATGGACATCACCAGATGGTTGAAACCAAAATCAGATTGATTATATTCTTTGCAGCCAAAGATGGAGAAGCTCTATACAGTCAGCAAAAACAAGACCAGGAGCTGACTGTGGCTCGGATCATGAACTCCTTTTTGTCAAATTCAGACTGAAATTGAAGAAAGTGGAGAAAACCACTAGACCATTTAGGTATGACCTAAATCAAATCCCTTATGACTATACAATGGAAGCGAGAAATAGATTTAAGGGACTAGATCTGATACACAGAGTGCCTGATGAACTATCGATGGAGGTTCATGACATTGTACAGGAGACAGGAATCAAGACCATGCCCAAGAAAAAGAAATACAAAAAAGCAAAATGGCTGCCTGAGGAGGCCTTACAAATAGCTGTGAAAAGAAGGGAAGCAAAAAGCAAAGGAGAAAAGGAAAGATATAGAGTTCCAAAGAATAGCAAGGAGAGATAAGAAAGGCTTCCTCAGCGATCAATGCAAAGAAATAGAGGAAAACAACAGAATGGGGAAAGACTAGAGATCTCTTCGAGAAAATTAGAGATACCAAGGGAACATTTCAGGCAAAGATGGGCTCAGTAAAGGTCAGAAATGGTAGGGACCTAACAGAAGCAGAAGATATTAAGAAGAGATGGCAAGAATACACAGAAGAACTGTACAAAGAAGATCTTAGTGACCCAGATAATCATGATGGTGTGATCACTCACCTAGAGCCAGACATCCTGGAATGTGAAGTCAAGTAGGCCTTAGAAAGCATCACTACGAACAAAGCCAGTGGAGGTGATGGCATTCCAGTTGAGCTATTTCAAATCCTGAAAGATGATGCTGTGAATGTGCTGCCCTCAATATGCCAGCAAATTTGGAAAACTCAGCAGTGGCCACGGGACTGGAAAAGGTCAGCTTTCATTCTAGTCCCAAACAAAGGCAATGCCAAAGAATGCTCAAACTACCGCACAATTGCACTCATCTCACACACTGGTAAGGTAATGCTCAAAATTCTCCAAGCCAGGCTTCAGCAATATGTGAACTGTGAACTTCCAGATGTTCGAGCTGGTTTTAGAAAAGGCAGAGGAACCAGAGATCAAATTGGCAACATCTGCTGGATCATGGAAAAAGCAAGAGAGTTCCAGAAAAACATCTACTTCTGCTTTATTGACTATGCCAAAGCCTTTGACTGCATGGATCACGATAAACTGGAAAATTCTGAAAGAGATGGGAATACCAGACCACCTGACATGCCTCTTGAGAAACCTGTATGCAGGTCAGGAAGCAACAGTTCGAACTGGCCATGGAACAACAGACTGGTTCCAAATAGGAAAAGGAATACGTCAAGGCTGTATATTGTCACCTTGCTTATTTAACTTATATGCAGAGTATGTCATGAGAAACACTGGGCTGGATGAAGCACAAGCTGGAATCAAGATTGCCCAGAGAAATATCAATAACCTTAGATATACAGATGACACTGCCCTTATGGCAGAAAGTGAAGAAGAACTAAAGAGCCTCTTGATGAAAGTGAAAGAGGAGAGTGAAAAAGTTGGCTTAAAGCTCAACATTCAGAAAACGAAGATCATGGCATCCGGTCCCATCACTTCATAGGAACTAGATGGGGAAACAGTGGAAACAGTGGCTGACTTAATTTTTCTGGGCTCCAAGATTGCTGCAGATGGTGATTGCAGCCATGAAATTAAAAGATGCTTACTCCTTGGAAGGAAAGTTACGACCAGCCTAGACAGCATATTAAAAAGCAGAGACATTACTTTGTCAACAAAGGTCTATCTAGTCAAGGCTATGGTGTTTCCAGTGGTCATGTATGGATGTGAAAGTTGGACTGTGAAGAAAGCTGAGCGCTGAAGAATTGATGCTTTTGAACTGTGGTGTTGGAGAAGACTCTTGAGAGTCCCTTGGACTGCAAGGAGATCCAACCAGTCCATTCTAAAGGAGATCAGCCCTGGGTGTTCACTGGAAGGACTGATGTTGAAGCTGAAACTCCAATACTTTTGCCACGTGATGTGAAGAGCTGACTCATTTGAAAAGACCCTGATGCTGGGAAAGGTTGAGGGCAGGAGGAGAAGGGGATGACAGAGGATGAGATGGTTGGATGGCATCACCGACCCGATGGACATGGGTTTGGGTAGACTCTGGGAGTTGGTGATGGACAGGGAGGCCTGGAGTGCTGCGGTTCATGGGGACGCAAAGAGTCAGACATGAATGAGCGACTGAACTGGACTGACAGAGACAAAAGTGAAGTTACTCAGTCGTGTCCAACTCTGTGACCCCATGAGCTGTAGCCTATAAGGTTCCTCTGTCAATGGGATTTCCCAAGCAAGAATACTGGAGTGGGTTACCATTTCCTTCTCCAGAGGATCTTCCCAACCCAGGGATTGAATCCAGGTTTCCTGCATTGCAGGCAGACTCCTTACTGGCTGAGCCAGAAGGGAAGTCCATTGGCGCCATAACACAATGCAATTCATACAAAAGAAAGCTACTCTACTTTTTAACTTTTTATTTTGAAATAAGTACAGATTCATAGGAAGTTGCAAAAAATGTACAGGATGGTCCTGTGTACCCTTCCCCCAGTTTCCCCCAATGGTAATAGTACATCTTAAAATATTCTTGAAATGTATGTATTAGGTATTATGCTAAGTGGTTTTCAGATTTAATCCACAGAACAACTCTACGAAGTCGGTATTGATATTTACCTATTTTACATTTAAAAAATCAAAGCTCAAAGACGTTAAAATTGTATGAAAGTCAGATAGAAAATAGCAGAGTTGGAATTCAAATGATGGAATCCTAATTCTAAATGATGCTAATAGGATCTATACGTCATCATGTTCATGACTTTTCCATCAAATTTGTCTCTCGGCCAGAGAAGCTGGCCAAGAGAAGGAAAAGGAAAGCCTCAGGAAAGCCTCTGTCATTTCACATGTACAGTCTTGGGATCATCTTAACTCCAGTTGGGTCGTCTCTCTGTCCCCTGCTGATTTTGACCACTGAACCGTTTTAGGAGTCACTCTTTCCCTTTGTTCTCACCTAACACCCTAACCAAGGGATAAGCTGCTTGAAAACCATACTAGCAACTTCCTAACTAGCCTTTTACTATTTCTTCTGGCCAAGGATGCAAAAAATTATCTTTCTTATGTAATGTTTTGCTTGTATCAGTTCTGTGCCTTAGTAGTGACCCTCCACCAGATCTCCCATGTTTCATTAGAGACTGTTTGGGCTTCTCTGGTGGGTCAGCTGGTAAAGAATCTGCCTATAATGCAGGAGACCTGGGTTTGATCCCTGGATTGGGAAGATCCCCTGGAGAAGGGACCAGCTACCCACTCCAGTATTCTGGCCTGGAGAATTCTGGATGGCGAGCGACTTTTACTCACCATCTTTTCACTTTTTTTTGGCCCTGCCCTTCAGCTTGAAGGATCTTAGTTTTCCCACCAGGGATGGAACCTGTGCCCTGTCCAGTGGGTCCACGTGTGTGGATGCCTGATAATAGTGGTGATCTAAGGTAGTAAGAGAAAGACAAAAGCAGAACAGCAGATCAGGGGACAGTGTTTCCAGGTATTGGTAATATTCCATTTCTTAGACTGCATGGAGGTTGCCTGTTCGTGAATGCTTTGTGATCATTTTTCATGCTATGTCTTATGATTTGGGCCATTTTTTTCTGTATGCATGTTTTACTTTTAAAAGCTTACTAAGCACACAGAAGCTTAGTAAATACACTGAACTCTTCAGAACCGTACACTTAAAAATGGTTAAGATGGTAAATTTAACGTTATATATCTTCCCCTTACACACAATTTTAAACAATGTTATTAAAGAATTTGCCTCTTCCTGAAAAATGTGGGTCATAAAATCTAACCCAGCACCTAAGAATTTTAAATATTCTCAGTTTTTCATCTTTAGGCAGAAATAAAGTAGTGGAGGGGAGGGAGAGAAAGGAAGGAAACGGGGAGGAGGTGGGGAAAGGGAGCGGAGGAGGAGGAAAACCAGGAAGAAGCGCGGGGTGGGGGCGAGGGCGGGGAAAGTGAAAGAGGAATTACCTGATGTAATTTGATTATTCTTGCTACTTTTGATTTTGAAGCCCTGTTTCCCAGGCAGGTGAGAGGCACCGCGTGCGCCCCTAGTTTCTCCCCTCCCCTCCGGCCCCTCAGCCGCCAGTTAGGATGCTCAGCCCTCCGCTCTACCCCGCTCCTCCCCCACAAGCCCTTTGGGTGAGAGTCCGCGCGCCTTGAACTGGAGAGAGAAAGAGGCGCGCGCCTCTACCCAGAGGCCGGGGCTCCGCGTCCTGGGTCGGTGGAGGTGGATCGGTCGCTTCACCCCCTTCCGATGTGGCTCCCGGGTTTGCGAAGTGCAGGTGGTAACCTGCAAGTGCCTTTCACGCGGGCTGTTGTGAGGGTCTCAGCAGTGAATCCCTGTAATGTGCGGAGACCTCGTCTACACGTGGTGAGACGCACAGAGAGCCCCGGTTCCCCGTCCGCTGCGCGCACCTGCGCGTCCCCGTCGCCGCCGTCGGGGCCACCGAGGGTACCCAGGGGAGCGCCAGGGCTTCCTTTCTGCAGATGTCACTGCGCGTACACAATCGGAAAGGACGCCTAGCCCCCCAGTTTAACGCAGCTCGGGACGGCACAGCTCTCACTTCCATCTTTCTGCCGGTTCAGACATAAATGAAGCGTATCTTGGGGAGGTCACGGCATTTGACTCCAGCCTTGGTGGTGTTTCACTTCAGGGGGCTTGCAGCACGGGGGGTGGGGGTTGGGCAACCCTCGCTGCTCCTATGTCATTTCCGGCATCCCGGAGACTGCTCTGCTCAGTGACCACGTGTACGCCTCCAATCGGGTGTGACGTTGTCAATAATGGGAATAACGGTGACCTGGTTTTGTTACTATCATCAGAAGATGCCGTTTCAAATATAATTAAGCAGCCTAAACATGGAAGAAAATCTCCTTATATGCTTCCTCTGTTGAAATTCTGTCAAAGAGCTCTTAATGCATACATTTATAACTGCCAGAGTCAATGCTGCAATGTTAATAAATATTGTGAAGGCTGTTATTTTATAAAGACTGTTTTGGATAGTTAGAGAAAGAATATCATATACTTTTGAAGCCAACAAATTTTTATAAACATTTGATTACTAATATAGGTAGTAGTTCAGCGATTCCAAACTTTTCAGAGTTTTGTTGGTTTCCGACTCTTTGCGACCCCATGGACTGCAGCAGGCCAGGCTTCCCTGACCATTACCAACACCAGAAGCTTGCTCAAACTCATGTCCATGGAGTCATTGATGCCATCCAACCGTCTTATCCTCTGTCATCCCCTTCTTCTGCCTTCAACCTTCCCCAGCATCAGGGGTCTTTTCCAATGAGTCAGTTATTTGCATCAGGTGGCTACAGTATTGGAGTTTCAGCTTCAGTATCAGTCTTTCCAGTGAGTATTCAGGACTGATTTCCTTTAGGATTGGCTGGTTGGATCTCCTTGAAGTCCAAGGGACTCTCAAGAGTCTTCTCCAACACCACAGTTCAAAAGCATCAATTCTTCAGCGCTCAGCTTTCTTTATAGACCAACTCTCACATCCATACATGACTACTGGAAATAGCTTTGATTAGATGGACCTTTGTTGGCAAAGTAATGTCTCTGCTTTTTAATATGCTGTCTAGGTTTGTAATAGCTTTTCTTTCAAGGAGCAAGCATCTTTTCATTTCATGGTGGCATGAAATTGTTTCTTCCAATAAACTTAAAAATAGATGCTACAAGAATACTTCCAAGAAGTATTCCAACAATTCCTTATAGATTTAAGTCTATAGAAACTACACATTAAAACAAAAAGCCTATCAAAATATTTGCTATGGTGTGCCAGCCATTTTTTGGTAATTGAAGATATAAGGTAGTTTAAAGATTATCCTAGGTAGTCAATACCTTCAAGCAAATATGTTACTGAAAACCATTTTCCTGAAATAATTCTGTTATGCACAAAGATTGGATTTCCTACGTGGCGCAGTGGTAAAGAATCTGTCTGACAGTGCAGAAGATGCAGGTTCAGTCCCTGGATCAGGAAGATTCCTTGGAGTGGGAAATGTCAACCCACTCTAGTATTCTTGCCTGGAGAATCCCACAACTGAGCGACTGAGCGCAGGCATGCATGTACAAAGAGTAGTGCTGTCTCATAAATGTGCAGCAGAGTGACTATGAAAGTGACTTTGCAGATGATGACACTGACAAGTTTTGTTTCTACACTGAAGTGTCAAACTTTAAAATACAGGTTACTAAAATATTTAAGGATAAAATTATAATCATAACTATATTTTTTATAACATGCCATTTATTTTTGGATTTCAGAAACTCAATCTGTGATGGTGATATTCATCTTCTGGCATTAGGGCTTCTCTGTTGGCTCAGACATAAAGAATCTGCCTGCAATGCAGGAGACCTGGGTTCAGTCCCTGGGTCGGAAAGAGCCTCTGGAGAAGGGAATGTCTACCCACTCCAGTATTATTCTTGCCTGGAGAATTCCATGGACAGAGGAGCCTGGTGGGCTATAGTCCATGGGATTGCAAATAGTTGGACATGACTGAACAATTCACATTTGAGTGAAGTTGGAGTTCCCCTGCTGCTGCTGCTAAGTCACTTCAGTCATGTCCGACTCTGTGTGACCCCACAGACGGCAGCCCACCAGGCTCCCCCGTCCCTGGGATTCTCCAGGCAAGAACACTGGAGTGGTTTGCCATTTCCTTCTCCAATGTATGAAAGTGAAAAGTGAAAGGGAAGTCGCTCAGTCGTGTCTGACTCTTCACGACCCCATGGACCAGAGCCTACCAGGCTCTTCTGTCCATGGGATTTTCCAGGCAAGAGTACTGGAGTGGGATGCCATCGCCTTCTCCAGGAGTTCCCGTACCTTTGGTTAAAAATGTTGTTTTTAAGATTTGGTCATTAGGTGTTTGACCATGATATATATTCAGGAGATTGTTCAAATGTACATTGTGAATAAACATGGTGTGTGTGTGCCTGTTGACGTGTGCCATTTGATTGTCTACCGTTTCTTAATATTTTTCAACATCTCCCAAATCAATGTGGGTTGAGAAGAGGCAATAGCCTCTGATAAGATGAAAATATATGGTCTGTGTATTAAAGAGCTATAAGAAATGAGTTCTCTTCTTGTTGTTGTTCATATGCTAGGTTGTGTCCCACTCTTTGTGACCCAGTGGACTGCAGCATGCCAGGCTTCCCTGTCCTTCACTATCTTCCAGGGTTTGTTCAAACTCATGTCCATTGAATTGATGATGCTATCTAGCCTGAAGGGGCTCATCTTCCAGTGTCATATCTATTTGCCTGGTCATACTGTTCATGTGGTTCTCACGACAAGAATATTGGAGTGCTTTGTCATAACTCCTCCTTTGAATTACAGTGAATAAAACTTGTTTTACATGTTTAGTGAGCAACAGATACAGAAGATACATGAATGACCAATAGGCACATGAAAAGATGCTCAATATCACTAATAACTGCTGCTGCTGCTGCTAAGTTGCTTCAGTCATGTCCGACTCTGTGCGACCCCATAGATGGCAGCCCACCAGGCTCCCCTGTCCCTGGGATTCTCCAGGCAAGAACACTGGAGTGGGTTGCCATTTCCTTCTCCAATGCATGAAGGTGAAAAGAGAAAGTGAAGTCGCTCAGTCGTGTCTGACTCTTAGCGACCCCATGGAGCCTACCAGGCTCCTCCATCCATGGGATTTTCCAGGCAAGAGTACTGGAGTGGGATGCCATTGCCTTCTCCAATCACTAATTACTAGGAGAATGCAAATCAAAACCACAGTGAGATACCACTTCACACTTACTAAGATGACTATTATTAGGAAGGAAGGGAAGGAAGAAGGGAATTGTGAGCACTGACAAGAGCATGGTAAACTGCTGGGACCCTGACGCATTGCTGGCGAAAATGTACAGTGATGGAGCTGCTGTGGGAAATGACGTGGCCGTGTCTCAAAAAAAACTGAACAAAGAATCACCAGACAATCCAGCAATTCTGCCTGTGGGTATATACCCCCAAAGAACTGGAAGCATGGACTCAGACAGATATTTGCACACTCAGATTCATAGCTGCATCATTCATAAAAAGCCAAGTCCTTCTGGGCTTCACAAACCCAACCCTTCCAACTCAGTCAAAAGTTTTAAGGTAGGTGCAGACGTTAAAAGTAGGTGTATAGATGATGTGGAAGCAAGAAGGAATTTCTTAATTTTGAATTTTAAATAGTGGTCATCATTTCTGACTTACTTTCAATCTGTGCTTAATGTCTTTTGACTGACTGGTACACATTTTTGGTGTGATTCTTTTCCCTTTTATTTTACATAAACATTTCTATGGGAGCTGATTTAAGGAGAGTGAAATTCACCGAGGGCCTGCTTCTCTGTTTATAGGTTTGCCTCCAGGGAAAGCTAGTTTGGCAGGATGAAGAGATTCCTTATCAGCATATTTTGGTTAATCTGTGATCACTGACCGAAGTCAAAACCTGTTGTGACAAACGTATTCAAATGGCACAGCTGACATTTGTCTGCAGGTCCGGCCACACAGTGAAAGGGTTCCTGGGCTGTGTTTCCATGTCTGCTCCTCTTGTCTGCCAGCCACGCTGCTGCATCTGTCTTGCACCAGAGGACTAGCACCAGGAAGTGTGAGCGATTTCTCTATCATAGTTATTTAACTTGTTTTGTTGACTAAGTTTAGTTCAGTCGCTTGGTCATGTCCAACTCTTTGTGACCCCATGGACTGCAGCAGGCCAGGATTCCCTCTCCATCACCAGTTCCAGAAGCTTGCTCAAACTCATGTGCATGGAGTCAGTGATGCCATCCAGCCATCTCATCCTCTGTCGTCCCCTTCTCCTGCCTTCAGTCCTTCCTAGCATCAGGGCTCTTTTGCAATGAGTCAGTTCTTTGAATCAGGTGGGCAAAGTATTAGAGGTACAGCTTCAGCATCAGTCCTTCAGCAGCATTTAGTCCCTCTTTGTTGACTAAAGAGATGATTATTTAAGGACATTAGCTATTTTGACAAGTATCATACTGAGTAAAGTACACAATTGACATGCTTGGGTTTACAGGAATTCTCTCTCAGGTTAGGGAGCCCTGCTGCCTGCTGAGTGCCTTTCGTGGTTCTTTCCTCAGTGGTCTTGCCCTGTAACTTCTAAGAATCCCCTGGAGGACTGGTCAAAGCTCAGAGCGCTCTGCCCCACCCCAGAGTTTCTGAGTCAGTAGGTCTGTGGTGGGGCCTGAGGATGTGCATTTCTGACACTGCTGGTCTAGAGGCCACACGTAGAGGACCCATGACACACAGAAAGCTTGTGGTGAAAGCATGGACTTATCTCACAAGTTTGCATTAAAAGCCATGGCTTCTTTACAGATTTTCAATCTTCCTCTGCTGAGCACATACTACTGTGCAGTGAAAAAGTTTAAAAATAGGAGGGGCACCTTGAGATTTTCACAACTTCATGTCATAAGAATGTATGCTTGTTTCCATAGGAGACACCTTTGAATTCAAGAAAAGGGACCAACAAACCGAAAGGCCCGTGAAGTGAACCCTTTCAGACCCAGCTCTGCAGCCCTGGGACGAGAAAGGCTAGGAGGGGCTACAGGTCTAGATCAGAACCAAGGGTCCAAGTTCTTCTTCCCTATCTCACAGCACGGTTTATAGCCTTATGTTAAGAACAGAAACTTATAAACAACAAGGACCTACTGTATTGCACAGGATATTGCTATACTCAATGTCCTATGGTATACCATAATGGAAAAGAATATGAAAAATAATATATATATATTTATAACTGAATCACTTTGCTATACAGTAGAAACTAACACAACATTATAAGCCAACCATACTTCAATAAAATAAAATTTTTAAAAAGAATGCAGATGAAAAACACAGCAAATGAAAGATGCTGAATTAGCCCTTCTCAAAAAGCATCTTTAAAAAATAAAAAGCATCTGTACCTGTGGGGATGCTGAGGTGACATCTAGGATCTGGCCTTTCTCACCTCTCCTGCAAGGCAGGGGAGGAGCAAATAAATCTGCTTTTGCAAATTAAAGAACAATGCTATTGCTCTTTCTGGTAAGATTCATATACAAGACATAGTGTCTGAATTGAATCCATCAGTCATGGGGCATAATCTTAAGTCAAAGGAGAAGAAAATTCCCTGGAAAATCCCCAACGTTGTTGGTCTCACCCTGAATTAAAAGCCTTCCTTTGAGTCCTACACATCAAGGAATGGGGCTGAGCTACTTGCTGTTTAAGTACCACAAGCAACCTGCTGTGGCCATATATAATCAACACACGAAACTTGGGCTTGAAAGAACAGCGGGGCCCTAACCCTATCTGCCACCTGTCAGCTTTGTTATTCTTCAGTTGCCCAGTCGTATCTGACTCTGTGACCCCATGGACTGCAGCACGCCAGGCCTCTCTGTCCCACACCATTTCCTGAAGTTGGCCCAAGTTTATGTCCACTGAATCAGTGATGCCATCCAGCCATCTCATCCTCTGACCCCCTCTTCTCCTTCTGCCCTCAGTCTTTCCCAGCATCAGGGACTTGTCAGCTGTGTGACCTTAATTTACCTGTTGGTTAACTGAGAAAACATCATTATTAAGGACTTGTAATGGCAAACCACTCCAGTACTCTTGCCTGGAAAATCCCATGGACAGAGGAGCCTGGTAGGCTGCAGTCCATGGGGTTACTAAGAGTCAGACACGACTGAGTGACTTCACTTTCACTTTTCCCTTTCATGCTTTGGAGAAGGAAATGGCAACCCCCTCCGGTATTCTTGCCTGGAGAATCCCAGGGACAGGGGAGCCTGGTGGGCTGCCGTCTATGGGGTCGCACAGAGTCGGACATGACTGAAGCGACTTAGCAGCAGCAGCAGCAGCAGCAGTAAGGACTTGTATCTGCCAGGCAGATCGTTTACAAAAGGGACTTAACAAGCTTTCTTTGTGAAATAGGGATCATGGTGCCCCTGCTGTCGGGGACCAAGTTCTGGAAACCTCCAGGGTCTCTGGATCCATGTGCTCTTCTCCCTCTGCCCCCAGATGAAGAGCCACCCCGTGACTGTGACCTCATGGCCCTCTGAACTTTAGGTGTTTGGGGAGCCCAGTGAGATGCAAAGCTGTGAAAGCATCTGGGAATGGCTTCCCCAGGTGCCAGACATCAACTCACAAAGCCACTTGAAAGAACTTCCTGCCTGAAACACACCCCAGCAGTGTTGGGCGGGGCATCCTGTCCTCTGTGGTTGGTCACAGGCATGATTACAAAGGGAAGGCCTTCCTGCAGTCCCCACAAAGCCCCAAATGAACTACCTCACATTTTGGGGGCACTCTACTGTTTACTGACTCAAACTCAGCACTCTCAGATCTAACCCTTCCAGGAAGCTATTGTCCAGAAGAATTTGCAACTGTTTTTAAAGAAGGTACATATTAGTTTTCTCTCTTGTGGCCTAGTCTCCCCCAATATTTGAAACAAGCAAAATGTCTCTTGAGTTAATCATGGAATGAACATTTTCCATCTCATGCTGACTCAGTCTTTAGAAGTGAAATTACAATTTATTTCCATAGAAAAGAAAATATTGGTAGAGGTACAATTAAGGAGGAGCTTCCCAGGTGGTGCTCGTGGTAAAGAACCCACCTACCAATGCAGGAGACATAAGAGACACGGGTTTGATCCCTGAGTTGGGAAGATCCCCTGGAGGAGGGCATGGCAACCCACTCTAATATTCTTGCCTAGAGAAGCCCGTGGACAGAGGAGCCTGGTGGCTACAGTCCTTAGGGTTGCACAGAGTCAGACACAGCTGAAGCAACTTAACACACACATACAATTGAGAAAGATGTGAAAGGTAAAGTCCTTAAACTCCAGAAATCCTATCTTTTCAGTAAATTTTTTTGCAAATAGCGGTCAATTCAGCTGATTGGTCAATTCAGCTTATAATAGAGCCAGACCACAGGTATATCCCTACCTGGGGTCTGTGGATTCGAATCTGCAGCCACAAGGGCTCCTTCACCCCAGGCAGCTAGCTGTCTGTCACTGCTTCCTCTGGGAATGTCTAGGGAAAGTCTGGCTGGCAGACTAGTAGCACTTACTTTGTATTCTCATAAGTGGAGCCTCGTTCATGTATTATACAAAGTGATTAGGACCTGAGTGGTCTTCAGTCAGTAGGTGACCCAGCAGGAGGTAGAAACCCTTCTGATGTGAACCTGGATGAGCACTGGACATGCCAGAGTCACCCAACGCCTTCACTAAGAATGTATTTCCTGGTTTCTCCACTTCCCTAAACAGAAAAGTCACTGACAAAGCGAAATGTCTCATTAGTGTGGGTAACACCTTTCTGTAGAAAAATCAGGGTGACATAATAGAACAAGAAGGTGTTTAACCTAAATATAATCAAATATTAACATCTAACTTCCAGATTACTGGAAATACAGGGAATGAAGGAGCAGGTTACCCAGCCTCTGGAGAAAGCAGAATTCTAGAAAGCGGAAGATTAAATGGGGCAGCAGTTCATACCAACGGGTGAATGTGATGGTTAAGAGCAGGGAGAGGAATACTGTTCTAGATTAAAGGAAATTTTAAAAGTTTTTCTGAGCAACCAAATGTAAGGTATGACCTCAGTTGGAGTTTGGTTTGAATAAATCAGCTGTCAAAGACAATATGGTGCAATTGTAGAAATTTGATTATAGGGTGAGTATTAGTGGGTCAGAGGAGAATTATTGCTAATTAGGTTTGGTGTAAAAATGCTGCTACAGTCAAGTAAGAAAAACTTCTTAAAAAAAAATCTTTTGGCTGAACTGCGTGGCACATGGGATCTTAGTTCCCCAACCAGGGACTGAACCCATGCCCCCTGCATTGAAAGTATGGAGTCTTAACCGCTGGACTGCTGGGGAAGTCCCCCAAAGTCCTTATTTTTCAGAAGTACATTCTAGGTATCTGAAGGTGAAATGACACGTCTATTGAAAAAAGAAAACTTTCCAACAAAAGAAAAGAAAAAGATGCAGCAAGCGTATTGAGTTGTTGTTTTCAGTCGCCCAGTCGTGTCCGACTCTTTGCGACCCCATGGACTGCAGTATGGACCCCATAGACCGGCTTTCCTGTCCCTCACCATCTTCTAAAGTTAGCCCAAGTTCATGTCCATTGCATCGGTGATGCCATCCAACCATCTCATCCTCTGACGCCCTCTTCTCCTTCTGTCCTTAATCTTTCTCAGCATCAGGGACTTTTCCAGTGAGTCAGCTGTTCGCATCAGGTGACCAAAACGTATTGAATATTAATTGTTAAATCTAGGTAATGCGTAGATTGCATTATATTCTTCTCTGCACTTTTCTGATGTTTGAAATTTTCTCAAAAGGTTAAAAACATACTAGATTTAATATTTTGTTTAGTTTCCTAGCTTTCTGATACAGTAGCCATATGAGCCTACCCAAGTTATTTAAATTCTCTGAGGCTCTGGTCCCTCATTAGAAAATTGGTGATAAAGAGAAATTCAAAGTTGCATGAAGATTTAGTCATACATATGTAAAAATGCTCCGTAAATGGGCAAAGCTCACAAATTTTGCTCCTTCTTCTTTATGCACTTGGCTTTTTAAAGTCTAGAAATAAACTCCGGATTGCAAAGGACTCAGCATCTCTCAAAGTGACGCAGGTGCTTGCATTAACCAGGGTTCTCTAGAGAAAGAGAACCAATAGGATATATTTATATATCATTCATCGATCGATCAGTCAATCTACCTGTCTAGTCCTCCTCTATCTATTTACCCATTCATCCATCCATCTATCTATCCTTCTATCTATCTATGAAGACCAAGGGAGACCGACAGAGAAACAAATAGACAGAGAAAGAGAGAGATTTTACGGAACTGGCTGCTATGGAGGCCAGCAAGCCCATGTCTGCAGGGCTGGCAAGCTGGCGACCTGAGGAGGAGATGCTCCTGCAGGTGGAAGGCCATGACTAGCAGGATCCCCTCGTCTCTGCAAGACCTCAGTTTTTGTTCTGAAAAGGCCGTCGACTAGTTGGATGAGCCCCAACCACGTTTTGGAGAGTCATTTACTCTACTCCATCTACTGATTTAAGCATCAGCCTTGTCTAAAAAATACCTCCGCAGCAACATCTACAATAATGTTTGACTAAATATCTGAGTGCCGGGGCCTAACTAGGTTGACACATAAAATTAACCATTGCCATGTTTCAAAAACAATTGATTAAAGAGATAGCTAGTGTTTTGCTCTGTACAATTCTGTACAGTTGCCTAAAACTGGCCTACTGTTGTGCCATTCTGAGTCATTCAATGTCGTACCTTTCCAACCCGCAAGAAATTAGGGGTTTAAAATATACACCTAAATTTAATTGGCACCTTTCCTGTAGCTTCCCTTGTGGCTCAGCTGGTAAAGAATCTGCCTGCAATGTAGGAGACCTGGGTTTGATCCCTGGGTTAGAAAGATCCTATGGAGAAGGGAAAGGCTACCCACTCCAGTATTCTGACCTGGAGAATTCCATGGACTCTATAGTCCATGGGGTTGCAAAGAGGGACACGACTGAGCAACTTTCACTTTCACTTCCTGTAACTTCTTATCTAAAATTTATCCTTAAACAGAATATAGTAGATTCCTTGTTTTCCAAGATGAGAATGTAAGATCCATGAGAACAAGGGTCCTTCTGTCCCCACACTGTTGTAACTGTGGTAACTGTAGCCTTGGTAACAAGGGCAGTGCCTGACAGAGGAAGTGCTCTCCACAGACTATATTGAAGGAATCCATGATGAGAGGACTAAGCAGGTATCAGAAGGGCAGTTAGTAAAGTGTGATCAAGATATTGCATGGATAGCTTCTAGGATCAAATCTGGCTGCAGTCCACATGCATAGAAGAAATTCCATTTCAGTTTAATCTGAAACATTTTACTGCTTGCCCAGACATTGGAGACCAGGGGTTATTGAAGTAGCAATTGTTAAGTAAAATATGAAGATCCTCTTCAAGTATGTTCTGCATGGAATCTTTCACATGGATGGAATGACATGCCAATCATTGATATAATCTAACTGTCTTCTGTGAGAATTCTCAGAGCCAGCCTTTGGACTTTCTAGTGGGCAACTGTAGAGGGTGTGGAGCTGACTTTCCAAAAATAGCTCCCTGTCATCTCAGGGCATAGAATTCCTGAAGGGCCACCGCTTGGGGCATGTTCCTTAAATCTTGAGAGGATTTCACTTTCTAGCACGCTCAATCAAGATGCAAATGCTGCACTAGGATAATATGTGAAAACTGTCAAGTTAGTCCTTCAGCAGGGATCCACTCAGTCTATTAACTGACTCAGCAGTTAGCAGATGTCTCACATTTGTTTCCTTAGTGATGACTTTTCTCAGTTTTGACAATTCAGAAATATCCATAATCAATTCTGCCCTTGTAGCTGTTGAGTTGTGTTGTTCCTCTCACAATTGTGTCCGACTCTTTGCCACCCCGTGGTCTCTAGCCCACCAGGTTCCTCTGTCCATGGGATTTGCCAGGCAAGAATACCAGAGTGGGTTGCCATCCCCTTCTCCAGGGGATCTTCCCGAGCCAGGGATCAAACCCATGCCTCCTGCGTCTCCTGGGTTGGCAAGTTGATTCCTTACCCTCTGAGCCACCAGGGAAGCCTCTTGTAACTGTAGAGGAATCGAATTCCATGGAAGCCACAGGGTTTGTATTTAGTGTCTCCCTTTCCCCTTACACAGTTAGATGCACGTTAGAAATAGTCTAATTGTTTCCACCTTCATGAAGAGGAAGGGCAGTGTTCCGGGCTCCCGCTCAGGGAGGGGTCTGGCCTGTGGAATGCCGTCGGATGACTCTCCGCTGACGTGTCTGTGGTGGTTGCCAGGGTGTCGCCCATATGTTTATACACTTATATAAAAATGACCTAAGGGATGAAGAATGAGCAGCAGCACTTCAGCATTTGGAATCATTTCCGTAAACCTACTAGATTTCTCTTTCATCAATCCTTCCAAAGTCAAAAACCATACATTGTACAGAAAACAAGACCAAGAAACGTTTCTACAAATTCACAGTCGTACTGTTGGCCTCTCATAGAATGTTATCATGTGAGCAGATATGACACCGCTGCTGCTGCTAAGTGGCCTCAGTCGTGTCCGACTCTGTGCGACCCCATAGACGGCAGCCCACCAGGCTCCCCCGTCCCTGGGATTCTCCAGGAAAGAACACTGGAGTGGGTTGCCATTTCCTTCTCCAATGCATTCAAGTGAAAAGTGAAAGTGAAGACTCTTAGTGACCCCATGGACTGCAGCCTACCAGGCTCCTCCATCCATGGGATTTTCCAGGCAAGGGTACTGGAGTGGGGTGCCATCACCTTCTCTGGATATGACACTAGGAAGTATCATTTCAAATATAAGTGTCATTTAAAAATAAATAAGCCCCAACCTGTAGGAAAAATTTAATGTTTCCCAATTGGATGTGAAGGTCTATTATGAATGTCTCTGTCTCATAATATCCATCATTTAAGTTACAACCTCAAGCTGATATACAAGTTGCATATTGACTAGAAAAACTCCTCTTTGGTTCCCTTTCTTGGACAAAAATTTACCATATTACACTACTTTTCAAAAATCACTCAAGATATAAACGGTTTACCAGTCATATTCTCTGAGAAGAGAACTTCATGCCCTGTTTCTATTTTTTGGTAACAGAGACACTAGGAGTTGATAGAAAGAGCACCTTATCTCTGCTGCAACCAGCAGCAGCACAACGTCACGTTTTCTGGGACAGCTCCGGATCACACAGCTCCTGGAATTGTGATGAAAATTAAGTGGGACAAAGTGTCCAAGTTCTCAGCCAAAGGTCTGGCATATTTCACACTCCACTTCTCTGTTTCTCTTGCTTATCCTAAGGGATCTGAAATCCATATATGGAAGACCTGAAAACGCTTATATAGACGGGGACCTCTATGAAGCAGGCAAAATTCTGCTACTATAGGTCACGTACATTTCATGTGTTTGTATTTTATATTAAATCTATCAAAACATTTTCTATGAAGAGACTGAAATCCTTTCCCTTCTTCTTCTAAGAAGGCCAACCTCTTCCAAGAAAGTATCTATCCAATACTGTCACATTAAAAAGGTCTGTCTAGTCAAGGCTATGGTTTTTCCTGTGGTCATGTATGGATGTGAGAGTTGGACTGTGAAGAAAGCTGAGTGCCGAAGAATTGATGCTTTTGAACTGTGGTGTTGGAGAAGACTCTTGAGAGTCCCTTGGACTGCAAGGAGATCCAACCAGTCCATCCTAAAGGAGATCAGTCCTAGGTGTTCTTTGGAGGGAATGATGTTGAAACTCCAGTACTTTGGCCACCTCATGCGAAGAGTTGACTCATTGGAAAAGACCCTGATGCTGGGAGGGATTGGGGGCAGGAGGAGAAGGGGACGACAGAGGATGAGATGGCTGGATGGCATCACCGACTCGATGGATGTGAGTCTGAGTGAACTCCGGGAGTTGGTGATGGACAGGGAGGCCTGGCGTGCTGCGATTCATGGGGTCGCAAAGAATCGGACATGACTGAGCGACTGAACTGAACTGAACTGAGCTGAATGTCACATATGTATGTATTGCTGCCCTTTTGTCAAGGTAAAGAACATGCTACAAGCTCAAAGGTGCATCTGTAAAGCAAATGTGCCTGTAATCGGTGTGACAAACATTATTTGTAGGCAGAAACACAACCATCTTGTCCCCTACGCTGATACTCAGTTGTTTGGGGAAATGATGCCTTTTAGACATCTAATAAACCACTCACAGAATTATGTATCCATAAGTTGACAAGTCAGCACACTTCTTTTTAAAAATTTAAAACCATCTTCGAGTAGAAGGACAGACTTCCCTGTTACTAGTGATACACACACAAAGCCACACGAATTGAAGGAAAATCTCTCACCTTTTGCAGCCTCCTTCTCACACTTTCTTTTACACGAAATGTTTGCTGTGGCTCTGTTCTGATGGCTGTATGTGTGTGTGCGCTCAGTCGGTTAGTTGTGTCCAACTCTTTGCGGCCCAATGGACTGTATCCCATGAGGCTCCTCTGTCCATAGAATTTTCCAGGCAAGAATACTGGAGCAGGTTGCCAGTTCCTACTCCAGGGGATCTTCCTGACCCAGGGATTGAACCCTAGTCTCTTGCATCTCCTGCCTTGGCAGGCAGATTCTTTATCATTGATCCACCTGGGAAGCCCAACTGATGGATGTATAATCTCTTAAAAATGTATTCTGTGCTTTCTAACAGTTCATTTCATGGAATAAAGATTTGAAACCTTACTGGATGACATGGTGTTGCCTCTCATTATAAAGATTCTGAGTTATCAGTTCCTTTTCTCCACAAATGAGCATTGTCCCCTACTGACCAGCCCCTTACCCCTGCTTCCAGAATTCAGGCCCAACAGTGTCAGAAATGCAATTGTTGGTAGTCACCTGGGTAACCTCAAAATGTCCATCTTTTAGAATGCCCCTGAAATGGAAGGTCCCAATATGAGATTCTCTTAAATAACAGATTAAAAAAAAATTAGGCAAGATACCACCATCTCAATTTCTGTAAAATAAAACCCAGACCACTATCAAAGATGATAGACTGGCACCAAAACCTAGTCATTCATGTCAAAAAGAGAGAATACTGACTCTGGCCCCTTTAGAACAGGTGCTGCTATGCAGCATTCACAGTTGTCTTTCCTGGTTTGTCCTCTATTTTTCCTTTGACCTTATGCCTCTTCATCTTGTTTAAAGCCTGCTTGATAATGGTTCTCTGCACAACTGTATCTGTGTTTGCTGAAGACTTTGCAAAAGTCCACTGGGCATGGGCACCAAGGACAAGTGAGTTTCTGAGTTATCTCTCATTTATTCCTTCCAGCCAGGAGAAGCTAAATGCTTGGTAGTAAGTGTGCTCCAGGGAAGTCCAGGCAGTGAAGAAGGTCACAAGGTGGCCATGTGTAGCTGTCCTGTGGAATCTCAAGTGTAGGGCAAGTAATAGGAATGAGTGACATGGTTGCTCTCCTGTCTCTCATCAGAAAGTCAAATGTAAATTGACTCAGAATTGGCAGTGAGCAGAAAGTGGGCTGGAGAAACTGAGGGGGATGCTGGAAATGAGGGGGACATCCCTGAAGCCCCGAAGCCCCCTCGTAGCTCCCACAAGTGATGACTTGCATGAATGCAAAGGGAAGAAATATACTTGGGGTTGTCTACCACTTTTTGATACCCTGGAGCCAGCCAGGATCCTTCCAGGCTACACTCAGTAAAGAAATACCCAAGGCTGGGTGTCATAGGATGTGCAATCCCACTGTGGATTGTGGATAAGAACGAGGAGAAAATTATTTACTGAGCATCTTCTGTGACCTAGACCCGGTGCTCACCGTGTGGTGTTCACAATAATACTGTGTGGAAATGCCAGCTCCAAGGGCAGAAAGGTGATGAGAAAGTTGAACCTTAGTGAGAGTAAGTGAAAGTGAAGTCGCTCAGTCGTGCCCGACTCTTCGTGACCCCATGGACTGCAGCCCACCCGGCTCCTCCGCCCATGGGATTCTCCAGGCAAGAGTGCTGGAGTGGGGTGCCACTTCCTTCTCCAGGGGATCTTCCCGACCCAGGAATTGAACCCAGGTCTCCCGCAGATGCTTTACCATGTGAGCCACCAGGGAAGTCCAAGTCACAAGAGAGAGTAAGTAGCCTGCCCAATTTTGTAGCATTGATAAGAGTCAGCAGGAAAGGTCCTACCCAGAGCTGTCTGATTATGAAGCCTTTACCAGCTTTAATATTGAGGAGCATGGCTGGGGTGACGGAAAAGGCAGAAGACCTCAAATGCACAGAGTCTAGGTGGAGCTCCAATTCCCTCACCCATCATTCTCCTTTCTCCCTCTCCAGCAGGTACAGTGTTGAAGCAAGACCTCCAGCTGCCCGCCGTGTTGCCTGGGCCTGACTCTCCTTCTTTATGAACAGGTGACTGGACAGCGACACTGACCCAAGAGTAGGCCTGTTGGGGCGGCGCCCACACCCAGCCCTGCTTTCCTGCAGACCCACTGTGCGCTTAGTTCTCTCTGCACATGGACTTGGTGTTTACTGTCCTGATGTGACTTTAGAGAGACCCTCCCGTGGGTCACCAACTGTGGTTCTGGCGATACTGTTCAATACAGTCTGAACTGGGTAGTCGTTTTCTAGCTGTTGTTCTTAACAACGTATGGAATGTCTCTCTTCTTCAATAAGTGCCATTTCGTTTCAGACCACTTAAAGCGAGCGAATGTGCTGGCAACGGCTTACAGACACAGTGGCACAGCCCTGTGATGGCGAGGCCTATGGGGCTGTATCTCGGCTTTATAACTATTTCTGAACACACCTGTCCTTGTGCAAACTGTACTAGGAGGGGCCTCAGGCCAGAACACCCTGTGATATCTATGGTTGTTAACAAGGCAGGGAAAGGAAATGAATTCTGCCAACTCCCCACCAGGCCTGTGGGGATAAAAACTCCAGGGATCCACCCCCTGCAAGAAGTACAATTGGTACAAAAATACTGCTTCCCTATAAGAAAAGATTCTGGTCTAAGTCCAGGACATGCAGCAGCATAAGTGCCCTTTTGCTTTTCAGTTTCCTGATATTTGATTTTATTTAATTTTTTCACTCTTGATTTTGTTTTGAAAATTAAAGAAGTTACTCTTTTAATACTGCTACTGCTAAATCACTTCAGTCGTGTCCGACTCTGTGCGACCCCATAGACAGCAGCCCACCCGGCTCCCCCGTCCCTGGGATTCTCCAAGCAAGAACACTGGAATGGGCTGCCATTTCCTTCTCCAGTGTATGAAAGTGAAAAGTGAAAGTGAAGTCGCTCAGTCGTGTCTGATGCTTGGCGACCACATGGACTGCAGCCTACCAGGCTCCTCCATCCATGGGATTTTCCAGGCAAGAGTACTGGAGTGGGGTGCCATTGCCTTAATACTACTCAGCCATAAAAAAGAACGAAATAAAATGCCATTTGCAGCAACATGGATGCAATTAGAGATGATCAAACTAAGTGAAGTAAGTTAGAAAGTGAAAGACAAATACCACATGGTATCACTTATATATAGAATCTGAAATTTGTGTCAACAAATGAACTTATCCATGAAACAGAAAGAGACTCACAGACATAGAGAACAGACTGGTGTGGCCAAGGTGGGAGGGAGGGTGGGGGAGAGATGGACTGGGAGTTTGGGATTAGCAGATGCAAACTATTACATACAGGATGGATGAACAACAAGGTCCTCTTGTGTAGCACAGGGGACTGTATTCAATATCGAAGATAAATCATAATGAAAAAAGAATATGAAAAAGAATATATATATGTAAAATTGAATCACTTTGCTATACAGCAGAAATTAAGACAACATTATAAATCATTTATATTTCAATTTTTAAAAATTTACTAGAACCACGCACAGAAAAACAGAAAAAAATTACTTTTTTATTTTCACCAGTTCAAGGTGTCTCAGGGCAACCTTGCTCCTGATAGTGAAGATGTTTAATAGAATGGGGACACTCTCAGTCCTGCTGGTCAGTCTCAAATCTCTGGCAGCTCATTTTTCCTGCCAGCGATTGGATGACCACTCCATCAAGGCACCTTAGAGGAGGTGTGATTCCACAGACTTTAAGGTACCTCTGCCTGAAGTGTAATCATTCAGACAACCAATATTCACTAAGCTCTGTGCAGGCCCTAGTGTTCAACACTGTGGAGGATGCAAAAAACCAGGGTCGTGATTCCTTCCTAAAGAAGCTTAGGGATTTCCCTCGTTATTGAGTGGCTAAGACTCTGTGCTCCCAATGCAGGGGGCCCAGGTTTGATCCCTGGTCAGAGCATTAGATCCCACATGAAGCAACTAAGACGCAAAGTGGCCAAATTAATTAATTAATATATACAAAAAAGAAGAAGCTTAACTTCTTTTGGGGTGGGGAAGTAAACAAAACAAAAGCCCTCATAGGGCATGTGTGTGCTTAGCTGCTCAGTCCTGTCCAACTCTTTGCAACCCCCATGGACTGCAGCGGTTACCATGCCCTCCTCCAGGGGATCTTCCCAACCCAGGGATCGATCCCAGGTCTCCCACATTGCAGGTGGATTCTTTACCAACTGAGCCACCAGGGAAGCCCAAGAACACTGGAGTGGGTATCCTATCTCTTCTCCAGGGGATCTTCCTGACCCAGGAATTGAATTGGGGTCTCCTGCATTGCAAGAGGATTCTTTACCAGCTGAGCCATCAGGGAAGCCCTTTCATAGGACATATATCATATAATTAACTCCTGGAGAGAAAAGTGATTAGAAGTTCAGAAGAGAGATGGACCCCTGACAATTTCATTCACTAGATCACAAATTCATTCAGTCACTCCGCCAACAGGGATTTATGGACTTGTGTTTAGGTGCTGAGGGAATTTCAAGATGAATAAAAGGCCCTTCACACTGGACTTACAGTAAAGTAGACAAGCTGAGTCATGTTCACAAATAACTATAATTCAAGTGAGAAGGTATTATAGTAAGTGCCACAAGAGACGTAGAGATAAACGTGTTGGAATTTCAGATCGCAAGGGGACAGGAGCTTGGAGCCAGTCCAGGGAGGCTCACAAAGCAGACATTCAGACTGGGCCCTGCAGCAGGGGAGGGTCTGCACATGTGCAGGTGGCTACAATCACTTCCGGCAGTGGTGCGCAGACAGCATCATCTTCCACTGGCCATTGGTATTTGGAACATATTTTATATGGGAACGATATTCTATCTGGTCTTGGTTTCCCAGGCCTGTCCTCAAAGCTCATTTAATTCACAGTGTACGTGAGGAATATGTTCAACATATTCTTTCAACCACACATAGATACTATGTCAGGATTCCTACGGGAAAATTCCAGCTATGCAAATATCTGAAGCCAGGCACACACTTCCTGCTGCCCCACTGTGGGGTCCCCTTTCAGCATCGCCTCCAGTCGGCGAGGAGGACCACAAAGGTGTCTGGGAATGGGGAGGTTTGCAAGGAAGTTTCCTCCTGGTCATGGGGCCTGGAGCTTACATAACTCCCAAGGGTTCTATTTAAGAAAAATAACTTAGAAATCACTGACTTTTACCAATTTTATGAAAACATAAGTCTGTGTGGACATTTCAAAAGGGCCCCTCATGGAACCTGAAGAGTCCTGGCAATGAGAGACCATGAATTCGAAGCTTCATTAACTTTCTGGAAAATTGAACCCTGAGATTTGAAAAGCTTAGAGGTGAGGATTCTGTTTGCTCTCTATGCATCAACCGAATTGTGGTGAAGTGCTCTGTACTGGGGGGAAAGGGACCAGGGTTGCAGCAGCCGCCCCCCTTGCTGGCCGTGAAGTAGAGGGTAAAGGTGGTGAGGGAAGGAAGGTGGGTGGGGAGGCCTGGTGCGGTCCATCAGAGCACGTTTGGGAGCCAGACCGACCAGGGCTGTATTCCGGGGTGTTCTGGAGTCGACCCTGGCAGGTGGCTCTACTGTTTTGATCCTGAGGCTGCTCATTTGTAAAACAGGGGGAATCGTCGTTGTCATGAGTAATGGTGCCAACTTCAGAGGAAGGTTTCAACGAAACGTTTAAAGTACCTAGCCCAGGTGGTCCAGCAGTTAGGACTCTGCGCTTTCAGGGCTGATAGTGAGAGTTCAATCTTTGGTCGGGAAACTAAGATACCACAAGACAAATGGCACAGCCAAAAAAAAAAGTATTAAAAATAAATAAATAAATAAAATACCTAATCAATGCCTGGTTCTCCACAAGTGTTTAACCACATGGAGCGATGAGTGGTCTGGAAATTATGATGCTATCTATTTCAAATAACTTTGCAAAAACCCACTTTCCTGCCAGTAGCTCGAGTTCACTTGCTTCTATCCTGGAATGAAGAAGGGACTGCAAGAGATGTGGCCAGACCTGGCCAGACTCCAGAACCTCCTGGAAACGAGGGACACACTCACAAGTCCTTTGTGAATGGTAAGACCAGAACACCTGGCAACCTGTGTTGATCAGAGCCTGGCTGTTAGAGATGCCCCCTACATGTCCCAGCCGCTGGCCAATTACAGCGCTTCCAAAGCGAAGGAAAGTCAGACAGCTGGGAGGGACGGGAGAAGCAGGCTGGGTGGGGGTGCTGAAACATGGGTGCTGGGGTATTTTTATTTAAAACTGGCCAGGTAGAGCCCTCACCTTTTACAGACAACACTGAAACATTTAGAGATAAAGTGATAGGTCCTCTGAGACTTGCTTCCCCGGGGGGAAAAATAGTTGAGCGTGCAGATAAAATGGGCCATGTCTCTTCTTTTGTATAGGTCTGACATGTGTCACAGTAAAAAGATTAGAAATGACCAGATAAATAAAATCACTTACGCTGTAACTGGGCACACGTGCGCATACGTTCTGCACCGTACCCTCCCCTCTCCCCACTGGCCTGCCGGAGAGGTTCACCTGATTAGTATCCTCCCACGTGTCCTGCCCAGCCCGGCCTCTGTGTCCCTGGAATGGGACAGGCTCTTCCCCACGGTGGGGGGTGGGGCGTGGATTTGTGCGAGAGGCTTTGTGGTGGAGGTGGGTGGTTCCCCACTGGGCGCTACGAGTCTGCTGTCTTCGTTTTCCTCCTCGCCGGGCTCAGCCTCGAGTTCAGGACACCTGTGTGCTCTGCTTCCTGGGCCCAGCACCTGCTTGGCCAGCTGCCTCCGTGAGGTCTCCAGGAGCCACACATGTCGACTATCCTGACTTCTCTCTTGTATTTGGAACCTGGTGCTTCAGCTCAACCTAGTTTCATTCCTGGGGCTTATTTCCCCATTTTTCTATTTGGGCCCCTCACCCTGTCTCTGTGATCAACTGGTGTTCTCAACTCAGAGTGACAACAAAAGATGGAATAATTGCCTTTATTCAACCCAGTAGAATGTATATTTCATTTCCCAGGATTTTTATTAAGGAATTTTAAATTTACTATTTATGTTGCTTTAAATGGATCAATTTCAGCCACCCTAATGAAATCACTATAGCAAACCTCTGAAGCATTGGAATACATTCCATCTACTCGTTTCCTACTACTGCTGGTACAAGTTGCCACATGAATGGCTTCAAAAACATGCATTTCTTCTCTCACAGTTCTGGAGGCCAGAAGCCTGAGGTGGGTCTTCCTGAGTCAGAATTGAGGTGGCAGCAGGGGCGTGCTGGTCCAGAGCCTCTGGGAGAATCTGTTTCCTGACCTGCCCAGCAATTAGGGCCTCCTGTGCTTGCTGGCTCCTGGCCCCTTCCTCCAAGGTCAAAGCTGGCAGGGTAGCACCTTCAAGAATTTCTCTGACTCTGACCCTTCCACCTCCCTCTTCCCCTCCAAATGACTCCTGGGCTTACATTGGCCAGCCGATTAGCCACCTTAGTCCCACCTGTAACATTCATCCTCCCCTTGCCTCAAAACGACATAGACACAGCTTCCAAGGCTTACTGTATGGAAGTCTTTGGGGGGAGGGTGCTTTATTCCACCTACCACACACCACTATTGTTATTTAGTTGCTAAGTCGTGTCCTGACTCTTTGAAATCCCATGGGCTATAGCCCACCACTCTTCTCTGTCCATCGGATTTCACAGGTAAGAATACTGGAGCGTGTTGCTATTTCCTTCTCCAGGGGATCTTGCTGATCCAGGAAATCAAACTCATCTCCTATGCTGCAGGCTGGAAGCCCAAATAAAAGCTGTACAGATGACCAAAGTACCCTTCAGTTAAATTTGTCCACACAAACCAGTGATGGGACTTTCCTGGTGGTCCAGTGATTGAGAATCTGCCTTCCAATGTAGGGGACATGGGTTCAATCCCTGGTCCAGGAACATCCTAGATACCTCGAGGCAGCTAAGCCTAGGCGCCACAACTTCTGAGTCCACAGGCCGCAGAGCCCCATGCTCTGCAATAAGAGGAGCTACTCGCAACGAAGAGTAGCCCCTGCTCACCAAAACTGGAGAAAACTCACACGCGGCGACGAAGACCCAAAGTAGCCAAAAACGCTGCTGCTGCTGCTAAGTCACTTCAGTCGTGTCCGACTCTGTGTGACCCCATAGATGGCAGCCCACCAGGCTCCGCCGTCCGTGGGATTCTCCAGGCAAGAACACTGGAGTGGGTTGCCATTTCCTTCTCCAGTGCATGAAAGTGAAAAGTGAAATGGAAGTTGCTCAGTCGTGTCCCACTCTTCGCGACCCCATGGACCGCAGCCTACCAGGCTCCTCTGTCCATGGGATTTTCCAGGCAAGAGTACTGGAGTGGGGTGCCATCGCCTTCTCCGATAGCCAAAAATAAGTACATACATATATACTTTATATATATATATAGATGGTGGTCGAACGTCTCATGTCCCACACCATCCATCTCCACCTCAGCCTTTCCTGGTTTCCAGAAAGGGCACCCGGTGATTTTGTGTGAACTCCTGATCTTACAAAACGGCCTCTTGGGTGACAGTACCTGACCTACACCCGTCATCTACTGCTGTCTCAGCTCCACCCTGCTCTCCTCGCAGCCCCAGGATCCCAGCGAAGCTGCAGTAGGGCCCAACCTCAGGGTCCAACAGTCCTGTGCTGTGCTGGGTGCGGGAGACCCTCTGGCAGAGAAGAGAATCCTGAAGCTGGAGCGGAACCAGCTTCTGTTTTCCCATGTTTTATAGATGAGGAAAACAAGGCCTCAGGATGTTAGGTGACTTCAGAAAGACGTATAGGAAGTGGTGTTGGGGTTCAGAACCAGAAGCAGATCTTGAGGGGTAAACAGAGCCTACCTCAGTTTCTTCCCAAATCACCACTCATCACGTCTATAATTCTTTTAGAGGAATACTTGCTTTAGATTCACAGACATGCAGAACAGATTTGTGGTTGCCAAGAGGCAGGTCGGAGGTGGGGAGGGATGGATTGGAGGTTGGGATTAGCCGATACAAACTATTATATATAGGATGGATAAACAACAAGGTCCTACTGTATAGCACAGCGAACTGTGTTCAACGTGATAAACCACAGTGGAAAAGAATATTTTTTTTTTTTTAAGTGTATATATACATACATAGGTATATATATTCATATATACACGTATAACTGAATCACTGTATATACATACAGGAGGAATTAACACAAAACAGCAAATCAACTGCACTTCAATTTAAAAAAAGAGAATACTTGTTTTTAACAAGAAGGTCAATGTCACTTACAAGTTATGAGACTAGAGCCCCGTGATAGTAGAAGAATGAAAGTCCTTTGTTCCAAAAGAGATAAGATGTGGGAACATACCGAGGAAAAGTAACAGTGAAGACATCGGTTAAGCCTGAATTCAGAATGCGCTCCCTTTATACGCTCAGGCCAAGCCTAGGGAGGTGGCACCTCCTCTTAGGAGTCGTCCCAGATGTGAGAGTGGGTCCAAAAGGGGTGTCGCCCTCCCCCCAGGCGGCGGACGCACGAGGCCAGCTGCAGCCAGCACTGGCAGTCCTCCTGCTGGCCCAAGGGAGCAGGGACTCACGGGCTGTTCGAGTCCTGCCCGCGCCTTTGCGCATGCTGTCTATGCTCCCTGACTTATTCACTCATTCATGGTTCTCAGTCGGGGTACCTGCTCTGAGAGCCAGTGCAGCAGGGATTGGAGAGAAAGAAAAGGTGAAGAACCCAGAGCCCAGCCTCCAGGTATGTAGTTCACAGAATTAAACTTTCATACCCCTGAGCTCTGCCACACCCCACAGAGGCAACAGCCTTGGAAATACCGCATTTGGAGGTGTCTAAGTGCTCACAAGGTCCTCCCGTGGGAAAAGCACAGAAACAGGGCAGCGCTTGGCCAGGAGCCCGAGAGAGGCCAGGGGTATAGCCCGGTCAGAGGTAGGCACCGTGGTCAGGTCTTCAGACGAGCATCCATCATGTAATCCATGCAAATATATTGATGCCTGGGAGGAATGTGGAGGGTGCGTGTGTATGCTAAGTTGCTTCAGTTGTGTCCGACTCTGTGAGACCCTGGGGACTGTAGTTCACCAGGTTCCTCTGACCATGGGATTCTCCAGGCAAGGATACTGGAGTGGGTGGCCTTGCCCTCCCCTAGGGGATCTTCCCGACCCAGGGATTGAACTTGTGTCTCTTATATCTCCTGCATTAGCAGGCAGATTCTTTACCACTAGCACCACCTGGGAAAACCCCAGTGGAGGGTGATTCCTTATTTAACAATTCCACTTGTAAATAAACCCAGATCTTAACAAAAGGGAAACAATGACATACTTTCTCTGTGTCGCTATTGAAGGGACAGTTCGTGTGTTTAACTGTGAGGTGTTCTCCTCATTGGGGGCTGGCAGTTTAATTCAATAGTCTTCTGTCGATTCCCTGTAATCAGACATGTGAGTAAGTCTGTAAAGAGAAATGTCTCCTGCATAGGGGATATTGAGATGATTTCTTTAAGTGTGTAGAAGTGATGTTTAGTCAAACAGTGAATCATTTTGTGTGTTAAATAATGCAAAATGAATTTTGACAAATTACGTGTCAGATTAAAAAAAGATGTAGGTGATTTAATTCAGTTTTAATCATTTAACTTTGCTATTCTAATTCATCGCCACATAGAATGAGCTTTCATGAGAGGGACTGATTGATCACCATTACTTTTCTTCCTATTTTCTTTCTTTTTTTTATAATACTCCTGAAATAGGGCTGAAGAGTTATTTTTAAAAATAGCTCTTTGTGCTTGCCAGATCAACAGCAAAATCATTTAGAATTTTAAATAAAGTACATTTGAGGGTCCTTAAAAACCTCACCATGGAGACCAGAGAGTGAACGGTTACCATGGAGATGTGTGTGAGTCCACAGTGCCCGAGATATGATGGCCCACAGTCAGACATGAGTGTGAATCGGAAATCGCATGTAAAGCATTTTCAATTCCTCACTGCAAGCCTGGTGACAAATGAAATGAATATGAAACAGACTTTAGTACCCTAGAAGTGTGCTCACCCTTGGGATAGGAAGAGGAAATCTTGGCATCCCGACTTCACCCAAATTCCTGACTCAGTTTGGAGAGAAGGCTGAGCAATCATGTCTTAAACAAGCTTCTCCAGAGACTTTGAGAACCAGCCCAGCGTGAGAATCTCACAAACCAGAGTTTCTGGGCAGTTAGTCATCAGGTACAGGTTGGCTGTGGTTAAATAAAGAGTTTTTGCTGATCTTTCAGGGATTTACTTTGATGTTAAAAGTTAATTGCAGCTAATTAAAATTTGTAAAAACCTAGTTCTTTCTTAAGTATTGATATCCAATTCATATATGTTACTGTATTTACTAATTTGATGCATTTTAGCCATCATTTTCAGAGGAGCTTTTTTACAACTTAAATTCCCTCTGTTATGATTGTAGTAAACTTGATTTTTAAAAATATACCTAAAACTTTAATGAAACAAAACTATCTCAAGTTCTTAAATAGCTAATTAAAATGTTAAACTAAACAGATAATCTCTTCAGTATTCTAATAGTGTAAAAGCACAGTGAGATTTCAGCCAAATTATCACAAAGAAAAGTTATATATTTGAAATCTGAATAACTATGCTAACTTCTCTGACTCTAATAACCTAATTATTAAACACTTCGAAAATGTATGAAATGCAAATCCTCAGATTCTGTAAGACAGAAATGCATTTATTAGACTCTCTGGGTTTGATTTTCTTAAACATTTTTAGACTTAATGAAGGGTAGGGCAACCCACTTCAGTATTCTTGCCTGGAGAATTCCATGGACAGAGAAGCCTGGTGGGCTACAGTCCATAGGGTCCAAAGAGTCGGACACGACCGAGCCAGTAACACTTTCACTTTCTAAATCTTCTCAGGGAGAACATTTCCTCCTTGCTTACGAAGGAGAGGTTCTGGAAGGGACGTTGATGGAAAGGTTGTGCTAAACGTGAGTTTTCATCACTATGTACGTGCTGGGGTGCAGGGTTTTCATCTGGAGCTCTCAGATGGCAGGCGTGACAATCACCACTGCTGGAGATGGTGACACACTCTGGTCACCACCAACTAGTGCGGCTGCAGGTCTCAGCCGCTGACCTGGGCATCAGAGGGTAGGATGGGGGGCTGTGACAGGGTCTGTAACGTGGTCTTCCTGCTGAATCCTGCCTGGGGACTGAGATGGGGCAGGTATGAAAAGGGGAGGAAGGGAACTGGACACTAGAGGTCTCACCTGGTCAGTGGATCTTCTAGGAGCAGATAATCCAAAGGGTTTCCCTGTAGGGAGAATGGCAGATAGTTTCCAAATAACTGGGGTCTGAGAAGTAGGTCCTCACCTGGATTTGGTGAAAGAGGCTCATAGTCTATGTGTCCACCTAGGAGTGATCTGTACTGGTTAGCTGAAAGACTAGGTAACAAAGAGCCCTGCATTGGCTGCTTCACTGAACAGCCCTGTGGAAAACACGCCAGACTGACGGGGAAGCTGTGTTCCTCACGATGGTTCTGTGACCCAGGTACCTACATGCTATTGCTTCATTGTCCCCCAGGGCTTCCTAACCTGGGGTTCTCAGACCCCCAAAGAGTCCATGGATAGAGTTCAGAGGCTCCATAAACTTGGCTCGGGAAAAAATTACATCTCTATTTTATATTTAACATTTCCTTCAATTATGAACATAGGCAACAAGCCTTGGTACTATTAGCCATGGTACTTGTGAATTCATCTCCTATATGAATCACAGATATTTTATATAGGTTTCAGTTGTCTTGATGATTTATATTCATCATTACCTTGAGATTATGGACATGAATTTGAGCAAACTCCAGGAGATGGTGAAGGACAGGGGAGTCTGGACTGCTGCAGTCCCCGGGGCTGCAGAGTCCGACATAACCTATCAAATGAACCACAACAACAGCAATGGTAATGATGAAAACTGCTGTTACTTACTATTAGATAGCTCACTAAAGGATATATATTACTATGTCACAGATTAGTCTTTAAAGCATAGATAACATTTTAAGTATATTTCAAAGCAATTTATTTATGATTTCAATAATTTTATTTTCTACTTACATGTGAAATCTACTTTTTCACTGAGTTACAACATATACACAGTGCCTTAAATACACACAAGTGCTAAGTATCTGGCTAGCTGAAAGTATAGATTTTAGTGGTATCAAAATGTAGAACTTCATCACCTAAGAACGTTTCCCTTTGGTTCTCTTTTGGTGATGCTCTTGCAAAAGTAACTGTTATTCAGACTACTGTTACCACTAATTAGTGGTATTTGTTCTTGACATTTAAATGAAATCATATAGTATGTGCACTTTTTTTTAAAGGACGATTTTTTAGAACAGTTTTAGGTTTACAACAAAACTGAGAGAAAGGCTCAGAGAACCACAGACCCCTGTTCCCACGTGCATAGCCTCCACCCTTATCAGCACCACTGTCCAGAATGCTCCTTCTTTTTAAAACCAACATGGGGGTTTTCCAGGTGGCTCAGCAGTAAAGACTCTACCTCCCAGTGCAGGAGACACAGGAGACGTGGGTTCAGTCCCTGGATCAGGAAGATTCCCTGGAGTAGGAAATGGCGACCCATTCCAGTATTTTTGCCTGGAGAATTCTATGGACAGAGGAGCCCGGTGGGCTTCAGTTCGTGGGGTTGCAAAGAGTCAGCCATGACTGAGCACGCACACACTCAGGAACCTACATGGACACCTCATAGTCACCCTAAGTCCACAGTTTAACTTAGTGTTCACTCTTGGAGTTGTACATTCTGTGAGTTTGGACCAAATGTATAAGGATATATCTACCATTATAGTATTGACTGCCCTAAGAATCCTCTGGGCTCTGCCTTTTTCTCTCTCCCTCTGCCATCTGAATATTTTTTTATTAAGACATAACTAACATATCATATTAGCTTCAGGTGTACAAGCTGATGATTTGATATTTATGTGTGTTGTGAAATAATCACCACGATACATATAATTAACATCTGGACACTTTCGTTTTGGCTTCTTTCATACAACATGTCTGTGGGGCTCATCCATGCTTTTGTCTATGTCAGCAATCCACTCCTTTTCCTGCTGTGTAGTGTTTCATTTTATGAGTAGAAACAATTTCTCTCTTCTCCTGTTGGTGGACATATGAGTTCTTTCTTGTTTTTGACTGTTAGACGTAAAGCTATATCTAAATGTTTTTTAGACTATTGGACATAAAGCTATGTGTAATAGTCAAAAGTGTTCTTATATATATATCTTGGCAAACATATGCACTCGTTTCTCTTGGGTGGGATTGCTGGGTTGCAAGGTGATCACGTGTGTGGTTGTTGTAGATTCTGCTGAACTATTTTCAAACTGGTTGAATGAGATTATGCTCTCATTAGGAAGCAATGTTTAAGTGATCTAGTTGCTCCACATTCTCACAGATATTAGGGATTATCAGTGTTTCAAACTTCAGTCACTCTGCCTGCCCGGTAAGTCACGTTACTTGTGTCCTGCTCTTTACAACCCAATGGACTGTTGCCCACCAGGCTCTTCTGTCCATGGGATTTTCCAGGTAAGAATACTGGAGTAGGTTGCCATTCCCTTCTCCAGGGGCTCTTCCTAACCCAAGGATCAAACCTGGGTCTCCTGAATTGCGGACAGATTCTTTACTGTCTGAGCCACCAGGGAAGCCCACTCAGTCAATGTTTTATGGTGTATTTTATTTCATGCACTTAAACCTGTCTTTCTGAGAAGGGATCCACAGGTATGACCAGACTCTCAGACGGTTTCATGGCGCAAAGTGTTTCAAATGCCTGGTGAAAGCTGGGAGATTTGATTTTCTAACTCGAGGGAAGGGCAAGAAGCAGAAGTTCAGGATGAGCAACTTCCTTTCAACAATGAGGAGGAAGTTGCTCGTGGCTCTGTCTCTTAGTCACTTGGCCACTCCTAGCCTCAGCAGTGTCTGGGAAACAGTCTCTGGTGGAGCAGCCCCATGTTGGGGCTGCTGCTGCTGCTGCTAAGTCGCTTCAGTCGTGTCTGACTTTGTGCGACCCCGTAGACAGCAGCCCACCAGGCTCCTCCATCCCTGGGATTCTCCAGGCAAGAGTACTGGAGTGGGTTGCCATTGCCTTCTCCAATGGATGAAAATGAAAAGTGAAAGTGAATTCGCTCAGTCATGTCCGACTCCTAGCAACCCCATGGACTGCAGCCAACCAGGCTCCTCCGTCCATGGGATTTTCCAGGCAAGAGTACTGGAGTGGGGTGCCATAAGCTCTACTAATACGGAAGATGGGTGTGTGGCAAAGGTAGCAATGTGTGCTCAGTCGTGTCCATCTCTAAGACCTCCTGGACTGTAGCCCACCAGGCTTCTCTGTCCGAGGAATTCTCCAGGCAAGAATACTGGAGTGGGTTGCCATTTCCTACTCCAGGGTGTCTTCCTGATCCGGGGATTGAACCTGAGTCTCCTGCACTGGCAGGCAGATTCTTTACCGCTGAGCCAAATGTGGAAGAAGAGGTGATTAATTATTGGCAGTCTCCAGTTGACAGTCTCCAGTTGACAGTCCTGGTGATTTTTCTGTGGAGTGGATTTTCAGTGTAAATAGACCTGCACCCGGGGACGGGGACCTGCTGAGTCACCTAGCTGCCCTATCCTACTTTTCAGGGACATATTGGGGTTTGGGGCACTGGTTTCAGGCCCTCATGCTGAGCTTGCTTCCAGGCAAACAGGTAGGGGAATGAGGTCCATGAGGCCCTCCAGCAGTGGATGTATAAGACATGCTATTTCAGACGTGTCAGTGAGTAAGAGCACGACCCAAGGGGGAGTGAAGCAACTTTCTTTGGAGAGAACGCTGAGGGTGTTGGTGTGATGGTGGCCTGCGTCACGCCTTCCTCAAGCACAGGACATACCTGGCACTTCACTCTTCGACAGGATTGCCAAAAAATATGCTGAAACTTTTCCAGGAAGTTGTCATAGTGTTTCAACCAAGGTCTCTTGGGCCATCCCTGAGTGTGGCTTTTACCCACTATCCGACTCATTACAGCAGCCACTGAAGGACATCTGGGGTCCTTGGGGTCGGCTGCCCTGTTTCTTCACTCTACACAGGACAGCAGCTACAGAGGAGAACAGAGATGAGGTGGGAGCAAGTGCCAACATGTCCATCGAGGAGATGCACAGGCGGCATCCAAATGAGGTGGCTGGATGACTCAGGGAAGGATACTCCGGCCTGGCTCCTCCCAGTGCCAAAGTGGCGGATGAGCCTCTGCCGTGTAACTCGAGGTCAGAGCAGAACCAATCGTCTTTCTACAGAGTGAACTCACACACGTCAGCGCTGGTTGACATGGAGATTTGGGTCCATATGGAAACCAAAGAGGACAATGATAGGATGAAATCTTGCAGTGATATGTGTGTGTGTGTTGTGTATGCATAGTGTGTGTACCAGGAAACAAGCAAAGAAAAGCAAAAAGTCAAACTATCTGGGTTGCAGAGAGCCACGCCAAATCCCTTGCACCCCTCCCCTATCTCATCTTGGGCTCCTGTGTGTGCGTGTGTGTGTTAGTCACTCAGTCTTGTCTGACACTTTGTGACCCCATAGACTGTAGCCCGCCAGGCTTCTCTGTCCATGGAATTCTCCAGATAAGAATACTGGAGTATTGGGTTGCCATTCCCTTCTCTAGGGGATCTTCCCGACCCAGGGATCAAACCTGGGTCTCCTGAATTGCAGGCAGATTATTTACCATATGAGCCAACAAGGAATAGCTTCCTCCTATTTGGCTGGCAGCAGACCCAGGTAGAGATGAGAATAGCTTTGATTTACAACTCGAGGAGGGGGCTGGGAAAATTTATAAGAGGCCAGAGAAGGTTTGGGATCTGCTAACATCTGGTGTTGGGTAGATGGTGCTGCTAAGAAATGGAGGAGGCAGGAATTTTGAGAGAAGGAAAGGAATTTAAAAGATGAATGGCATTGAGGGAGGAAACAGTGGGGAAGAGAGTGTGTTTACCTGATGAGCATCTATCAGAGGAGTCTGGACAGAGAGCCCAGGTTTCCAGCAGGACACGAAGGGACACATTATTGAGGCCAGGCCTCCAAACGCCGCACTGTGGGGGTTGCATGTGGGTGACCTTGAGTGCTGGAGTCGTGTGTGATGTGTGTGAAGGCACTGGACGTCTATCCGCCCGCTGCCCCAGCCTGGGAACACCGGTGACGTGGTCTGTGGGCCACACAGGTGTGTATGGTTCATAAGGGGGCTCTGTGGAGAGCCGTACTTTCTATTACAGCTCCTCAATGGGTTACAGGGGTGTTTAGATGGCACCTAAGCTTTGAACCTGTGAATTCCATCCAGACCTGTCCAGAAATTCTACTTTGGGGAAAGTTATAAATAGCATTCTCATGAACTCTTATGAAGAAAAAACACACAAGTAAAAGCATAGCCACAGGCTAAGGCTGAGCAGACAGGCCTGAATAAAAAGTTCTTAGTTGGCACAAAATACACTGGGATCTTTTGAATTAAACTCACGCCTGCTTGGCAGAACATGAATGCTGAGTGTGTACCAAACAGGCATATTATCCACACTTGGCAGCCACAAACCGACTGTGCTTCCTGGACAATACAGTTCTGATCTTAACACTCTTCTTTCCTCATTTATAATATCTGGTTTAATGAAGAAGGGTAATGGGGAACATTTTCTTGACAATTTGACAATAAACACGGACATCTGTATTGAATATAAAGTTCCATTTGTTGGAACTCTGCTCAACGTTGTGTACCAGCCTAGATGGGAGGAGGGTTTGGGGGAGAATGGATACAAGTATATGTATGGCTGAGTCCCTTTGCTGTTCATCTAAAGCTATCACAACATTGTTAACCAGCCATACCCCAATACAAAATGTTTTTGGTGTTAAAAAAATAAAATAAAATTCCATTTTGTGTTCAGGGGCAGAGTGACTAGTTCGTTAACGTGTGGGTGAAGTTTATTGTGGGTGAAGCTCAGGGGTGAGGACCAATCTTTTTCTTAAATGTGGTCATGCTCTGGGCTGTGCTGAGCAGGGGCAGAAGGGGGAGGTTTGCCAAAACTCTTCATGGACTAGGCTTGAAAACCCAGGCACAGGGAGGAAATTGTTGATAGCGTCGGAAATCCTTCTCAAGGGGTTTTTCATCAGCAGGCTCCTTACAGCTGCAGAATATGGTGAGACACAGCCTCCATTTAAAATATAACAGAGGGGAGTGTGGGGTTTTTGACCATGAGCCACCTGTTCTCCTTGCTCAGCCTTGCAATAAACCCTTCTCTGCTCAAATATATATATATATATATGTATGTAAGTATATGTGTGTGTGTGTATAATATATATATGCATAGTACTTTCCAGGTGGCGCTAGTGGAAAAGAATCTGCCTGTCAATGCAGGAGATGCAAGAGACGCAATTTTGATCCCTGGGTTGGGAAGAACCCCTGAAGTGGGAAATGGCAACCCATTCCAGTACTCTTGCATGGAAAATTCCGTGGACAGAGGAGCCTGGTGGGCTACAGTCCAAGGAATCACAAAGAGTTGGACACGACTAAGCATCTGAGCACATACATGTGTGTGTGTGTGTGTGTGTGTGTGTGTGTGTGTAAATTAGAGGCTTGAGACTTCCCTATGGTCCACTGGCTAAGACTCCAAGCTAGCAATGCAGGGGGCCAAGGTTCGACCTCTGGTCAGGGAACCAGATCCTACACGCCACACCTAAGAGTTCACCTGCATGCTGCAACAGATTGAAGATTCTGTGTGTGGCAACTAAAATCTGGTGCAGCCAAATAAATAAATATTACCAAAAAATTAAGTTGGGACTTAAAGGGAAAGGCATTTTTTTCCTGCCTCCGTGATGGGTTGTGTCTCAAAATAAATAATTTGATGGAGAAGGATCAGAGTTAATGATTGTGGGGGTAAGACAGAATTAGAAAGTTGCTCTGTGTCTCTTCTAATACAGCAGTAATAGATGCAGGCAAAGAAGAATGGCCTCTGAAGCCAGCAGGTGAACAGCTGATGAGTAACATTCAGCTGGATGGTCCAGCTGGCCACATCTGAACCACTAATCAATACTGATATGACCAAAAGTGAGACAACGAGACCTGAGTGCTCTTCTTGAGACACAGGTGGAAATGCACAGCCCCACCTTTCATGTATTTTTGCTCCCAACCAAACTGAACCTTAGTATCAATGAACTTTTGGATCTAAGCATCCATTTACAGGAAATATGGGGTGTAGTAAATGAACAAAAAGTATTCAATCAATCAAAATTAGATTGTGAGAAATTCTATGAGAAAACTGTCCCAGTATCTTCAATAAATAAATGGCACAAACAAAAAAGAGAATAAAGGAAATTGTTAAAAACTAAAGGAGCCTTGAGACTTGTCAATCAAATGCACTGTCTGGACCTAGTCTGAATCCTGATTTGAACAAACTGTGAAAAGACATTACTAAGACAAGTGGAGAAATTTAAATGCTGACTCTGTATTTGATAATATTAAAGCATCTTTAAAAAAAAGAATAGATAGTAAATATATTATGGTTCCTATGCAATATTGTTCTTTACAGCGCTGGACTTGACTTCCATCACCAGTCACATCCACAACTGGGTGTTGTTTTCGCTTTGGCTCTGTCTCTTCATTCTTTCTGGTGTTATTTCTCTACTCCTCTCCAGTAGCATATTGGGCACCTATTGACCTGGGAAGTTCATCGTTCAGTGTCATACCTTTCCACCTTTTCATACTGTCCATGAGGTTCTCAAGGCAAGAATACTGATGTGGTCAGCCATTCCCTTCTCCAGTGGATCAAGTTTTGTCAGAACTCTCCACCATGACCTGTCTGTCTTGGGTGGTCCTTCATGGCATGGCTCATGGTTTCGTTGAGTTAGACAAGGCTGTGGTCCATGTGACCGGTCTGATTATTTTTCTGTGACTATGGTTTTCATTCTATCTATCCTCCGACTGATAAGGACAAGAGGCTTATGGAAGCTTCCTGATGGGAGAGACTGACTGTGGGGGAAACTGGGTCTTGTTCTGATGGGCAGGGTAATGCGCGATAAATCTTTAATCCAATTTTCTGTTGAGGTGTGGGGCTGTGTTCCCTCCCTGTTGTTAGGTCCGTGAATCTGGTCCATGCTGTCAGATCCATGAACCTAGAATGTTAGCTCCATGAATCAAGGTAAATTGGAAGTGGTCAAACCGGAGATGGCAAGAGAGAACATCAACATTTTAGAAATCAGTGAATTAAAATGGACTGGAATGGGTGAATTTAATTCAGAAGACCATTATATCTACTACTGTGGGGAAGAATCCCTTAGAAGAAATGGAGTAGCCCTCACAGTCAACAAAAGAGCCTGAAATGCGGCTCTTGGGTGCAGCCTCAAAAATGACAGAATGATCTCTGTTCGTTTCCAAGGCAAACCATTCAATATCACAGTAATCCAAGTCTATGACCCAACCAGTAATGCTGAATAAGCTGAAGTTGAACGGTTCTATGAAGACCTACAAGACCTTCTAGAACTGACACCCAAAAAAGATGTACTTTTCATTATAGGGGACTGGAAAGCAAAAGTAGGAAATCAAGAGATACCCGGAGTAATAGACAAATTTGGCCTTGGAGTACAGAATGAATCAGGGCAAAGGCTAATAGAGTTTGACCAAGAGCACACACTGGTCATAGCAAACACCCTCTTTCAACAACTCAAGAGAAGACTCTAATCATGGACATCATCAGATGGTCAATACCAAAATCTGATTATATTTTTTGCAGCCAAAGATGGAGAAGCTCTATACGGTCAGAAAAAATAAGACTGGGAGCTGACTGTGGCTCAGATCATGAACTCCTTATTGCCAAATTCAGACTTAAATTGAAGAAAGTAGGGAAAACCACTAGACCATTCAGGTATGACCTAAGTCAAATCCCTTACGATTATACAGTAGAAGTGACAAATAGATTCAAGGGACTAGATCTGATGGACAGAGTGCCTGAAGAACTATGGACGGAGATTCGTGACATTGTACAGGAGGCAGTGATCAAGACCATCCCCAAGAAAAAGAAAAGCAAAAAGGGAAAACGGTTGTCTGAGGATGCCTCACAAATAGCTGAGAAAAGAAGAGAAGATAAAGGCAAAGGAGAAAAGGAAAGATATAACCATTTGAATGCTGTGTTCCAAAGAATAGCAAGGAGAGATAAAGACTTCCTCAGTGATCAATGCAAAGAAATAGAAGAAAACAATAAAATGGGAAAGACCAGAGATCTCTTCAAGAAAATTAATGATACCAAAGGAACATTTCGTGCAAAGATGGGCATGATAAAGCACAGAAATGGTATGGACCTAACAGAACAGAAAATATTTAAAAGAGTTGGCAAGAATACACAGAAGAACTATACAAAAAAGATCTTCATGACCCAGATAACCACGATGGTGTGATCACTCACAACGAGCCAGACACCCTGGAATGTGAAGTCAAGTGGGCTTTAGGAAATATCACTATGAACAAAGCTAGTGGAGGTGATGGAATTCCAGTTGAGCTATTTCAAATCCTGAAAGATGATGCTGTGAAAGTGCTGCACTCAATATCCCTGCCGATTTGGAAAACTCAGCAGTGGCCACAGGACTGGAAAAGGTCAGTTTTCATTCCAGTCCCAAAGAAAGGCAATGCCAAAGAATGTTCAAACTACCACACAATTGCACTCATCTCACACGCTAGTAAAGTAATGCTCAAAATTCTCCAAGCCAGGCTTCAGCGATACGTAACCATGAACTTCCAGATGTTCAAGGTGGATTTAGAAAAGGCAGAGGAACCAGGGATTAAATTGCCACATCCATTGCATCATAGAAAAAGCAAGGGAGTTCCAGAAAAACATCTACTTCTGCTTTATTGACTACGCCAAAACCTTTGACTGCGTAGATCACAACAAACTGTGGAAATTTCTTCACGAGATGGGGATACCAGACCACCTTACCTGCCTCCTGAGAAATCTGTATGCATGTCAAGAAGCAACTGTTAGAACTGGACATGGAAAACAGACTGGTTCCAAACAGGGAAAGGAGTACGTCAAGGCTGTATATTGTCACTCTGTTATTTAACTTTTATGCAGAGCATATCATACAAAATGCTGGGCTGGATGAAGCACAAGCTGGAATCAAGATTGCTGGGAGAAATATCAATAACTTCACATATGTAGATGACACTACCCTTATGGCAGAAAGTGAAGAAGAATTAAAAGGCCTCTTGATGAAAGTAAAAGAAGAAAGTGAAAAAGTTGGCTTAAAGCTCAACATTCAGAAAACTAATATCATGGCATCTGGGTCCATCACCTCATGGCAAATAGATGGGGAAACAATGGGAACAGTGAGAGACTTTATTTTCTTGGGTCCCAAAATCATTGCAGATAGTGACTGCAGCCATGAAATTAAAAGACGCTTGCTCCTTGGAAGAAAAGCTATGACCAACCTAGACAGCATATTAAAGAGCAGAGACATTGTTTTGCCAGCAAAGGTCCATCTCATCAAAGCTATGGTTTTTCCAGTAGTCATGTATGGATGTGAGAATTGGAGTATAAAGAAAGCTGAGCGCTGAAGAATTGATGCTTTTGAACTGTGGTATTGGAGAACACTCTTGAGAGTCCTTTGGACTGCAAGGAGATCCAACCAGTTCATCCTAAAGGACATCAGTTCTGGGTGTTCATTGGAAGGACTGATATTGAAGCTGAGGCTCCAATACTTTGGCCACTTGATTGGAAGAACTGACTCACTGGAAAAGCCCCTGATGCTGGTAAAAATTGAAGGCAGGAGGAGAAGGGGACAACAGAAGATGAGATGGGTGGATGGCATCACTGACTCAATGGACATGAGTTTGAGCAAGCTCCGGGAGTTGGTTTTGGACAGGGAAGCCTGGTGTTCTGCCGTCCATGGGGTTGTAAAGAGTCTAACACGACTGAGTGACTGAACTGAACTGAAATGATATTATGGTTATGTTGAGAAGCAAGAAGAAGACGAAGAAGAATTTTTATGTTTTAGAAGTACATCCAAATTATTTCTGGTGAAATGTTTTGTTGAGTTGGGGAAGATGCATGGGAGGCATATAGATTAAATAAGACTATTCAGGGACAGGGGGCACAGGTTCAATCCCTGATTGAGATCCACAAATAAAGATCCACGAGTCTTGTGGTGTGGCCAAAAAGTTGTGCAATTATTTATAATTATTAAAGCCGAGTGACAGGAAGTCATTTTATTCTGGATGTAAAATCAACTTTGGTGGATGTTTGAGTATTTTCATTAAAAAAATGACATTGGGAAAATTGAGTAACATACCTCACATCCTATACTCAGATAAATAAACCTGAGTTATAAAAACTGAAACAAAAAAAACAATCACGGAAGGATTGTTTTCAAGGTCTCAAAATGTGGCAGGATTTTCTAAGAATGATTACCTTTCTGTTGGAGTTTTCCTGCGACTGTGTTCCTTTTGTTCATGTTTTGTTAATGCTTTGGCCCTATTACAAATGACATCTGATGGTTTCCTTTTCTGTGCTGTTTTGTCAGGTTTTCATATTAGGGTCAGGATACCTCCCTACAACAAACTGTGGCATTTTCCATCTTTTCCAAAGCTTGGGATTAAAGTTATTATTTCAGAGATATTTCTTCAAACGTTTGTTTATTTTTTTCCCCAGCAGTATCCAGTGATCCGTTGAGTGTTTTTTCCCCCTCTTTCTCTTTTAGCATCAAGGTTAACTAATGAGCTTTTATATATTCATGTCTCAATCTTTTCTTCTAATTGGTTCTTGTGTCTTGAGACATTAACCTTGAAGTCTCTGATGGCATCCTTGCTTTCTGAAATAAGATCTTTGAGGCCCATCTTGTACTTTTTCTGCCCTGGACCTGTAAACGGCCATTTTCCCGTGAAACCCTGGATCCTTTTAGTGGGAAATGGGTTTCAGAGACCACACAGTAGATGCCAGGTGCACTCATGTTACTGTGTGGTCATTGCTTCAGGCCTTTTTAGCTTAGAGCTAGGAAAAGAATATTAATTTTTTTTAAAGAAAAATACATCATGTGTTCATACTTATCTTTCTATTTAAATTAAATATCTCATGGACTTAACTTCTTGATTTTATATTTGTACTTTTTCCTCTTATGTTGAATAGTTTGGATCCTAAAAAAATTAACACAATTAGTTTATGTTGATATATACATATACATATTGCATGTGTGTATACAGCGGTTGCTTAATAATATGTCATCTTGGCTAAACAGAACTATGTTTTCCAGAATTCCCTTCCTAAGAGATTTCTGTTTGGGGTCAGCATGAGAGAACTTTGTGAAAGGTTCTGAAGCCGCTGTGCTCACCCCGAAAGCCAGTGTAGGATGTCGGAGCTCCAGGACATCTCATGGATCCGCCACTCACCTGTTGGAGTGCGTATCATCTCCGTGCAGAGTCCTCCTCTCCTGGAGGATCTTGTTTTTCGGCTTCTCCAGATTCTGGGCCAGGTGTGAGAAGACAGTAGGGGGACGTCCCTTATGCCTCTCACCTCAAATGCATCTTTCCTTCTGTCTATGATCCTGTGACTTCAGGCTTAATGAAAGTGTAGAATCAGGAGCCAGATGAGACTAGCTGGCCAGCTTCCCAGCTGTGCAGTTCAAAGCTTTGTATAGAGTCCTTCACTCTATGTTATTTCTAGGGGTTCTGCTTCTTCCATTGATTTCTGACTGGTACATATATGAACACACATGTATGTATGTATACATGACTATGTATACATATATACACACACACATGCATATGTGTATTTATGCATATAGATAATAATATAGTTTAATCTTTCTTTGTGATTGTTTCTGTAGAGAACATTATGTATTGGATAAAACATCTCTGCTCCATGACTTGAAATACCGCTCTTGTTTCTTACACTAAATTTTCATATTTCTTTGAGTCTGGTCTGGACTTCATGATATTCTAGCCCACTGAGGTCTCTATTCAAGTGTCAGTTTTACACAGTTTTAATTGCTGTAGGTTGCTTTCTTTATGTATGTATATTCTGTTTCTTTATTATTATATTTATTTTTTTTTAATTTTTATTTTTTTTGGCCGTGCTTTAGGCATGTGGAGTCTTAGCTAGCTGACCAGAGATTGAACCCAGGCCCTGTGCAGTGGAATCGCAGAATCTTAACCAGTGGACCACCAGGGAAGTCCCTGCTGTAGGTTTCCAGTAATTTTTAATATCTGACATGTCCCCTCCTCTTGTATTATTTTTTATATATCACATTTCTCCTATTCATTATTATTTATCCTTCCTATGGAATTTAGAATCCGTTAGTTAACTTTTAAATAATCCTGCTAATATTTTTATTGGTTATATCTGTTTTGATTATTTTTGTTTTCTTAGAAAATTATTCCACACACATTAAAATCGTTTTTCACACAAATCTCCCATGATAACTATGGTTAGAGTCCCTTATTCTTTCCTAATGAAATGATGTTGAATCACTGCTTCTTTTTTTGTGTACATCTGTCCACAAATTCTTTCCTTCAAAGTTTTGGATTTGTCTGTCAAATGTATTATCTTACATTTTAATTTGTTCCTTTTTGCTTTTGACTTTATCATTTTTTCCCTTTGCCTTCCTTGGAGAAAAAGAAATTAGAAGGAAAAGTGATTGTGTATGAGAAATATCTGTTTTCAGTATAAAGGGGAAGTGTTTCTTCCATTCCTTTACTGAATAACATTTAAAGCTTGCTATGTTCCAAGTTAGATACTAGACAAGAAGAAAACAAAAGTACCCTCTTTTCTAGGGACTAGAAATCGCTTCAGCGTATAAATACTATCAGATTCACAGGAAAGCTTTTCTGGAAATTCTAAACCTGAACCAGCAGGCCTTGCCTCTTCTCTGGCTCCATTTATCATCACCTCCTCAGGTAGGTCCTCTCTATCTTTAATGGAATAACAGAGTACTTAGAATTGAAGTTACTAATTTACATACGTTGGCCTGAAAGGCCTGGGTCATTGCTCTTGCTCTCTCAGTGGCTTCTTCAGAAGCCATGCCCTTATGCGCTAAGAGGCCTTACAGTCAAAAGGCCATTAGTTTTCTAGCAACCAAGATAAGGCAAGTGGACACTAACAATAGGAACATCTCAGCCAAATGACACACTCTTGCCTCTATGTACCTACTATTTTGGCATATACGTCCTCAAACAATTCAACCATTTCTCTTATGTATAGCAAATGGATGTCAACCAGAAATAAAACTCCCTACCTGAGAAGTTCTTAAGGCAGTAAAAGATGTTCCTTTTGTCTCTCAGTTTCCATAGCACAGGAGGCGCCTTTTCACGGCTCCACGTGAGCACAGAGGACATACAAGGGCCTGTTCATTTAGAGTCACCACCAACAAAAGTCAGAGGTTAGAAACTGCCAGAGGTTGGTCCAAGCCCTTTGCAAATGCAGAGCCTGTAGACTGTCTGAGGACACGGCGAGCTCGGGGAAGAGGGTGGTCCAGTCCTGGGTCCCTCGGCCTCTGCTCTTCCCACGGTCTCTCATTTCCTCCTCTGAAAGACCAGGGCTATCAGAGTGCCTGTAGACGCTGTTATGTGAGTATTAAGGGTTAACACATACAAAACTCTTAGTACAGTAACTGGTGTAGCACAGTTAGTAAGTGTAGGCTCAGATTTTGAAAACATAACAGATACCTGCATACCAGGAATCTTCAGCACTTCAACGATTACGGTGTCCCTGGGTTCCTAGGATTAGATGGGAAAGAAAATAGAGCAGTCTTGGATTACAGAATTTTAGGTACTTTTTATTTCAAAGAACAAGAGATACATCATTTGTTCTTTTCCTTTTTAAAAATTTCTTTTTAATTGGAGGATAATTGCTTTACAATATTGTGTTGATTTCTGCCATACATCAACATGAATCAGCGATAGGTATGCATACGTCCCCTCCTTCTTGAACCTCCCTCCCACCTCCCACCCCATCTCATCTCTAGGTAGTCACAGAACACTGAATTTGAGCTCTCTGTGTCATACAGTAAATTTCCACTAATTTTACATATGGTAGTTTACATGTTTCAAACTTCTGAAACCACTGGGTGGCTACAGCATTTCCACCTAAGCAATGTTTACAGGTAGCAGTTGTCTGAAATCAGAGAGTATCTCGTAGTTAACCCACAGTTGTTACTTAGCTATCATATCTCTTAGCACATCATGAAAATGGCATAGGTTTAATTTTTACAGTATTTTATAATAGTTATATTTCAATATAATATTGAGAAAAGTTTCAATTTTTCCATGCAAAATATACTATGCTGTGGATTCACCTCTGGGGAGATGCTGTGTAGATGACAGGGCACAGTGAGCCCACCTCAGCTCCTGTCTGTTTCCTCCACTGACCTTAGTTCCCGGACCAGGGATTGAACTCATACCCTCAGCAGTAATGAGACAGAGCAGGACCGTATGGTCCTTGCCCCGCACTGCCCACCCTCATGTCCTCTGCCTGCCTTTTGCCTGTGGAAAACTTTAGTCAAAGAATAAGTTTAATCAGAGAAGTGAGAAATGCTGAAACAAAGGAAAACAGCCTAAGGAGACTAATAGTAATGTAGTCATTCAGTATATTCAAGGACCTTTAGTCCTTTCTCAAGGGCTAAAGATAATATTCGGAACCATATCCTGTGAGCTGTCTTATAGATACCAAAGCGCCAGGTGGAGAAGTTAACCACACAGTGACCAGGCTGCACCCAGGACTTGAGCTGCCACAATTCTGAGAACTGACCACAAAGAAGTGGGAACAAGTGCACTCCAGAACTGAAGATGAACTGTACCTAAAACAGCCAAGATAATGCTAGTCAGACCACTGATGACCAGTTTGAAGATGACTGTTAGAACTGACTACTGTTTCTGCATGTAACCACCCCTATTTTGTCTATAAAAGCTCTCCCCGCCTGTTTGTCAGGGGGGGAGTCGGCCTTGGGACTGACGTCTGCCATCCTCCCCTGACAGTTGCCCCCATCTTAGATAAAGCAAGCTTTCCTTTCCACCAACCTGACCTGTTTACTGGGTTTTGAATGGCACGCAGCCGGACTCGCCCACACATACCTTTCGGTAACAGTAAGACTGCCGAGTTCTAACCACTGGACTGTCAGGGGATCCCTGTTGTTTCTCTTAAAACAATTCGAAGCAGCAAACTTATTCTAAACCAAAGCTTTAAGTAAATTACTCCCTGGTCCATTATTTTTTCTTCTCACAATATTTGGTCAATGAGAGAATTTCAGTATCAAAGTGATGGGTTTTTTACCTGAGGGACCTACTGTGACCTTTCAGTATCCATCTGGCAGAGAGCGCCTGAAAGCCCCCGATCGGACCAAGGATTAGCGGCATTTCTTCTTTAATGGTAACAGATAAGGCCAAGGTGTAATGAAAGTACTTGGGTAAAATGGATTCCACCTGAAAACAGGACTGTTGGATGCCAGAAAAGGAGGCAGGTCCTCTCCTGACGCGATGGGAAGTGGAAGAGTGGCCTGCGGGGACGGGAAGTCACTTTCAGCTCCCAACTTCTCTTTGAACTGCCTACCCAGCTTGGCTCAGCATGCTGCTGCTTGAAAAGCCTCTTTTTCTACTTAAATGAAACTCCCAAAGAGATTTCAACGGATGCATAGCCTGATCGGACATGGCCTGTGCCTCCATGTTTGCACTGGATATTCATCCAGCTCAACTCAGTGGTTCATATCTGGGTGGGAGGGAGGGGAGTGGGCAGTAGACTTGGCAGACGTATTTCCAAATAGGAAATTGTCTGCTGTGTCTCCCAGGAATTCTACACACAGAATACATCTGTGCTGTCCACGCTGCTTCGATTCAGACACCCTGGTCACCAAATGTGTGAGGTGTTCTTCCCATACCAAGCAATTTCCTGGCACCCCTGAAACTCCAATACTTTGGGCCCCTGATGTGAAGAACCGAATTATTGGAAAAGACCCTGATACTGGGAAAGATTGAAGGCAGGAGGAGAAGGGGACGCCAGAGGATGAGATGGTTGGATGGCATCACTGACTCAATGGACACGAGTTTGAGCAGACTCTAGGAGATGGTGAAGAACAGGGAAGCCTGGCGTGCTGCAGTCCATGGGGTCTCAAAAAGTTGGACACGACTGAGCGACTGAACAACAGCAACAAACTGACGTCCCACAGTTTACTCAACTCTGATGCTTATTCACCGGTAGAGAGTACTAGATTCCGGAGGTGAAGGGTTCACAAGGCTGCCTCCATGTCTGATGACAATGTGAAGTCCAGGAGGTCGCCTCTGCTTCCAACCGACTGGCTACAAATCAGAGGTTCCATCTCCCCTACTTGGGTTTGGTTCTCTCCTTAGGAAGCTCTCCCTTGCCTGGTGCTCAGTCCAATGAGCCCCCCACCCTGTTCTCCATAACCCAGGGAGCCCACCAGGCTTTGCCCGTGTTCTCTGCTCGGCACCACAACCTGGAAGCTCTTGGTTTCCACCGGATGGGGCAATCATAGCGCTCACCTCACTTCTTTGTCATCTCTTAGGTGCTCACTGTCCTTTGTTGCCTATATCCAGGGTCTTAAAATATTTTTTAAAATCCCGTTTCATTTTCTGGGGAGGTGATATTTCAGGCAGGTACAAATCTGGTCCCTATTACTTTATCTTGGCCAGGAGCAGAAATCTACAACTCCCTTGTTAATTTCTGTATTCCTTTCTGAATCCAGTAAGTGAAACCCTATTAGATCTACATGCTGCTAAGAAAATAAAAAAGCATACAGAGTAAGGTCCTTTTATGTATAAATAAGAAAAGCATCTGGACACACACATTTTTAAAAGACATTAAAAATTCAATGCAGTGACTTCACTGATGGTCCAGCGGCTAAAACTCCATGCTCCTAATGCAAGAAGAGCCTTGCGTTCAATCCCTGATAAGGGAACTAGATCTCATATACTGCAAGTAAAGATCCCATATGTTGCAACTAAGACCCAGCACAGCCAAAGAAATAAAGTTTTTTTTTAAATCCCTATTAAAAAAATATCAAATGCAAATATCTTCTCTGGATAAATTCTAACCTCTAGTAGTAGGTTGTTCTTTGTGGAAATATCTCCAAAGTCAACGACAGAAAAAGGACATAGTGATCACTTAGAACATTCAAGAAAAATGTGCAAAACTGCCCCAAATTTCCTCTTCATCTGTGGTGTGATCTCTCTCTCTGCTTCTCCTTCCTTTCCTCTGTCTAAAATTGCAGTATCTGAAACTGGCTTTAGAGTAAAAAGGAAGACTCATTGAATTGTTTATGTTAGTAGCTGAAAATTTGGTTTTACTTTAAAAGGAACTCTTTACATAAAATAATAATATGAAAAAATAACATAATCAGTATTTCAAAATGTTCCTATTTCAAAACCCAAACAAACACCTTTGAAAACTCTACTTTCCTAGTTCTGTTTTTTACCAGACATGGAAAACATTGAAACCAAACCAATCCCTCAGAAATGTGTTCCTAACCACAACTCCATGTAGGCAGACAAACAGAATTGATGTCAGTTCCTGGAAAAGTCAGGCTTGGGAGCCACATTAACTATTTCACCTCCTCTGCTCCTCATTCCTGGTCCGCTCCTATTCAGAGAGAGTGATGGCCAGTCAGACATATCCCTTCTCTTCCTGCCTCTGTTCTGGTTGTGCTTCTGGGTTCTGGAATATCTGCCTGGATTTCCAGGATGCCTTTTGCCGGCCCCTGGCTCCTTTGTAAGAAACCACCACACTCTCTTCCAAAGCGTGTGTGCTCCCTAAATAGACTTAGTAGTGTCTGACTGTTTGCGACCCCATGGGCTGTAACCTCCCAGGCTTCTCCATGAATGGAATTCTCCAGGCAGGAATACCGGAGTGGGTTGCCATTTCCTCCTCCAGGGGATCTTCCTGACCCAGAAATCAAACCCACGTCCCTTCTGTCTCCTGCACTGATAGGCAGGTTCCTTACCACTAGCGCCACCTGGGAAGCCCCCTCCAAAAGGGCTTTTTTCGTTCCCACCAGCAGTGAAGGAGGGTTCCTGTTATTCTACAACCTCACCAGCATTTGTTTTGAAATTGTTTAGAATTTAGCTGTTCTGATAGGTGTGCAGTGGTATCTTGTTCTAATTTGCAATTTCCCGGTAATATACAACATTGAGAATCTTTTCATATGTCTATTTGTCATCTGTGTATCTTATTTGGTGAGGTGTCTGTTCAGGTCTTTTACTCATTTTTAAATTGGATTGTTCTTTTTTCTTTTTTTACTGTTGAGTGTTAAGAATTCTTTGTACATTCCACATTTGTTTTTGTTTGCCATCGTGTACTAGTGCCTACTGAGTGATTGAAGAAGTGAAAGCAAAAATAGCAGATAATTCAAGCTGTGGCTAAAGATTAGTTATTGAAACAAAAAGTGTTTAAGAGTGAGTTGAGAAAAGAATATTAGGACCAAGACTGTGAGGATTTCTCTCATTTAAATGCTGGGTAGAAGAAACTCTCCAAATGGATGTTTGGAACATAAAGCAACTCGACCTCATTAACCATTAGAAATGCAGTTATAACCACGATGAAGTAGTATGACACGCCCACCAGAATGGTTTCAATTCTTGGAAAGGATGGAATTACCAAGTCTGAGCATCTGGAATGCTCATACTCTGAGGGAACTGTAAATTCATACAAACAACTTGGAAAGCCGGTGGCATCAATTAACATTGAATGTAAGGGGGTGGGAGGGAGGCTCAAGAGGGAGGGAATATATGTATACTTACAACTGATTTATGTTGTACATTGGAGAATAATACAACATTGTAAAGCAATTATACTCCAATTAAAACTAAATTGAAATTGTATTTAAGTATTTAAAATGTATGATTAAAAATAACAAATATTTAATACTGGGTAGAAAAAAAAGCTGAATGTATTTACATTTTATCACCTAGCAATTCCATGATTAGTTATATAGCCAACTGTCTGATATATAGAACTTCATGATTCTGTTTATAAAACATTCAAAACCAGGCAAAATGAGTCTGTTGCATTAAAAGCCAGGATAGTCATTATTTCTAGAGAAAGGTACTCACTTGCAGGGGGAGGGTCAAGGTGAAGATGAGTCTAAGCTCCAGGCATTTCCTGATCTGGGAGTTGGTTATGTGAGTGTGTTCAGTTCATGATGATTCATCAAGCTATTCATTTTATGGTTTGTGAGCTTGTGTTTATATATTAATTAAAAATGTATTTAAAAAGAAAAAGATAAGTCTGTTTGGAATCCTCCAAAAGGAAGTCATAATGCTTTTTTCCATCCCCTCAGTGGCTGAAAAACTGTGAATCTACGAGCCATTATAAGAGCAAAGGCATTTGTTTGTAAAAACTTGTCAACTGTTTTTAGTGTTGATGCTTCAACTTAGAACCTAACACTATTGTCAAGAAGAGACTTTCTTGATGGTCATGGAATGATAAAAATATTTGAGAAGTTGTCTAGGATATTTTGGAGAAGGAAATGACACCCCACTCTAGTATTCTTGCCTGGAGAATTCCATGGACAGAGGACCCTGGCGGGCTACATACAGTCCATGGGGTCACAAAGAGTCAGACACGACTGAATGACTATCACTGGGATATTTAATGGGTCAGGAGAGAAAACATGTGGGCCTCCGAACTGTGTTCTGCTATCAGTTCTTTTTTTTTTTTTTTGCTATCAGTTCTTATCAACACAAACTTCTTTAGCCAAGACAGTTGTAACACATAAATGAAATGATTTATCGCCAGGATGCTTGCTCTGGTGTTTGTAAATCCACTGTTGATGAATAATAGCAGAGTCACAAGGAGCTCTCAGCTGAGCTTTAGGAAATTGCTGAGAAATGCTGTCACAGTGTCCACTTCTGAAACAGGGTTGAGCATGGAAGGTTGTACACAGGGCTGGGTGGATTCTCAGCTCTCCCGCTTCCTGGAGAGAGGTGATTGTTAGTGCCTTGAATCGAGATGACTGAGGTGAAACAATCAAATTCTAGCAGAACAAAATTATGCCAGAATTCTGACCAGAAGATATGGTTTGTGCCCTCATCCTGACGCTGGCTATGTGACTGTGGGTCCTCTCTGCACCCTGGGGTCCTCAGCTATAACCTGGGGGTGATTCACCAGCTCCCTGGGTGGGATGATGGCCTCACAGATGTGAAAGTATTTAGCATGTGGTATTCAATAAACACCCTCCTTGTTCCTTTCATAACTGAGAAATGAGGGGAAAAAAAACACGTGTTATACAGACATAGAGAAGAGACTTGTGGTTGCCAAGGGGGAGGGGATGGGGGAGTGAAGGATGGGGAGTCTGGGATAGCAGATGCAAACTAGTACATATAGAATGAATAAATAACAAGGTTCTACTGTATAGCATGGGGAACTATAGTCAATATCCTGTGGTTAAACCATATGGAAAGAATATTTAAAAAAGAATATCTATATGTGTATAGCTGTGAAAAGAGAAGTGGAAAGCAATGAAGAAAAGGAAAGATATAAGCTTCTGAATGCAGAGTTCCAAAGAATAGCAAGGAGAGATAAGAAAGCCTTCCTCAGTGATCAACGTAAAGAAACAGAGGAAAACAATAGAATGGGAAAGACTAGAGATATCTTCAAAAAAGTAGAGATACCAAGGGAACTTTTCATGCAAAGATGAGCATAATAAAAGGCAGAAATGGTATGGACCTAACAGAAGCAGAAGATATTAAGATGAGGTGGCAAGAATACACAGAAGAACTGTACAAAGAAGATCTTAGTGACCCAGATAATCATGATAATGTGATCACTCACCTAGAGCCAGACATCCTGGAGTGTGAAGTCAAGTGGGCCTTAGGAAGCACCACTATGAATGAAGCTAGTGGAGGTGATGGAATTCCAGTTGAGCTATTTCAAATCGTAAAAGATGATGCTGTGAAAGTGCTGCATTCAATATGCCAGCAAATTTGGAAAACTCAGAAGTGGCCACATGATTGGAAAAGGTCAATTTTCATTCCAATCCCAAAGAAAGGCAATGCCAAAAATGTTCAAACTACCACACAATTGCACTCATCTTACATGCTAGCAAAGTAATGCTCAAAATTCTCCAAGCCAGGCTTCAACAGTACATGAACCATGAACTTCCAGATGTTCAAGCTGGATTTAGAAAAAGCAGAGGAACCAGAGATCAAATTTGCTACCATCCACTGGATCATCGAAAAAGCAAGAGAGTTCCAGAAAACCATCTACTTCTGCTTTATGCCAAAGCCTTTGATTGTGTGGATCACAACAAATTGTGGAAATTTGTTAAAGAGACAGGAATACCAGAGCAGCTGACCTGCCTCCTGAGAAACCTGTATGTAGGTCAGGAAGCAACAGTTAGAACTGGACATGGAACAACAGACTGGTTCCAAATAGGGAAAGGAGTCCGTCAAGGCTGTATATTGTCACCCTGCTTATTTAACTTATATGCAGAGTACATCATGAGAAATGCTGGACTGGATGAAGCACAAGCTGGAATCAAGATTGCTGGGAGAAATATCAATAACCTCAGATATGCAGATGACACCACCCTTATAGCAGAAAGTGAAAAAGAACTAAAGAGCCTCTTGATGAAAGTAAAAGAGGAAAGTGAAAAAGTTGGCTTAAAACTCAACATTCAGAAAACAAAGATCATGGCATCTGGTCCCATCACTTCATGGGAAATAGATGGGGAAACAGCAGAAACAGTGTCAGACTTAATTTTTTAGGGTTCCAAAATCACTGCAGATGGTGACTGCAGCCATGAAATAAAAAGACACTTAGTCCTTGGAAGAAAAGTTATGACCAACTTAGACAGCATATTAAAAAGCAGAGACATTACTTTGCCAACAAAGATCCATCTAGTCAAACCTATGGTTTCTCTGGTAGTTGTGTATGGATGTGAGAGTCGGACTATAAAGAAAGCTGAGACCCAAAGAACTGATGGTGTTGCAGAAGACTCTTGAGAGTCCCTCACACAGCAAGGAGATCCAACCAGTCCATCCTAAAGGAAATCAGTCCTGAATGTTCATTGGAAGATCTGATGTTGAAGCTGAAACGCCAATACTTTGGCCACCTGATGCGAAGAAATGACTAATTTGAAAAGACCCTGATACTGGGAAAGATTGAAGGTGGGAGGAGAAGGGGACAACAGAGGATGAGATGGTTGGATGGCATCACCAACTCAATGGACATGAGTTTGAGTAAACTTTGGGAGTTGGTGATGGACAGGGAAGCCTGGTGTGCTGCAGTCCACAGCGTCTCAAAGAGTCGGACCCAACTGAGCAACTGAACTGAACTGATATGTGTATAACTGAGTCACTTTATTCTACAGCAGAGATTGTAAGTCAGCTATACTTCATATTAAAAAAAAAAAAACACGTGTCGTAATCTATATGTTTTTCAGTAAACATACACTTTTTGTTAGTAGAGTTGTTGAATATATAACTTATCCAGCGACGTAATCTCCTGAAAAGTGCTTCATCCTCAGAGGACCTTGGTTCATGTCCTTCTTGCCATTTGTTAAATATATGATCTTAAATAAGGTACTTCCAGGGCTTCCCAGGTGGCACTAGTGGTAAAGAACCCACCTGCCAATGCAAGAGATGCAGGAGACACAGGTTCAATCCCTGGGAGTGTGATCCCTGGGTTGGGAAGATCCCCTGGAGAACAGAACAGCAACGTACTCCAGTATTCTTGCCTGGTGAATTCTGTGGACAGTGGAGCCTGTTGGGTTGCAGTCCTTTGGGTCGCAAAAGAGTCAGATACAACTGAGCATCTGAGTGCACAAGTTACTTACGGTATCTGTAATTTAGTTTTTTTCCTTACAAAACAGCAAAATGTTACTAGTTTCCCTACAGGCTATTGTGAGGATGAAGAGTGATGTGCAGACTCGTCAGGGATCTTTGTTTGCAGGTGAAGCCCCCTCACCTCACCTCAACCACAACCGGGAGTGTACTGGCTCTTGCTGCCAAATTCAGGCCAAGGCAGAGGTGACCTGGTCTTGCTGTAAATGCTACTGTGGATCCACGTTGGCAGTTCTATTTTTCTGCAACAGACACCATGAAAGAGGCCCAACCTAGGCTCCCCAGGCTTAGAACCAACATTATCAATGCTGGGACATCCCTGGTGGTCTAGTGGCTGAGACTCCATGCTCCCAGGGCAGAGGGCCCAGGTTCCTTCCCTGGTCAGGGAGCTAGAGCCCACGTATTGCAGCTAAGAGTTCTCAGGCCACAGTTAAGACCTAGCGCAGCCAAATGACTACTAACGACTGAATAATTAAATATTAAAAAAATAATAAACATTATCTCCTTTGAGAGTTTCCTAGTCACCTGCCCATGCTCCCTCAAGGTAAAGTCTGTGACCCTCGGCCATTTCCCTTTCTTCCCTGTGGATGTTGGTGGGGTCATCACAGCTCTTCCCCACCTCTCTGAAACGGAGGGAATTGAAACAATCTTGAGCTTTCTTGGACTGACTTGGATGTGTCAATTCTTTCTCTCCTAAGGGTGAGTTCTTTTCCAGCAGACATATTGCTGGCAGACTAAAATAAGGGGTGCCTTTAGGGGGGTCTTGGTGTTGGGGATTGACTTTAACCCCAGTGCACTTCAGTCATGCTCTCCTCCTTATGCATATGAATGCAAATCAAACTGTTCATTTTTCTTTATGCATGTGAGAAATAGTATCATATATTTGTATTTTACATATTTATGTTTTATATTGTTTATAAATGTATAGTGAATAGTTTTTCTACAGGCTTATTGAAATCCTTCTTAACTGTTACTATTCCTTGAAGTATAGCACAGTATTTAAAAGCACATGCTTTGATCTAGGAAAAAATGTGACTTTCAATCATGGTTTCATCACTGACTGCTGGTCTTGAATATTTTAGGTTAACCTCTGTTTCAGGCTTGGTTTCCCTATGAAATTATCTCATATGTGGCATTAATAACCATAATTTATGCTGAGACATCTGATGCATATATGCTTGCCTATTATTTTTATTATTTATTTGTATGTTCATTCAGGCCAGGACTGTAGTCTTCTAAAGAAATGGATGCCTGGGATTCCTATAAAAAACTATCAATATATATAAAAGAATAAAGCAAAATGTATCACTCAATTCAGATTGTCACAGCAAAGTACAATAGGTGGGGGACTTAAACAACAGAAATTAATTTTCTCCTAGTTCTGGAAGTTAGTCGGATCAGGGTTCAGCCAATTCCAGTTTTGGCAAGGGCTCTCTTCCTGGCTTGCAGATGTCACCTTCTTGCTGCCTTTCCCCCATGTGTGCACAGAGGGAGTGAGCAGAAAGCAATCTGATGTCTCTTCTTATAAGGACACCAATCCTACCAGATCAGGGCCCCATCCTATGACTTCTGCTGCTGCTGCTGCTGCTGCTAAGTCGCTTCAGTCATGTCCGACTCTGTGTGACCCCATAGACGGCAGCCCACCAGGCTTCCCCATCCCTGGGATTCTCCAGGCAAGAGCACTGGAGTGGGTTCCTATGACTTCATTTGATCTTAATTTCATAGTTGGTGATGGACAGGGAGGCCTGGCATGCTGCGATTCATGAGGTTGCAAAGAGTCGGACACAGCTGAACGACTGAACTGAACTGAGCTGACTGACCTCCAGGAGGAAAAAAAAAATTACCTTTCCCTGCCAGCTCAGTGGTAAAGAATCTGCCTCCAGTGCAGGAGACCAGGGTTTGATTCCTGGGTTGGGAAGATCCCCTAGAGAAGAGAATGGCTACCTATTCCAGTATTCTTGCCTGGAGAATCCCATGGACAGAGGAGACTGGCAGGCTACAGTCCATGGGGTTACAAAGAGTCAGACATGACTGAGGGACTAACACTTTAACTTTTCACGTCCAGAAAAGCCCCGTTTCCAAATACAGTTACACTGGGGATGGGCCTTCAACTGATGAATCTGTGAAGGGGACACATTTAGAGGGACTAACACTTTAACTTTTCACGTCCAGAAAAGCCCCGTTTCCAAATACAGTTACACTGGGGATGGGCCTTCAACTGATGAATCTGTGAAGGGGACACATTTAGTCCATAGTATTAATACAAAAATAACAAAATTAATCTAAAATTGAATAAACTAGAAACAAACAAAAACTAACTGTACATTAAATAATTACATAGCCACACAGAAAAAATAATTCAATTAGCTTTTGAACCAAGCACTCTAATTGTGTACCCTTAGTACATAGAAGGGAAAAAAAAGAACTGCAGAGAAACTGTGGATTTCCTTAGTAGTTTTGTCACTGAAAATGTATTGATTTAGTGATGTTGGAACTAAGAGTTGGCTCTTCACATCAGGTGGCAACAATTATGATAACTAATTTTATATTCAGAGCTAACTCTGATATTTTGTGTGTATTGAAGGATACTTGTGTTATGTGTTGTTGGGAAACATGGAAAAGGGAACTATAATTAAGTCATGAGAAAGAAGAGCTGTGGTTTTATTAGCTGTCCACAGGTTTATCTAGGCAAGAATACTGGAGTGGGCTGCCATTGCCTTCTCCAGGGGATCTTCTCTGCCTAGGGGTTGAACCAGCGCCTCCTATGTCTCCTGTATTGGCAGGTGGATTCTTTACCACTGAGCCACCTGGGAACCCCTGGTGTCTAAGTACTATTTCGTATTAAAAGGAATCAGGGCTGCTTAGAGAAATAGTTGACTGCAGGTCTAGGGCAGGAAGTATCATAAAAGTGAATCTGAAACCTTTATTGGGTCAGATAACTTATTAAATATAAAAGGAAAAGATATCTTAAATGGAGAAGTCTGGTGGACACCACCTGCCCTGAGTTAGCATCACTGGTAATGGAATAAATTGATATCTGTGTCCCATGCCAGGACACAGTGGGAAGGACAGAAACTACCTTTGTAGTTTTCCTGCCAAACCATTTGACCTGAATCTAATTAGGAGGAAAGAAGGATTCATAGCCAGATTGTGGAAGATATTCTACAGGACAACTAGCTCTTCAAAAATGTTAAAAATCTGAAAGATGGAGGGAGACAGGAAACTGGATTATCGGTCCTGGGTGTTCTTTGGAAGGAATGATGCTAAAGCTGAAACTCCAGTACTTTGGCCACCTCATACGAACAGTTGACTCATTGGAAAAGACTCTGATGCTGGGAGGGATTGGGGGCAAGAGGAGAAGGGGACGACAGAGGATGAGATGGCTGGATGGCATCACCGACTCAATGGACGTGACTTTGAGTGAACTCTGGGAGTTGGTGATGGACAGGGAGGCCTAGCGTGCTGCAATTCATGGGGTCGCAAAGAGTCGGACACGACTGAGCGATTGAACTGAACTGAATATAGTTATCATAATTGTTGCCACCTGATGTGAACAGTCAACTCACTGGAAAAAGACTCTGATGCTGGGAAAGATTGAGGGCAGGGAGAGAAGAGGGTGATAGAAGATGAGATGGTTGGATGGCATCACTGACTCAATGCGAATTTGAGCAAACTCTGGGAGATAGGGAAACCTGGCATGCTGCAATCCATGGGGTTGCAAAGAGAAGGACATGACTTAGTGACCGAATAGTAAAAACATGTTAACTATCTCTGGAACAATAATATTGTAATTTTATATAAGAATATTTTGTTCTTGAGAGATACAGGCTAAAGTACTTAAATGATGGTTAATTTACTTTATTTAAATAAATAAATAAATAAATATATATATATATATATTTCAGTACTTCCAGACTCCTGGATTTCATGGGCCAAAATAAATTTAAAGATAACAATATAGACACACATATAAAACAAAATAAACCAAAAAATGGGGGAACTGATACATAGCTGATGTAAACAATTTTTAAAAACTCATCTATTATTCCATCTGTTATGTCATTTAAAATGTCATTTTAATGAAATAATGACCTCAAAGGAAAAGGCAGTCTACTATCTCAGGGTGAAAAAATTTTAAGCTGGCTGCCTTCGTCCATGTGAACACACATTTTCTTGTGCGCTGAGGACAAATGAAAATGGTGGCAGCTGGTGTGCTCCCTGGACAGGTGACGGGGGCCTCCTGGTGAGGAATCACATCAGCAACATTCTGGCTGGGCAGCTCTGCTTCCAGCATCCAGGAGACAGAGGAGGAAGTGACACCCTTCCTCCGGAACCTACCCCGCTGGACAACTTGGAGAGTATGAGTCTTGTGTAGAGGAGCTGAAAGAGGCTGCTCAGGGCTCCCACTCTGCTCCTGCGCTTCTGTACACAGCACATCAGAATTTAGCCAGTTCAGTTTTTCCCCTTGGATGAGGTAAGATATGAATCCAGAAAGAAATAAGCTGGGAACCTATCTTTCCCCCACTTTTATGAATATGTTTGTGACATCTGAAGGCTGTCGTGTTTTCCTCAGTCATCTCTAGATCTAACACGCCCATCTTTCAAACATCCTTCTTAAGCTGTGGGTTGGTCACTTGATTTTTTTCACTTTTAAGTTTTCTTTATATTGCACTGAGAAGGCATTCACTCCATCTGTAATTTCCCAAAGTCTGGACTTCGAGATCACTCGAACTGTTTCTACAGCCCTAGTTAGTGCTTGTTTGTGTGTGCTGTGTAAGTGTTTGTGTGGTTGTGCACATACATACTAAGTCACTTCAGTTGTGTCCGACTCTTTGTGACCCCATGGACTGTAGTCCGCCATGCTTCTCTGTCCATGAGGATTCTCCAGGCAAGAATACTGGAGTGGGTTGTCACGCCCTCCTCCGGGGGGTCTTCCCCAACCAGCGATTGAACCCGCATCTCTTACGTCTCCTGCATTGGCAGGGGGGCTCTTTACCACTAGTGCCACCTGCGGAGCACACATGTTTGTTAAGATCATGAGGCTGAAGTGCAAGTTTGCTTTCCTTGAAAATGTTTCACATCATGCGTGTTGGAGACCCTCATCTCTTGGCAGTGGGGTTTCCCTGTTTTCCAGCTTTCTCTTTCCTAGCTGAGCTCTCTAATCTCTGGCTCCTGAACTCTGCAGAAGTCAGATCCTCCTGACTTTCCAGCGTGATGCTGCCAAACGCCCCTCTGGTGGAGCTTCTTCTGACCCCAGTGTCTTTACAGGCCAAAGGTCCTCAGACAGAGCAGTTAAACGAGGATATCTTCTATCTGATAATAGACTTGTAAACAAGGAAAATAAAAACTAAAAAATCCAAACATCACCAGTATTACTACATCATTCATAAAAGAAAGGGTATTTTAATATCCACAGAGTACAAAAGTCATAGTCTTGGGATAACTCGGGAGCCATGCTTTCAGCTGTGACATTGATTGAGGCTACAAAAAAGTGCCACACCTGCATTTGGGAGCTCATGCCCAGAACCTCAGCCAGAGGCAACCTTCAGTGTCTCCCTGGACAACGTACTTCTTGGGGTTTAGATGAAATACATTACTCAGGTGACGTCTAGTAATGGAGGCACAGCTATGACACAGTGTAAAAAGTGGGAAATCCTCTCAAAAAGGAAGGATGATATCCAACGGGAGATGAGAGGACAGAGAGAGTAGAAAGGCTCGGGGTGCAGCCTAAGAAAGAGACTTTAAGAAGTAATGCAGTTGAGACCAAAGTTTCTCAAATTTCAGCGTACATCAGCATCAGTCACAGGGCTTGTTGAAACATAGAATCTGGGCTCTGATTCAGTGATTTGGGGAGGGGCTTGAGAACTTGCATTTAGGACGATTTTCCAGGTGATTCTGCTACTGGTCTGAGAGCAGAGTATCAGAGATGCAGAGATTGGGGGTTAGGCAGAGGTACAGAAGTAAGAAAGCAGAGTGGGTTGGTGCAGGTAAGACAGGCAGCAGGATTCTGCGGAAGAACAAATGCCATGTGAAAGAGCTTGGACTTCTCCTGGACAGGCAATGCGGAGCCATGCAAGATTTCTGAGCCAAAGAGTAGAATTTAAAACAGAAACGCATGAATAGGAACGAAGTGCTGACACAGGCTACAACAGAGACAGACTTTGAAAACATTATGCTCAGTGAGAGAAGCCAGTCACCAAAGACCACATATCCTATGATTCCGTTTATGTGAAATATCCGGAGTCAGCAAGTCCATGGAGACAGAAAGCAGATTAGTGGGTACTAGGGGCTGGGCAGAGGAGGGGGTGAGGAATGACTGCTTAATGGGAATGAGTTTCTCTTTGAGGTGTTGACAATGTTCTGGCATTAGATCCTGGTGACAGTCATAACACTCTGAATGCGCTAAATGTCAGCAATGGCAAGTTTTATGTTATGTGCACATTTATCATGATTAAAAACAAAACACCCAGTGTCATATTTCTTACAAAATTAGGTTATATCACAATGAAATACTCTGGATATAATTCTAACAGTAAAAATATGTATATTTGTATATACAGAATAGTTATAAGCATTTCTTTTCTCAGCTATTTGTAAGGCCTTCTCAGACAACCATTTTCGCTTTTTGCATTTCTTTTTCTTGGGGATGATCTTGATCACTGCCTCCTGTACAATGTTACGAACCTCTGTCCTTAGATCTTCAGACACTCTATCAGATCTAATCCCTTTAGAATTTATTTGCTTTGAATCTATTTGTTACTTCCATTGTATAATCATAAAGGATTTGACTTAGGTCATACCTGAATGGTCTAGTGGCTTTCCCTACTTTCTTCAATTTAGTCTGAATTTGGCAATAAGGAATTGATGATCTGAGCCACAGTCAGCTCCCGGTCTTGTTTTTGCTGACTGTATAGCGTTTCTCCATCTTTGGCTGCAAAGAATATAATCAATCTGATTTTGATATTGACCATCTGGTGATGTCCATGTGTAGAGTCTTCTCTTGTGTTGTTGGAAGAGGGTGTTTGCTATGACCAATGCATTCTCTTGGTGAAACTCTGTTAGCTTTTGCCCTGCTTCATTTTGTACTCCAAGGCCAAACTTACCTGTTACTCCAGGTATCTCTTGACTTCCTACTTTTGCATTCCAGTCCCTATAATGAAAAGGACATCCTTTTTTGGGTGTCAGTTCTAGAAGGTCTTGTAGGTCTTCATATAACCATTCAACTTCAGCTTCTTCAGCATTACTGGTCAGGGCATAGACTTGGATTACCATGATATTGAATGGTTTGCCGTGGAAATGAACAGAGATCATTCTGTCAATTTTGAGGCTGCACCCAAGTACTGCATTTTGGACTCTTTTGTTGACTATGAGGGCTACTCTATTTCTTCTAAGGGATTCTTGCCCACAGTAGTAGATATAATAGTCATCTGAGTTAAATTCACCCTTTCTAGTCCATTTTAATTCACTGATTCCTAAAATGTTGATGTTCACTCTTGCCATCTCCTGTTTACTTCCAATTTACCTTGATTCATGGGTCTAATATTCCAGGTTCCTATGAAATATTGTTCTTTACAGCATCAGGCTTTACTTCCATCACCAGTCACATCCACAACTGGGAGTGTTTTCACTTTGGCTCGTCTCTTCATTCTTTCTGGAGTTATTTCTCTACTCTTCTCCAGTAGCATATTGGGTACCTACTGACCTGGGGAGTTCCCCTTTCAGTATCCTATCATTTTGCCTTTTCATACTGTTCATGGGGTTCTCAAGGCAAGAAAACAGAAGAGGATTGCCATTCCCTTCTCCAGTGGACCACATTTTGTGTAAAACTCTTCACCATGACCTGTCCATCTTGGGTGGTCCTACACGGCATAGCTCATAGTTTCACTGAATTAGACAAGGCTGTGGTCCATGTGATCAGTTTGATTAGTTTTCTGTGACTGTGGTTTTCATTCTGTCTGCCCTCTGACTGATAAGGATAGGAGGCTTATGGAAACTTCCTGATGGGAGAGACTGACTGGGGCGGAAACTGGGTCTTGTTCTGATTGGCAGGGTCATATGCAGTAAATTCTTCAATCCAATTTTCTGTTGAGGTGTGGGGCTGTGTTCCCTCCCTGTTGTTTGACCTGAGACCAAACTATGGTGGAGGTAATGAAGATAATAGCTTTCCCTGGTGGCTCAGAGGGTAAATGAAGATAATGGTGACCTCCTTCAAAAGGAAAACTAACAGCCTCTTGATGAAAGTGAAGGAGGAGAGTGAAAAAGTTGGCTTAAAACTCAAAATTCAAAAAACTAAGATCATGGCATCCGGTTCCATCACTTCATAGCAAATAGATGGGGAAACAATGGAAACATTGAGAGACTTTATTTTGGGGGGCTCCAAAATTACTGCAGATAGTGACTACAGTCATGAAATTAAAAGACCCTTGCTGCTTGGAAGAAAAGCTATGACCAACCTAGATAGCATTTTAAAAAACAGAGACATTATTTTACCAACAAAGGTCCATCTAGTCAAAGCTATGGTTTTTCCAGTAGACATGTATGGATGTGAGAGTTGGACTATAAAGAAAGCTGTGCACTGAAGAATTGTTGCTTTTGAATTGTGGTGTTGAGAAGACTCTTGAGAGTCCCTTGGACTGCAAGGAGATCCAGTCAGTTAATCCTCAAGGAAATCAGTCCTGAATATTCACTGAAAGAACTGATCCTGAAGCTGAAACTCCAATACTTTGGCCATCTGATGCAAAGAACTGACTCACTGGAAAAGACTCTGATGCTGGGAAAGATTGAAGGCAGTAGAAGGGGATGACAGTGGATGAGATGGTTGCATGGCATTACTGACTCTATGGATAGGAGTTTGAGCAAGCTCCGGGAGTCGGTGATGGACAGGGAGGCCTGGTGTGCTGCTGTCCATGGGGTCACAAAGAGTCAGACATGACTGAGCAACTGAACTGAACTGAACTGATAAGCATTTCCGGATTACAACTTTATATATAGAAAAAAGATCAGAAATAACTATGTGAGCATGTGTGTGTATTTTGGATGATGAATGTTATTTCCCTTGTGTTAAAGTTTAAAGTTTTTTTCAATAAATATGCAGATGCGTGTGTGTGTACACACTCAGTCCTGTCTGATTCTTTACTACCCCATGGACTGTAGCCCACCAGGGTCCGCTGTCCATGGGACTCTCCAGGCAAGAATACTGGATTGAGTTGCCATTTCCTCCTCCAGCAGATCTTCCTGACCCAGCGATCAAACCCGAATCTCTTTTGTCTCCTGCATTGACAGGGAGATTCTTTACCACTGAGTCATCTGGGAAGCCCTAATATGCAGATCAGTTTAGTTCAGTCACTCAGTCGTGTCCGACTGTTTGTGACCCCATGGACTGCAGCGTGCCAGGCTTCCTTGTCCTGCACCAACTCCTGGAGCTTGCTCAAACTCATGTACATTGAGTAAGTGATGCCATCCAACCATCTCATCCTCTGTCATCCCCTTCTCCTCCTGCATTTGGTCTTTCCCAGCATCAGGATCTTTTCCTAATGAGTCAGTTCTTTGTATCTGGTGGTCAAAGTATTGGAGCTTCAGCTTCAGCATCAGTTCTTCCAATGAATATTCAGGACTGATTTCCTTTAGGATTGACTGGTTTGATCTTTTTGCTGTCGAAGTGGCTCTCAAGAGTCTTTTCCAACATCACAGTTCAAAAACATCAATTCTTCAGCACTCAGCTTTCTTTATAGTCCAATTTTCACACCCATATGTGACTACTGGAAAAACCATAGCTTTGACTAGATGGACCTTTGTTGGCAAAGTAATGTCTTTGCTTTTTAATATGCTGTCTAGTTTGGTCATAGCTTTTCTTCCAAGGAGCAAGCATCTTTTAATTTCATGGCTGCATTCATCATCTGCAGTGATTTTGGAGCCCAAGAAAATTAAGTCTGTCACTGTCCGTTGTTGTCCCATCTATTTGCCATGAAGTGATTGGACTGGATTCCATAACATTAGTTTTCTGAATGTTGAGTTTTAAGTCAGCTTTTTCACTCTCCTCTTTCACTTTCATTAAAAGGCTCTTTAGTTCTTCTTCACTTTTTGCCATAAGGGTGGTGTCATCTGTGTATTGAAGGTTATTGATATTTCTCATGGCAATCTTGATTTCAGCTTGTGCTTCATCTGGCATATTGCATGATGTACTCTGCATATAAGTTAAATAAGCAAGGTGACAGTATACAGCCTTGATGTGCTCCTTTCCCAATTTGAAACCAGTCCATTGTTCCATGTCTGGTTCTAACTGTTGCTTCTTGACCTGCATACAGATTTCTCAGGAGGCAGGTAAGTTGGTCTGGTATTCCTATCTCCTGAAGAATTTTCTACAGTTTATTTTGATCCACATACTCAAAGGCTTTAGCATAGTCAATGAAGCAGAAATCGATGTTCTTCTGGAATTCTCTTGCTTTTCCTATGATCCAAAGAATGTTGCCAATTTGATCTTTGGTTCCACTGCCTTTTCTAAATCCACCTTGAACATCTGAAAGTTCTCCATTCATGTACTGTTGAAACCTAGCTTGGAGAACTTTGAGCATTACTTTGCTAGTGTGTGAGATGAGTGCAATTGTTCATTAGTTTGAATATTCTTTGGCATTGCCTTACTTTGGGATTGGAATGATAACTGACCTTTTCCAGTCCTGTGGCCACTGCTGAGTTTTCCAAATTTGCTGGCATATTGAGTGCAGCGCTTTCACAGTGTCATTTTTTAGGATTTGAAATAGCTTAGCTGGAATTCCATCACCTCCTCTAGTTTTGTTCATAGTGATGCTTTCTAAGGCCCACTTGACTTCACACTCCAGGATGTCTGGCTCTAGATGAGTGAGCACACCATCATGGTTATCTGGATCATGAAGAACTTTTGTATATTTCTTCTATGTATTCTTGCTACCTCTTTTTAATATCGTCTGCTTCTTTTAGGTCCTTATCATTTCTGTTCTTATTGTGCCCATTTTTGCATGAAATGTTCCCTTGGTATCTCTAATTTTCTTGAGGAGATCTCTGGTCTTCCCCACCCAATTGTTTTCTTCTATTTCTTTGCACTTATCACTTAAGAAGGCTTTCTTATCTCTCCTTGCTATTCTTTGAAACTCTGCGTTCAGATGGATATATCTTTCCTTTTCTCCTTTGCCTTTGGCTTCTCTTTTTTCCTCAGCTATTTGGAAGGCCTCCTCAGACAACCGTTCTTCTTGAGGATAGTATTACTTACATAACTGAAACATATTTTAAAGAAGGAGAAACAGGAGAGTACCAACTCCAGTGTTATCCCACCAAGAATAACTCAGAGGCGGTGGGGAAGGGGTTGAGTCTGAGCTTTGGGGCAGATATAGGTCTCAGATGTGAGACTCTGGAGGGGACAAGAGTGAGGAAATGAGCCATCTTGAGCAGAAGTGATGATCATCCAGCACCAACCCCCAAGACTACACACCACGGTTTCCCCAAAGACCTCCTCCAGGATATCCAGCCTCCCTCTGATACTTCTCTTTGGGTGTTTTCCTCACTGAGGTGTCAGCGTGTCCTAGGTTTTCATTCATTCATCCATTCATTATTCAGCCAGTATTTACTGAGCACCAACTGTGTGCCCTGGTGCTTCATCCATGGAGTCAAGATGCAAGCACGCAGCCGTGTGAATCCAACCAGCAGGGATGCGTCAGCACACCAGAGTTTTTCAGGGTTTCTGTCTTTCATTTTCTAAAAACAGATTTTTTTTCTCCTCCTAGTCTGTGCTGCAGCCCCCTCTCTCAGTTCCCTTGGGTGGGGAGGAAGTACTTTTGCCTTTTTTTGTTTTCACTCTTCTGGATGATGCCCCGAGTCAGGCTGGACACTGCAGGCAGCACAGGTTCTGGAGTGATGGTTGTCTATGAAGTGGTGTTGTCTATGAAGTCTCCCCAAGTGGTGACTCCTCCTCCTGGGTCCACACCCCATGTGGTTTACTCTGAGTGACTCTTCAGCTCTGATCCACCTCTGCTTCTGTACCAGCCCTTTCTCTCCATTTATGACACTTCTTGGCCTCTGGCTTCAACCTCACAGGCCACGTCTTTTCTGCTCTGGGCCTGGATCTGTTATCTCCCATTTAATTTTTCTGTTATTATTGCCCTCTCCTCACAACACTGATGTGGCCCAAATGGACATGCATATTCATGGGTTCTCACACTCTGGCATGGCCTTAGAGTTTCAGGAAACAGTCTATTTCTTCAAAAGATCAGAGCCAGAGGTAAGTTTGGACTGTGGCCTCCTGATGCCAGGGCCTCCTTGGTGACCTTCTGCATCTCAAGCTCTTGGCTTCGTGTCTGGCACACCGTGGGTGCCTGGTTTACACCTGGGGAAACAGAGTCAAGACCAGTATGTATGTCCATGTGTGGCAGACTCAGGGCAAAGAAAAAAAATCAATGAAGTGTATTAATTGTTGTTCAGTCACTCAGGTGTGTCCAACCCCATGGACTGTAGCACACCAGGCCTCCCTATCCTTCACTATCTCCCAGAGTTTCCTGAGACTCATGTCCATTGACTCGATGATGCCATCCAACCATCTTATCCTTTGTTCCTGCCTTCTCCTTCTGCTCTCACTCTTTCCCAGCATCAGGGTCCTTTCCAATGAGTCAGCTCTTTGCATCAGGTGGCCAAGTATTGGAGCTTCAGCATCAGTCCTTCCAATGAATGTTCAGGGTTGATTTCCTTTAGGATTGAGTGGTTTGATCTCCTTGCTGTCTGAGGAGAAACAGAATCAATAAGATGTATAAATACAGAAGGATCTACTGTAAGGAATCTGTAGGATTGGCCAGCAGGCTGGAGACTTGGGGTGGAGTTACAGTTCAAGTCTGAAGACTGTCTGCTGGCAGAATTTCCTTTTCCTCAAGGAGATCAGTCTTTATTAAGCTCTTCAGCTGACTAGATGAGTTCTGCTCACATAATGGAGGGTTATCTACTTCACACACAGCCTACTAATTGAAACGTTCATCTCATCTAAAAATACCTTCACAGAAACATTGAGAATAATTTTTAAATTTATTTTTTATTAAGGTAACATGATTTATAGCACTATATAAGTTTAATGTGTACAACATTATATTTTCTACTTCTGTGTACAACTGTAGCATACTTACTGCTAGAATGATGTTTGACCAAACACCTGGGTACTATGGCCTTGCCAAGTTGACACATATAATTAACCATCTTGAATATTATTTTTGGGTTTACTGTTTGCTCTTTAGGTAAGAGAGCCAGGGCGGTAAGAATAACATGTGAAGTGGAAAATGTTGTGTTTCATAGACATGATCTCATTTGTTCTCTTTGGGAGGGACTTCCCAGCCTTGCAGAGAATTCTAAGACATTCCGAGTGTGGTCCTAGTCCCCTCGGCGCTTCCAGTCAACACTCAATGGCAGAGAGTATGTAAGCATGCTGACAGTACCTCCTCTCTCATCTTTGCAGCTAATTCTTTTTATTTATTTATTTTGGCAGCACTTCACAGTGTGTGGGATCCTAGTTCCCAGACCAGGGATCGAACTGCTCCCACCTGCAGTGCCCACCAAAGGTGGAGTCTTAACCAACATACAGCCAAGGAAGTCCCTGGAGCTAATTCTTGATTGTCTATGTCAGCCCGGGTATTTTCCTTCCTGCTCTGCTCATCATGTTTACCCACACACCCCTGCCAATGCCTCAAACTAAAAACCAAGTACACTAACTAAAACCAAGTACACAAACTAAAAACCAAGTCACTAAGTCGCGTCCGACTCTTTGTAACTCCATGGACTGTAGCCCACCAGGCTCCTCTCCATGGAATTCTCCAGGCAAGAATACTGGAGTGGGTTGCTATTTCCTTCTCCAGAGATCTTCCCAAGCCAAAGACTGAACCTGGGTCTCCTGTGAAGTCGAGAAGTGAAGTCGCTCAGTCGTGTCCGACTCTTTGCGACCCCATGGACTGTAGCCTACCAGGCTCCTCTGTCCATGGGATTCTCCAGGCAATAGTACTGGAGTGGATTGCCAGTATCACAGGCAAATTCTTTACCGTCTGAGCCACCAGGGAAGCCTGCAGTAGCTAAAGTGCTCACTGAATAGCCTGTCTGGGCTGGAATCCCAGGCTGGCCGCATGGGCACAGCTTCACAGAGACCATCTGCCTCCATTGCAAGGACAATAGCACCTTCTTCTAGGCAGGAGGAAGTGAGATGCTGGGCAGGGTTGCACCTGGTACCTAGCTGGCAGTCGACACTCAGTAAGTGTTTGTGCTCATTGTTAAGGGTCATTCTCCCTTCCAGGTCACCAGTGACCCTGACCTAATCTTTCAGGTCCCATTTCTGCCCCTTCTATCCCTCTATATAAAAATGTCATATTTTTAGCAGAGAGCTTTCAGATTTTTTATCCTTCTCCTCCACCAGAATCCAAAAATAAGCTTGATTAGAGTATAAATTTGCTTATGGAGAGTAATAGAGAAAATAAATATTGCTTCAGAGAAACAATGCGTGGCACCCCTGTGACAGGATGACTGTGAAGATACATACATATGTATGTGCCAAGTCACTCAATCATGTCTGACTCTTTGCGACCCTGTGGACTATAGTCTGCCAGGCTCCTCTGTCCATGGGATTCTCCAGGCAAGAATACTGGAGTGGGTTACCATGCCCTCCTCCACGGGATCTTACCCACCCAGGGACTGAACCCGCATCTCCTGCACCTTCTGCATGGCAGGTGGGTTCTTTACCACTGAGCTACCAGGGAAGCCTGGTGAAGATATATAAACATATATAAAGAAAAACCATGTAAAGACACGCACGCACACATGAAGAAAGAATGTGTGACACCAAAGGTCAAACAGAGGAGTCCAGCCAGTGTGAATGGGCACTGCTCCTTCTGCCCCACTCGCTGCAGCATGGAGTTTTAGGTTTTATGATTTGCTAGTTTGATAAGTGGAAGATGATTTCTTGATGCTTTAATCTGTATTTTTCCTCACTTCCAAAGTTGAATACTTTCTTCATATATTTATTTCCAACTTGTGAATTGCCTGATCATGGCTGTTCTTTTTTTTTTTTTTAAAGACTTTTTTTTAAAGAGCAGTTTTGGTTCATAGCAAAGTTGAGAGGAAAATACAGAGATGTCCTATATGCCCCCTACACTGACACATGCACAGCTTCCCTCTTATAGATCCCTCAGCAGAGGGTACACTTGTTACAACTGATAGTCTACATTGACACACGATAATCATTCAAAGTCTGTCATTTATATTTTACTCTTTGTGCTGTTCATTCTATGGGTTTGGATAAATGTATGACATGTATCATTATAGTTTCATGCAGACTATTTTCACTGTCCTAGAACTCCTCTGTGCTCTGCCTGTTCATCCCTTCCCCTCTACCCCCAGTGATCTTTTACTGTCTCCATAGCTTTACCTTTTCCAGAGTGTCATAATCACCCAAATACATAGCCTTTTCAGATTGGCTTTTTTCACTTAGTAATATGCACTGAAATTAGCTCCATGTCTTTCGTGGTTTGATAGCTCATCCCATTTTAGTTTTGAATACTATTCCATTGCCTGGATGGACCACAGTTTATTTATCCATTTGCCTACTGAAGGACACCTTGGTTGCTTACAAGTTTTGGCAGTTATGAACAAAGCTGCTGTAAATAGCTGTGTACAAATTTTTTTGTGTGTGAATATGTTTTCAACTCCTTTGAGTAAATACCAATGAGCATGATAATGGATTGAATGCTAAGAGTCTGTTTAACTTTATAAGAAGCTGTCAAACTGCCTTCCAAAGTGGCTGCACCATTTTGCATCCGGTGATACAATGACATTCTAGTTGCTCCACATCCTTGTCAGCATTCGGTATTGTCACTGTCCCGGATTTTGGCTATGCTGACAGGTATGCAGTAGCAGTACTGCACAATCCAGAAGTCACATTCCTTAGTGTGAGTTGCAACAAACTGGTGTGACTTAACTGTTTAACATGCAGAGCTGATTCTTGCATCATCTTGTACTCATGGGAACTTATTTACTGCAAATTTCTTTCCAAATCTACCTCACATATACATTTTATGTATTACCTAAGTGATATATACCACTGCACACTGTTGAAGATAACCGAGGAAAGATATCCATTTGCTTAATCATTCCCAAATGTGAAGAGATTTCAGTTGTTTCACCCCTTTAATATCATGATGTACGCAGCTGTCCTCTTCTATCTCAGCAGAGATGGCTTTTTGTTTTTCAAATGTATCTGTTTTTTTGCGTGCCTGTCTGTTTGTACACAGTCAGGCTTCTATTTGCTCACTTTTCTGTGTGTCTTTCTATGTTATTGTCTGAAAGAGGATTTGCAACATAGTCAGTTTTATGACTGTTATTAACTAGATTAAAAAAAAGAATGGGGCAATTTTTCCTGTCCCTTTGTAAACTTTTACTAAATAATATTTGTTGGTGAATTACTCATTTCTTTTAGAAGAAATCCTCACCCAGAACCTTCTGAGGTGAGGTCCAGGGTGAGTATTCAGGTCAGCCTTCCAGTTATGTGGACACACCAGTCCTGGGGTCTCCCAGATCTCCAGACCAACCGAACAGGAGTCTCATTTGAATTACATGAGAGGCCAGAGACCCTGCAGGGAAAAGTCCTACATAGACTGAGGTGAAAAGATTAATTTCTAATCACCTTTCTTTTCTGTGGCCTAGTCCCATTCCTTCCGCCCCCAATCTAGTCATTTTCACACCCTGGTGACACAGAGGTGACCCCAGCTTCATCTATAGGTACCTCTTATACAGATAGATAATTCCATTATAAGTTTAGACCCTGACCAGTTGTAAAAGGGATTTAGTGGCTAATTATGTTTGTCACCAGCAAAGTCTATTAACAATAACCGGGAAATAAAAATAAAACCTGAGTGATGAAAAAAGCCTAACCTTGTTTCTGTGCTGAGTCTAGCCCCCTGGCTCCCAGGGGACTGTGTGCAGGAGCCTGGAGCTGGACACCTCAGACCAGGGTTCCTGGTGCAAAATGGTGGCGACGACGCCTCAGCTCAGGAACCTGTGCTGAAGCTCCGCCCCCAACTCTGAGTTGCCATGGCGGGCCGTGCGCAAAGATGCTGCACCCAGCACTGCCATCTGGAGCGAGGGCAGCAGCTGTGCCTGGATACCTGAGAGAACCCCGCCCCCTCCCCTCAAAGCAGCCCAGCCCTGCTGTCTG